>WOAB01000540.1:11765000-12365000 GCA_027886185.1 Rheum nobile
CAATGTATCTTCATAATTTAGCCATGTTTTAAGTTGGCTCTTTAAAGTCTTCCGCTGTGTAATTTAAAGTCTTCCGCTGTTTAATCTTTCAATTAATATGTAATTATGTTATGTATTTAAGCTTAATCATTCTGAAAAAGCCTGGGGTGACTTTGGACGGTAAAGTCTGAGGTCACTGGCATGTAATATCTCCGGTATAAATTGGGGGTGTTACAATAACGATAAGATAAAACCATAGTATATATAGTTATAAGATATAACCATAGTATAACTATAAGATATCCATAGTATATATATACTATGGTTATATCTTATAGTTATATCCAATTTGGTTATATTCTATAGTTATATAATATGGTTATATCATATATCTTATAGTTATATAACTATATGATATAACTAAATTGGATATAACTATAAGAATATATATAACCAAATTGGATATAACTATAAGATATAATCATAATATATAACTATATGATATAATCATAGTATATAACTATAGGATGTAATATATGATATAACCATAGTATATAACTATAGAATATAACTATATGATGTAATCAAATTGGATATAGCCTTAATATATAACTATAGGATATAACCATAGTATATAACTATAGAATATAACCGTAGTATATGACCATAAGACATAACCAAATTGGATATAACCATAGTTATATGTGATTTTCGAAGGATATAATCATAGTATATAACTATAGTATATAACGATATGATATAACCAAATTGGATATAATTATAAGATATAGTCATAGTATATAACTATATGATATAACCATATTATATAACTATATGATATAATATAGGATATAACCATAGTATATAACTATAGAATATAACTATAAGATATAATCATAGTATATAATTATAGGATATAACAATAGTATATAACTATAGAATATAATATAGGATATACATTGTATATAACTATGGATCATAACCATAACATATATCATAGTATATAACTATAGAATATAACGATATGATATAACCAAATTGGATATAAGTCATATAACTATAAGATATAATCATTGTATATAACTATATAATATAACCATAGTATATAACGATATTATTTTATGGATTAAACTCTATTTTATGGACTAAACCCCAAAACCTAACCATAAACCCTAAAAAACACTAAAAACCCCTTGGACGCAACCTGGTTGCATCAAAAAACCCTACGCCTTAAACCACAAACCCTAAACCCCAAAACCTAACCCTAAAAAAACACTAGAAACCCCTTGGACGCAACTAGGTTGCGCCCATAGTTCTGTACGCAATATAGTTGTGTCCAAAGGGTGTGTGGGGATTGTTTTAAGGTTTTTTAGGGTTTAGGGGTTTAAATTTTTAGGGTTTGTACTCGAATGGACAAAAACCCCAAACCCTAAAACCTAACCATAAACCCTAAAAAACAGTAGAAACCCCTTGGACGCAACCTGGTTGTGTCCAAAAACCCTAAACCTTAAACCACAAACCCTAAACCCCAAAACCTAACCCTAAACCCTAAAAAAACACTAGAAACCCTTGGGCGCAACTAGGTTGCGCCCATAGTTCTGGACGCAATCTAGTTGTGCCCAAAGGGTGTGTGGGGCTTGTATTAGGGTTTTTTAGGATTTAGGAGTTTAGGGTTTGTACTCGAATGCATGAAAATCCCAAACCCCAAACCCTAACCATAAACCCTAAAAAATACTAGAAACCCATTGGACGCAACTTGGTTACGCCCAAAAATCCTAAACCTTAAACCACAAACCCTAAACCCCAAAACCTAACCCTACAAAAACACTAGAAACCCATTGGGCGCAACCTAGTTGTGCCCATAGTTCTGGACACAATCTAGTTGCGCCTAAAGGGTGTGTGGGGATTGTTTTAGGATTTTTTAGGGTTTAGGGTCTTTATCATAGTATATACCATAATATACTATAGAATATAACCATAGTATATGACCATAGGACATAACCAAATTAGATATAACCATAGTTATATGTAATTTTCGAGAATAATAATAATAAACAGTTAATAACAAACGAATTAGTGGAAAAACATACATGAATTTTATATGAATAAAAGTATATTGAAACCTCATGATACAAACAAATTTATTATCATGTAACCCTGGTTACTTGAAAACGTCTATTACTATAGTCAAATGCACACAAATGTACAAATCTACTAGGTATTTGAATATCCAAATCATATAAAATATCAAGATAGATACAATGGGATGAGTATATAGTAAATTTATTTTAAATATAAAATAAATTTGTTGATATAAAATATCCAAGTTTTTTTTCTTTTTCTGGGCGCAACGTAGTTGCGTCCAATTCTTTTTTTTTTCTTTTTTTTATGGGCGCAACTACGTTGCGCCCAAGGTGAACCGGATTTTAAAAAAAAAACTCGGCCATGAACCGGGTTTTTTAACAACCCGGTTCATTCACTTGGGCGCAACCTAGTTGTGCCCAAGGAATTGTTTTTTTTTTTGAAAAAAAAAATCCGTTTTTTGGGCGCAACCTAGTTACGCCCAAAAACGGGTGCGCCACAAAAAAAAACGGGTGCGAACATTCTACCCGTAAAATCCATTTTTTATTATTCATCTTCTCCTTTATTCTCCCCCTTCTTCTTTCGTCTTATTCCCACATCTACCCCATCATTTCTCAAATCTAAAATTCTTCTATCTTCTTTCTTTACTTTTCATTTGAAGGAATTGTGTCATTTAATCAAAGGTGTAATTACTGATTATGAAGTGAGACCGTTTATAGATATATTTAATCCGGTGATTTTAGGTAGTCATAGTGCTTTGCTAGAAGCCAACTATGATTTATAGACTATATGTTATAAAGTATGTTATAAAGTCTATTGCTATTATTACCGGATCCTACGAGGTCACACCCTTAGAGTTTGGACTGGATCAGTTTATTGGGAGACATATTATATAAAGTATATAATATAAAGTTATATAGGATATAACTTGGGAAATAAGGATTGTTAATAATAAAGTGTTATTATTAATATATAATAAAAGAAATACTTATTTAGGAAATAAGATATCTACACATGGCAATATAAAAGGAGGACTTTTAGGAAAAATCCACAACCCTAATTCACTTTAAGAAGTACGGCTGCCTCCTTCTCCCTGTCTCTCTCTTCGTTCGCCTTCGTTCCTCGCTCTAGCAACCGAGTCCCAGGCGATCCAGATCCGAGCTCGGGTGGACCAAATAAAGGAGTCACACGTAAGGCTCTATTCTCTCCATTCCAGCAAATTAAAACACGCATCAAAAGGTATTTGATTCTTCCTATCTATGATCTATTTGGTTTATGCATGAGATCATTGGTTAGATGTTAGGAAAACGTTTCCTGAAATTCTACTTTACGCATCTAAAATCCCTACAGTGGTATCAGTTGCCTCTTGCATAAATTGATTAGATCAAATTTAAAGTTTTAAATTTTGATGCATGTTCATGATTGTCTTGATTCAAATTAAGTGGAAAATTGATATGTAGATTAAATTTGCATGATTAAAATTTAGATTTTGATCGATTAGATTAACAAAGTCTAGAACTTTCAATATGTATATGCATGTAAAATTGATCTACCCATACTTGATTCATATGATTTAATTATGCAAGAGATATTATTTTTTGACATGTTTAAATCATTAGATAAAGATTTGATTTTCATAAGATGGATCAACTACCCAAATTTTGTTTTCGTTAAATTCTGAATTTGTATGAAATTGTTCGGTGACGCGGTCATCTGTTTTCGAATTGTTCGGTGAATTTTTAATGAAATTGTTCATTAGATGGATTAGTCAAGTTCTGTGGTCCTGCGAATTGTTCGGTGGATTCATCAGATGGATTAGCTTTAATTGTTAATGCACTGTTGATTTGATTCTCTCCCTTAATAACAATCTTGGAAAGCGGATATGATTTATAGAATTGTTTGGATTGTTCGGATATCATCTGTACTTGATTTTCATAAAATATCATATACCGCTTTAATTGTTGGGTCGGTAGACACGGGTCGGTTCGGGTTGACTCGGGCGCGACTCGGTCCGGTTGGGTAGATTTGGCATTTTAGGATAATTTCCTAAACTATAAGATAAGATCTTATTTATTTAATTGGATAATATTTGATATCATCTAAATTATATAATTTCCTAAAAATTGTTAGGATAGATTTCCACTAGATTTGGATAAGGATATTTGATATCTTATCTTGTTTATGCATATCTTATCCAATAATGCATTTTAATGATTAATTATGATTAATGCTATATATTGATTTTAATTTGAATTAAGAATTCGATATTAAATTATTTATGTCATGAGATGATTTATTTCATTTAATATGGTTTTATTTAAATTAGTTAAATTGGTTATTACTATTAATTAGATTAATATTATTTATAATATTTGATATTATTATTGCATGCATGTGGTATTATATTATGATATTATTGCTTGCATGAGGTGACTAGTATGGCCCACATTAGGATAGATAAATACGGTTTGCGTACCGTTATGTTTTTCTTGTACACGATCTGCATATCGTTATGTATTTTTGTAATTTAAATTTCTGCAAGAGAGTTTATTTCAATTATATGTAAGACAAGAAGAAGAAGATCCTAAGAAGACCAAAGGATGGAGATCCATGAATGATACTAAGGATGGAGATCCAAGAGTAACAAGAGCCGTGAAGATTAGATCTTTAACTTTGGTTTTTAGGGGTCATACTAGGATCACATTTAATTACTACATTATTTGAATGCTTAATTATTTCCCACTTTGCATGCTTGCTTGTTTGTTTATGCTATTTTATTCACTAGTAAATAAACAACCATTGCATGCTTAAGTCTCTTAACAGAATATTGAGATAATGTCTTTCCATATCATAACCATGAGGCCCTTGGAATTCATTGGATAGTTTTCGCCCTAGCGAGGTGTCCTTCCTTGACCTTGGGATAGTGCGGGTATGTCTAATAGGGGCATGCTGCCTTGGTATGGTTACACTCAACAAGAGACCAAAAGGCTCAGTTTTGGATCTTGAGGCATAAGGATGAGTCTTACATAAGATGTGGCCATCAACCAAGAATTATAAGGTGTTATAATTAGTAACGGGTTTACTTACCTTGATTACACGAGACTTGGGGAAGTGCCTTAGTACGCTCGAGTTTCATCTAAGATAGGATCTTGGAATCATTTTACTCACAAGGGAAAATATAATTGAGTAGAATGGGCAATAACTTACTGTTTATAACTTGTCTAAATTTTAAGTTCTTGCATGTCAAGCATAATTTATCTGCATGTTTTATTCCGTTTTGTAGTTACTATGTCTTCTGAACACCTCAAATTCACTCTCCGCTCAATTGTTGAGAAAAACAAGTTGAACGACACACATTTCCTTGATTGGGAAAGACATATGAGAATCAGTCTCAGGTCTGAGGGACAAGAGTTAACTGCCACCTCATCTGATGAGGATAAGGCAAGTCACAAAACCTGGAAAAAAAAGAGGGGAAGTGTCTCCACTTCAGGTATTTACGTTACTGAAATCTTATCAACCAAGTCTCATTCTTGGATATTAGATTCAGGATGTGGTTCTCACATTATTTCGAATGTGCAAGGACTAAGAAATAGGAGGCGGTTGCAGAAGGGTGAGATAGATCTCCGCGTTGGAAATGGAGCAAGGGTTGCTGCACTTGCCATTGGAGATTATAGTCTACCTCTACCTTCTGGCTTAGTTTTAGAACTTTATAATTGTTATTTTGTTCCTTCTATTACTAAGAATTTGATTTCAATTTCAGTTTTGAACCTTGAGGGTTATGAATTTATCATTAAGGATTGTTTTTCCATTTATAAGAATGATATTTTCTATGCTCGAGCCCATGTGAGTAGTAGTGGACTATACATGCTGGATCTCAAATCTGAAATTTATAACGTTGATACAAAGAGGCAAAAGTCAAATATAAGTGAAGTCATTCTATGGCATTGTCGCTTGGGTCACATTAGCATCAAACGCATGAAGGAACTCCAAACAGTTGGTAGCCTAAAATCATTTGATTTAGAATCATTTGAAACATGTGAGTCATGTCTGATGGGCAAGATGACAATGTCACCTTTCACTGGTACGAGTGAGAGGACTACTGAGCTCTTAGCTCTCATACATACCGATGTGTGTGGACCTATGAGCACAGAAGCTAGGAGAGGCTATCGATACTTCATTACATTTACTGGTGATTTTAGTAGATATGTGTATATCTACTTAATGAAGCATAAATCTGAGTCTTTTGAAAAGTTCAAAGAATTCCAGAATGAAGTTGAGACACAGACTGGCAAGAAGATAAAGGTAATCTGATCAGATCGAGGGGGCGAATATCTGAGCCAAGAATTCGACCATCATTTGAGGAGTTGTGACATTTTGACACAACTGACTCCACCAGGCACGCCACAGTTGAATGGCGTATCTGAGAGGAGGAACAGGACATTGTTAGACATGGTCCGCTCAATGATGAGTTTTGCTGATCTTCCTACATCTTTTTGGGGATATGCCCTCACCACTGCTGCGTTCACACTAAACAGGACTCTGTCACGATCAGTTGACAAGACACCACATGAGATATGGTATGGAAAATTTCCCAGCTTGTCATTTCTGAAGGTCTGGGGATGCGAGGATTATGTAAAGCGTTTACTATCTGATAAGCTAGCACCCAAGTCAGACAAATGCTTCTTTATAGGTTATCCCAAGGAAACAAGGGGATATTATTTCTACAATCCCGTTGAGAACAAATTGTTTGTTGCTCGGGATAGTGTCTTTTTGGAAAAAAGATTTCTTTTCCAAGAAGCCAAGTGGGAGAAATGTTCAGCTTGATGAGATTCAAGCTGAGCAACAAACCCAACAACATGAGGACATAGACGATGTCACTGAGGAACTTGACTTTTGTAACACCCCCAAATCTGAACCCAAAAAGAAAGGTATTACCGCCAGTGACTCCGATATTCCTCACCAAAGTCACCCCAGGCTTTACCGTTTGAATACAAATCATGAAATACAATGATACAAATTGATAACTTTATTCATATAAAGCATGAGTCTCGGGACTACATCCTAATCCCGAATAGGACAAATACAGAGTTTAAACAAAGTACAGCGGAAGTCTTTTTAAATATATAACAGAGTAAATAAGTTACAGCGGAAGTCTTTCTGGAAATTTTACAAAAAGGGTTGTGATCGAAATGATCACTTGCCCAAGGATCTCAACCTGATTAAAAGATAATTATTAAAACATCCAAAAACAATCGTCGTCTTCATAGTCAATCTAGTCTCCTCATATTTTCGCTCTATCTGATGTGCCGAATCAAACGGATGACACCAGCCAACCATGCAGAGAACAATTTTCGTGGGTTAGTCTACTAAATAGACTAGCAAGGGAACAAAGCAGAAGGTTCAAAGTAGTCATATTAGGTTAGACTCATCATCCCTTGAATAATAACCGAGTACGATAGTCAACCACCATACTTCTACTGGAATATGACAAAAGGTATGCACTAGAGAAGACTCTGAAAGACTGAATCTTCACAGAGATCGACTCAAAAAGAGACTCCAAGAGATTGAGTCTTTAAGGAAATATGACAAATCTGGAAAGTTTTAAGAATCAGACAACAGTGATTTAAAAGCTGACTGAGATGCTTCGGTTCACGACCAACCTCACCGCTTACAGCGAATCCAGATTGGAAGGAAAACGTACTATGATCAAAGTCGAGACGAGCTTTCCTAGCTGCACTATTACCTAGCTGCACTACTCGCCGAAGGTTTATTAATTATGCGCACTCGGGCACTTATCTTATTTAATTCCAAAACGAACAACACGTTAAGCTTTTAAATATATATGCCCTGTCACGCAGAACACATATCTAAGGAATGAACCTCACAGAGTCCAAACCTCATCTATATCGAAAGAATGAACCTCACAGAGTCCAAGCTTCTACTATCGCATGGTCTTGCTCGCCCTTAACAGTTATAAAGAAACGAATGGACCTCTCAAAATCCAGGCGTTCCTACGAATACTCATGCTAACTAATAGTTCAAGCACAACAATAGTACGAATAAATCCACATAAATGCCCGCAAGGCGATCATAAATAATAGCGTCGTTCTAACAAATATACAATCTATTATATGATTTTCCAAAATAGTTTATAAAACCTTTTCCAGACAAACAGAATAATCATTCCAAATTAAATACTCAGATAAACTACTGATAACTAATGTAAATATGGAACGATGAGCAAGAGCGAACCGCTACTTGCCTTAATCCGCTGAATTGGAACAAGCCTAACGACGACGGGATTCCGGGCTCGACACGGGTATAGCTCCGACAACACAACAACCTTCGAGTTGACCCATAAAGAAACCCTAAGTTAGATCCGACATAACAACAGTACGAATCTAAAGGAAGACGAAAGGATACGAAAGGAATGACGCCCGAACAACGACCACCCAAGGCCGAGGCCAAAAGAAGCCACGACCTTATGGCGGCGGTCGTCGGGTTCATCATGGCGGGCGCCGCGTTTATCACGGCGGTCGCCGCCGAGAACACGGCGATCGCCGCGGTGAACCCAGAACAGAACGGCGAGGACAGAAAACTCACCAAACACACGTGAAACGCTCCCATTTGGCCTTGCTTGGGTTCTGACCTTCAAAGGCAACCAAGAGGCTTCTCAAGGGCTACTGGAACACACCAACAACACCCCCGGCGATCACCACTAAACTCCGGCGAAGCAAGCTTTTTCGGCGAGAAGAGATTTGAGAGATTTAGGCTGAGATTTGTGCCCAATCTGACCCAAAACCTCCTCAATTTATAGCCAAAGCACAAGGGGACACCATGATGGTCTAAAACGAGGCAGATCATGGCTAAATCGGCGCGTCAGAGGCTCGCCGGTGACTTTTGGGTTTTATCCACTAGCTAGCTCACGGCGGGCGCCGCCATTCACCCGGTCGCCGCCTCACAAAACCACTACGGTGGGCAACTTACGGCGGTCGCCGCCCTTAATGCGGCGGTCGCCGTTTTCTGTTCTTCGCGCCCAGCTAGAAGACGAGGGCGATGTTGCCTCGAGCCCTTTGCGGCGGTCGCCGCCACCGTGGCTTTGCCCTTCTCAGCTTTTGGACGATATCGACTTAACTCGGGATAAAAATAATCATACACGAACGAGTATTAACATTCAAAGCACGTCGTCTGTATATTATTTCACTGAGAAAAATATTATAGATAGAGAGAACATTACATAATGTCTTAAACTCTCTGAATTAAATCCGACGTACAAAACGGGTACTCGGAAAAAATTCCGAAACTCCAAAAATAGCTTACAAAAATACGGGGTATCACAACTTTGGAGGCGTACCTTCTCAAAGGGAAACCGTCCAGATCCAAGATGCAATTCCTTAAGTTGATGAAGCACCTGAGGTCCCGCATACAGATGTGGTCAACCCAGCAACTGAAGTCTCTCCTATTGTTGGACCACATTGGAGATCAGAAAGGCTAAGGCAGCAACCTAGACGTTATGAAGATTACGTCTTGACTGCTAGCATTGACGCTCTACTTTTAGAGAACGGTGAGCATGCGACCTATAAGCAAGCAATGGCGGACCCCGACTCCGAGAAATGGCTGGAAGCCATGAAATCCGAAATGGACTCCATGTCTGAAAATCAAGTATGGGACTTGATAGATTTGCCTGATGGGGTAAAACCCATTGGATGCAAATGGATCTTTAAGATCAAGACAGACAAGGATGGAAATGTTTCTGTCTATAAGACAAGACTAGTTGCCAAAGGATTTAGACAGGTTCATGGTACTGACTATGATGAAACGTTCGCACCGGTCGTTATGATCAGGTCTATTAGGATACTCCTAGCGATTGCCGCTTATCATGATTATGAGATTTGGCAAATGGATGTCAAGACCGCTTTTCTAAATGAGTATTTAGAGGAGGATGTATACATGTTGAGGATCCAGAATACCATAGGAGAATATGCAAGCTTAAGAAGTCCATTTATGGACTTAAGCAAGCATCCAGGAGTTGGAATCTTCGTTTTGATGAAGTGGTCAAAAAGTTTGACTTCATCAAATGCGAAGAAGAGTCCTGTGTCTACAAGAAGTTTAGTGGGAGCAAAGTGGCCTTTCTAGTTCTGTATGTGGATGACATACTACTCATTGCGAATGATATTCCTATGCTGGAGACAGTTAAGGAGTGGCTTAAGAAGTATTTCTCAATGAAGGACTTGGGAGAGGTTGAGTACATATTAGGCATTAAGATCTATAGAGATAGATCTAAGAGACTTATTGGTCTGAGTCAGGGAACTTATATAGATAAGGTCCTTGGGAGATTCAATATGATGAACTCTAAGAAAGGGTTCTTGCCTATGCAGCATGGCTTACATCTCAGCAAGAGCCAGTGTCCTAAGACACCTGGTGAAACTGAGAGGATGAGCAGGATTCCCTATGCCTCAGTCATAGGATCCATCATGTATGCAATGACTTGTACTCGCCCAGACATTGCATCTGCTTTGAGCATGTGTAGCAGGTACCAATCAAACCCGGGTGATGCACATTGGTGTGCAGCCAAGAACATCCTGAAGTACTTACGAAGAACTAGGGATGATCTCTTGATATTTGGAGGTGATGACGAGTTGGTCGTCAAGGGCTATACTGATGCGAGTTTCCAGACATACAGAGATGATTTTGAATCTCAGTCTGGATACGTCTTCATTCTGAATGGAGGAGCTGTCAGCTGGAAGAGCTCGAAGCAAGGGACAATAGCAGATTCTACAACGGAGGCAGAATACATTACTGCTGGTGAAGCGGCTAAGGAGGCTGTCTGGATTAGGCAGTTCATAGCTGAGCTCGGTGTCGTTCCTAGCACTACTAGAGCTATTGACGTCTATTGTGACAACAATGGCGCCATTGCTCAAGCCAAGGAACCTAGCTCTAGCTCCAAGTCTAGACACGTTCTGCGGAAGTATCACTTGATCAGACATATCATTGATAGAGGTGATGTGAGGATGTGCAAGGTGTACACAGACGACAATATTGTAGATCCTTTGACCAAGCCCATGTCTAGGCCCAAGCATGACAGTCACACTTGGGCCAAGGGACTCATACATATTAGAGAGTTCTTTTGAGACATTGTTTGTTTTATGATAAACCTTGTTTATTATTATTACAGACAGTTATGCTTGGTTTATATATGAGTTTCATATTATTATTTAATCAATGCTTGGGATTAGATAAAGTATCCAAACAATTTAATAGTTATCAAATGGGCTCATCAAAACTATTTTGGTGAATGAAACCCCATTAAGTGAACTGAAATTATAAAATTGTTAGAAGTCCATGGTCTAAGTTGTTAACTTGGATACAAATGACTTAATCAAAAGACCATATGTGAGATTGATTGATAACACCGGGTTTCATGTGTTATAGGGACATGGAGATGTCTAATCGATTACATAGATGTGTATACCGATATACATCAGACAGACCGATCTTAGGATTCCTCGAGACTTTACTGCGGAGTTCTAGGATTATTCATGATTAGTGAGTTCCTTAGACATGAGTATGATATAGTTATCATTTGACTGCTGGTATGTCTTTGACGCTGTCAAACGCTGACCGTAACAGGCAGTTATAAAGGCAGTGATTGGGATTGCCAAAAGTTGAGTGGGAGCTGTAGTCTTACAAGATTGAATATGTCCTCCTATTCCATGTATACAACGATACATTTGGAAAGGATTGGTGTCTCGGCCACTTGAAGAGAGAGAACTGTGAAAACGCATGGCCATGCTCGGATGGATTATTAGTAATCATCCGTACTGACAGTTTGATCTCAAGAGTTCAAGAAACATATTTGACGGTAAAGATGAGTTTCATCATATAGTCAGATAAGACACTTTGCGACAAAGGAATTTTAACACTGCACACTTGTTTTAAGGACAAGTGGGAGATTGAAGGAATTGTGTCCTTTAATCAAATGTGCAATTACTGATTATGAAGTGGAACCATTTATATAGATATTGAATCCGGTGATTTTAGGTAATCATAGTGCTTTGCTAGAAGCCAACTATGATTTATAGACTATATGTTATAAAGTATGTCATAAAGTCTATTGCTATTATTACCGGATCCTATGAGGTCACACCCTTAGAGTTTGGACTGGATCAGTTTATTGGGAGACATATTATATAAAGTATATAATATAAAGTTATATAGGATATAACTTGGGAGATAAGGATTATTAATAATAAAGTGTTATTATTAATAATAAAAGAACTACTTATTTAGGAAATAAGATATCTACACATGGCAATATAAAAGGAGGGCTTTTAGGAAAAGCCCACAACCCTAATTCACTTTAAGAAGTATGGCTGCCTCCTTCTCCCTGTCTCTCTCTTCATTCGCCTTCGTTCCTCGCTCTAGCAACCGAGTCTCAGGCGATCCAGATCCGAGCTCGGGTGGCCAAATAGAGGAGTCACACGTGAGGCTCTATTCTCTACAATCCAGCAGATTGAAACACGCATCAAAAGGTATTTGATTCTTCCTATCTATGATCTATTTGGTTTATGCATGAGATCCTTGGTTAGATGTTAGGAAAACGTTTCCTGAAATTTCGCTTTACGCAACTAAAATCCCTACATCATCTACTTCTGCTGATACAGTTTATGATGAGCTCGTACCAACAGAGGGAGCGCCAGAGTGGACGATCTTGACGAAGGAGTTGGTGACGACGGGAAAGCACGCGAGAGTCGGATCTGGCCGAACTCCAAGAAAGCTTTGACTGGGTCGAGTTCGAACCACTACTGCTCTATTTGAGGTGGTGGAGGAAGGGGAGGCAATAATGGCGGTTTTGGACGACGACCGACAAAGGATGAAGAAGATGAAAGATAGGCGGTGGTGGTGGTGGTGGCGGCGACGGGGAGGAGGGTTGCGGCTTAGATGTCGGTCCGACCAACCCCATGGGAACAAGAATCACTATGGACTCCGCCAACACCCCCAATTGGACGACACCAATCATCACTATTGAAAGCTTTGGGGATTCTGGAGAAGAATGGATTCAATTACACAAAATTGAAATTGATTGCAGCTTGGGGAGGTTGGATTTAGAAAAATGAGAAACCAAAGTAGATGGTAGGTCGAATTGTTAAATTCTATTTAGATTTTAAGGGTTTGAGGGAGAAGGTGTACTGAAAAGTGAAGAAGAAGAGATGTGAAAAGGTAAGGGCAAAGGTATGAAAATAGGAAAAATAAAAAAGGGTTGTAAAGTAAAAACACAAATTTGTGGGCCATGCTTTTCAATTTTCATAATGACTTTCAGAATTAGAACAGCACGTGTCATCTAGTGTAGGAAATAAATTGTACACGGAGTGTACATGTATCACGGTCCCTAGTGCATTCTTTGTGTAGCTTTTTTTTCTCGTGAAAGACACTACTATTAACGGGGAATGAAAATTTTAAACCTTGTGATTACTGATTAGATTCGATAAATGCATAAAATCGATCTCTTATTTATACTTATTTATAACAAATCACCCTTTATAAAAAAGTTTGTATTAAATATCTCTTATTTATAATTTGTTGTAAATAACCATCCCAATATTTATTTTATCAAATAATTTAATTTAGCTACAATTTTAGTTCATAATTTATGTACTTAAAACAATTATGCAAATACAATGTAAAATATATACACATTTAAGCAAAACATGATACACTTTAAACTACATATATTTTGCATAAATTCCTCTAGTTTATAAATCGCATCCTAAATTTACATATATTTTACGTCGTATATGAATCGTTCGCACGAGAATGACTGTTATCACATGATCCGTTCCACGATTTTAATAATATAAATATTTTCTACTTTAAATGTAAATATGAATTAATTAGATAAAAATTATTTTTACATCATCAAATTCATTAAGAGAACGAATAAAAAAAGAAAAAATAATCACACGGTTCATAATCGAGACCAAAGTGGTTTGGACCATATCGAAACTGGAACAAAGTGAATTATTTTGGTCTGGTCTTCGACCTAGGTTTTGGAAGAATTTTTTTTTCTATTACGGTTTACACTGATGACATCTCTTGATTGATGTGTTTATCTTGTTCGGATGAGAGTACATAAAAAACAATTAAAAATTATAAGTTCATTTTGGTGTTTTAGTATATGTAATATGATAACTAAAAAGATTTATGATATAGGTGGTTGTTTACAACAAAATATGAATAAAGGGTGATTTTATGCAAGTTTTTTTATAAAGGATGGTTTGTTGCAAACAAATGCAAATAAGGGGTGATTTTATGCATTTATCCCGATTCGATACGGTCAAACTTGTTATGCTAAATTAAGAGCATGAACATTCAAGGTCTCATAGAGGGTCTCTCAATCATAAAAAATAATAATTGGATTGTAAATAATTGATATCACTCAAGGCATGTGTTATGTTATTAGTGGCTTCACACAAAACTTCAGATGAGATCTAGTTTGAATCAATATAGGCCTTGTTTGGTCATGTATTTATAATGTCTTTATTCACAAAAAGTACATTTTTTCCTCTTTACACACTTTCTAATACCATTCAAATTTCAAATTCCAAACACTATTGTTTTCTAAAAAAATACTTTTTAACCCCAAAAAATATTTATAAATATACTGACCAAACAAATCCATAATTTCAAACTTTGTGTTTTCTAGGTTAAATTGATGCATTTTTTTAATTTTCTGTAAAACTTGCATAAAAAAACTATGTATATTGACATCCATATTACATATGTTTAAAATATAATCCAATTTTTTTATGTATGTGTAGTTTACCTTTATTTATGGTTTGAGTTTTAATAGTTGTCTAAATCTTAAATATGAATAACTTGAAAATATAATATCGTCACTAATAAATCATCTTATTATTTATATTGTAATTATTAATAAAGAATCATAACGGTTAGAATTTGTAAATAAATCATTATTATAAAGATAATATGTCTTTAACATATTAAGCATGTTTGTATGAAGTGCTTACATAAAAAAATAATCCCAACTTAATGCCCATGAAACGAACAATTTTTCGGTTGAAATTTTGGCTGATTCGATGATATATACTCGAGGTATCTTTGTTGTTGGACGCGATAAGTTATTTGTTTTTTGTAATATTTGGTGAATTTTTAAGGTGCACATAATCATCGTATAGTGGTGCAAATTTTAGTACATCGTGATGCACAAATGTTCATTACTTGATGCATAAATAGTAAATAAGACAACATTGCACAAATTAGTGCTTCTGATGCACAAATTCTCTTAATTTGATACACAAATATATTTTATATAATGCGCAATAATGTTTTTACACAATGCACATTGATGCACAAAAATAGTATCTTTGTGCACCAACTTCACTTGGATTGTTCACCATATTATTATAAGTTATGCACCACATTACTATATCAGTATATATATATATATATATGTTCACCAGTTGCACTTTGATTGTGCACAACTTTCGGTTTGTTTGTTTACCACTTCACAATATTGTTGTGCATCAGCTTCATTTTGATTATTCACCAAAGTTGTGCACTATATCACTATATATGTGTTCACCAGCTATACTTTGTTTATTCACTACACTAGTATCGATTGTGCACTACATTAGAATACGTTGTTCACCAGTTGCACTTTGTTTGCTCACAACAAATTGTGCATCATACCATAGCAAGATTGTGTACCTAAAACACAATAAATAGTGCAGTATAATATAACAAGACTGTACATCATAACATAACAAGATAGTGCACCTATAACACAGTAAATTGTGCATTAAAGTATAACAAGATTGTAGTATCAAAGGTTGTGCGCTAATAACACACTAAATTGTGTAGTATATGATTACAAGATTGTACACCAATTGTAACATGGTTGTGAACCCATAATATAGTAAATATGCACCTCTATTTAAATGAATATGCATTAGTTTTTTCTACTTGTTTGTGTTGTACGTAGCATCAACTAAGTCCACATTTCCAAAGAAACTGAAGCTCTTTGTACTTATAGGATCCGACTAGAACATGCGACACAATTGTTCATTATCAATGTCATAGTCGAAGTAAAATGTCTTGCAAGTTTCCTGCTTCTTTTTGAAATTATCAATTGTCATTGAGCATTTCCACCTGCCATGTAGGCATTTAGACTTCTTTTGAAATTTCTGAAGTCAAGAAGTGTTGCTCCTATGTTTGCATAGCCCCCAACAAACTTCTTGTACAACTTGTAAGTTTTTTATACACCCAGATTAGTATTAGCACAATTTATTATAAAATCTTCATGTAATGTGCTAATATGTTTGTTTCCTTTTGCAAACTGCTTGTCGCTATTATTGATCAAAAGATGTGTATGCCTTTCTTCAAATATTTTGACAAAATAACCCTAGCTTGTGCATGACAAAAACTTATCTTAGCTATGCATCACATCTATTTGATATTCTTCTACGTTTTTTTTGTCATTTTCCTAATATTGTGTTGAGCACTAGGAGTAGCTTGTGAACTCGCACTCCCACTATCAAGTAAATTATGTGACACCTTATTGAACCCTTCTCTACTATAAACAACATATTTTCATATTGCTTAACCATCTCTATGCATTTTTCTTGTGATATGACGCACATCAAATTCACATATAGTTACATATTTTCTATAGAACTCAAATGCAGTTTCAATATTCAGGGAGATTTGTCCTATAAAGGCTTTAATTCTTTGTCACAAACAGGAATGTAGTATTTTGAACTTTCAGGGGATATGACATTTGTTGAGTAGTCCACGACTCAATTATAGCTAAAGATCCTATAATAAAGAAAATGCAAGGTGCACATAATGAATGTATAGTGATGTATAAATTAGTATATCTTGATGCACAAATGTTCATAACTTGATGCAAAATTATTAAATAAGACAATAATGCATAAACTAAAATGCTTCTGGTGCACAAATACTCTTAATTTGATGCACAAACATGTTTTATATCATGCACAATAATGTTTTTACACGATGCACAAAAATATAATTTTTTATGCACATATATTAAATAAGTAGTGCACAATTTCGGGTTGTTCATCGATTTTAGTTTTTCGGTTTTTTGGACCGAACCGAGCCCGAATCGATTATATTTGGTTCGCATGAAAACAATAATCGGTTCAGTTCGGTTTCGGTTCGATCAAAACCGATTATTTTCTAAAAATAAATATAAAACCCTAGATTTCTAGATAAACTAGTAAAACCTTATTCGATTCGATCCAACTGGTCGGGTCTAGTTTTGTCCAATTCGGTCCGGTTCGGCCCAACTCCGGTTTTGTGCACTAAAACTGGTTTCAATAACCTAGATTAACCTAATTTCAAAATGTTTGGTTATTTAGGTTTATAACCAAATCGAATCGAATAAAACCGAACTCAAACCGAGTATGTTTTGTTCGATTTTTTGTCCACTAAATTCCGAATTCGGTTTTGGTTCGGTTTTGGACCGATGAACAGCCCTAGCACAATTATTACTTAGGTGATGTACAAGCTTCCTACAAAATAGTGCACAAATACTTTTAACTATTGGGGTCCCCCCCACACACACACCCCTCTAAAATTTCAAGGTGCACATAATCACATACAGTGGTGCACAAATTAGTATATCGTGATGCACAAATGTTCATTACTTGATTCACAAACAGTATCACAATGGTGCACAAATTAAAGTACTTTTGATGCATAAATTTTCTCAATTTAATGCACAAACATGTTTTATATGATGCACAATAATGTTTCAAGATGCACATTGATACACAAAAACAGAATTTTTATGCACATTTATTTGAAATAAGTAGTACCCAAGTATTACTTAGGTGATGCACAAGCTTTCTACAAAATAGTGCACAAATGTTTATACTCCATGCTATTATTCGATTTTCGTTCAAGGATACTACAATTTTATTGTTTTTTTTTATCAAATAACGTACTTGAACTCATGTTTTTATTGTCACGTTTTCTCACAGGAGCCTCGCTTGTGTGTTTTTGTGATTCAATTCTTGGTGCACAACGTTCTCAAGCTTTAGTTTTTGATTTTTAAAAGGCGATTTCGTTGCGCACAGCCTTCACAAGGTGATTTTGCGTGATATTTTTGAAAGATTTGAAATTTAAGTGAAGATCCGATGCTTTATTCATAATAGAATGATGAGTGTTTGAGTTGCATACGCCCATATCAATTAATTTTTTAATCTTGGAAGCGCGTTTTTTGCTCTGTTGGATTGCCTTAGTTTGGACCGTCCAGATTTATTCATGCGTTTTCATTATAAGAACCGTTCAAACCAAATGAGCGCCATATATATATATATAGAATTAAGATCTGGTAAAACGGCTTCTTAGGGTAAAACGGAAGTATTAATCACATCCGTTAGATGAGATTTAATGGATGGACTGGATTATACCAATTTAAGGTGCATATTAAGAAATTATCCGGTGCTCTACACAATTAATATTAATCCCGGATTTTTAGGGATTGAATGATACGGTTGTTTATCCCCTTTCCATATTCTCTCTCCCTCCCAGATCTCTCCCTCTCCCTCTCAGATCTCTCTCACCGACGCCCTCATCTCTCACTATCTCCCTCTCAGATCTATCTCCCCCGATCTCCTTTCCATCTTCTCTCTCCCTACGGCGTCCCTCTCGGAGTAGCGGCCGTTGGCAAGGACGCGATCGAAGAGGTCGCCGCCTTCGCAGAGCTCCGTGACGAGGTGGTCGTGATCGAAGTCCTCGTAGTCATCGAGGAAGGCGAGGATCATCTGAGTCGTCGGCGCCGAGGACGGAGGCTCCACTGGTGGCTAAGGCGAGACTGTGGAACTTGAGGAATCACAGAGCTGTGTGCAAGGAGCCAAACGCGAACGGTGTTGTGAAGAATCAAAGGATCGATGATTTCAGTCTCTCGCCGGCGTAGGAGACGATGAAATCTCCGGCGATGCGGAATAGTATTTCAATTTTTTTTCCCGGCGGCCGATGTGAAGTAAAGGTACTATGGCTCTCTGGATCTGAAATTTTTGGGTTCTATTGTTTAATCCAGTCCATCGCGGGTGGTGTGGAGGCGGCGGAAGAGGGCGTCGTGGGCGGTGGACGAGTGGTAGCCGAGGTCGACTAGATCGGAGATGAAGTCCGGTGGGGCAGAGGTGGAGGGGTTGTGGCTGGTGGCCCACAGGACGTAGAGTCGGAGGGCGGGATTATGGCGGCGGCGCGGCGGCGGGATAGGAGGAGGGCGGTGGCTTTGACGACAGAGACTTTGTCCTTGAGTGAGCCCCAGAGGTTTCGCACTTGCTTTGGCCTCCCCATAATCGAGTTCATTAGTTAGGGTTTAGGACTTTTGCTCATTGATTTTAATTTGACATTGCTCTCTGTATTTGCAGGAATTGCATTTGAGCAAGGGGTGTTCATTACAGTAGAGGAGGAATTCTTACAAGAATTACATTTGACATTGCTCGTGTTACAATTTATTTGTTTTGTTTTGATATTGTATATATAATATTCAATTTTCGTGTGGTGTTATTCATAGTGTTATAATTTATGTATTTTGATATTTATGATTTAGATATATGATATTCAGTTTTTCTGTGGTGTTATTCATTATAGTAAAATTGATATTCACGTGGATTCAGATACTGCTTGTTGATGGGGTTGTATGAGTTATTTATAGTTGATATTCACATTTTTATATGTGATATTCATACACATTCTTTTGAAAGTGTTATGCATTGAGTAGTTGATATTCAAATTGTATGATGTGATATTCATTATAATGTTGTTCATATTCATGTTGGATGTAGTTTCATGCGTTGAGTAGTCGATATTCAAAATTGGATTTGCGATATTCACCAAATACAAACAAAATTTTTTGAAGATCATGAATCGTTTCCAAAAGCTTGAACACACGAATATCAATACACTTTATATGAATATCGCCAAATTTATATAACCGATAATCATCATACGCGGAATAAAATCTGAATATCGACACTATTTTCATGAATATCGAATATTGCTTATACGAATATCGATTTCAAATTACGTGAATATCAAAACATTTTGAATGAATATCGATTAATGGCTGTATGAATATCTATAAAATTTCGAAAATCAAATTACGAAATCAGAATTTAAACCCTATGATTAAGGAAAGAGAATAATCTTCACTTTCTCTCTCATGTAACAACCCATTTAATATATTTTTTTTAATTAAAAATTTAATTAATTGTCATATTTGGTTAGATTTGGTAGTTACACCCCTATCATATCTATTATATACCATATTAATCCAACCATCCATCACCATCAATCCAACGCTCCAGATTAATACTTTCGTTTTACCATAACTCTCGTTTTACCGGAGCGCGCCTCTATATATATATATATATTAAATTTTTCATACAATTACACTTATTTTATTAATATATCATAATGCAGTTATGTACATAGAGGAAATTGAACATCTAATAACGTTGTTCATCTATGAGAATCAACACATGCATGCGCGCAGTAGAATATGCGAATACAAATTGATGGAGAAATTAATTATATGGACCCTCCACTATTTTCCTGATTTACGAATTTCCCATCTCAACCGCCTCTCTGAACCGCCTCTCAAGCTTGTTTCTCTTGTCCTCCTCGTCGGCTTTAATCTCCGACGACGACTGAGATGCTACCGCCAGCCAGGCCAGGCTGATGACGCGGGCTGACGTGCTCAAAAAGCTTCTGCCACCGTCACGAACCGGCGGCGGCGCTTTGGCGGTCTGGTGGTGGCCCAAAATCAGCATTGATGCCGTCGGCGACATGATCGATCTGATGTCTTTAAATGTTAACTCTATACCGTATGTGTTGGGTTTATATACACTACAGAAACAAGTAGCCGGGCCCGAAAACTGTAGGCGTTAATTGATTAATTTGTTCGGCTCCCCACGTGCCGGAGTGGCTACACACCAGCCGGGGCTCGGCTCCCCACGTGCCGACGTGCAACTATCTCGTGTCATTTTTTAATTATTTATGACACGTGTCTTTTTCTCATTGGTTCAGAATTTTATGTAACTCACATCAATGGGCTGGGCCGATGTTTGGTTTGGGCTAGGGGCACACACGGCGATCCGGGCTCACGCAGTCGCTAATACGACTACATTCCACGTGTCTACTCGAAGTTTTGTGATATCTTTGTTTGTGTAATTGTAAACTGAACATATTTTATAAATATTAGCTTATATTTAGAAATAATATATAGGAAAATCCTGTAGTTAAATAGTGTAATTTGTTTTATTAAATTAGCGATAATTAAATTAAATTAACATTAAGTATGGTAATATAATAAAGTATTTAACAAAAATAGTGGTTATTAAGATAAGTATATTAATATAATATCTTATTATATTCATTATTCATGGTGTTAAAAAATAAGTATCATTATAGTTGATGATAAAAAATTGTAAAAGTTTCATTATTAGGACTAAAATATATCTATTTTTAATTAGTTTATTTGTCTTTATTATCATTTGTTAATTGAAACCATTTTTTAACAATAGTTGAAGACATGTGGGATGAAAATGGCTAGTTTGTCCAATATTCAAGAGGAACTACTACAACCAACTAGTAAAATACTACCTTAATTCTCGTGGCATGTACGGGGTTTGGCTAAATTTTTATATTAATATTTTTTAAATTATTAAAAATATATCAATTTTAAATTTAAAAAAATGAAAAATATATCTAGTTAATTAAAATATATATGAAATTAAGATAAGTATGATAATATAAAGAAATATCTACTAATAATTAATTAATAAAGATAATATAAATTCGTACATATGTAATACATTGAATCAGGTCTTATACTTAGAAATAAATAAGTAAAAAAAGAATTTGAATAAAATATGACTAACTAAATACAAAATTAAAATAGAATATTCGAATAATATCTAATATATTCTATCTAAATATGAAAATCATGATCAAATGTGAATAATCTATATATTGAAAAGGAATTCAGGATCATATCTATATTATATATAATAATAATAATAATAATAATAATAATAATAGAAAAAAATCATTTAGTGATATGACACGATGTAGAGTAGACATATGACAAAAAATAACATAACGCAGTGTCAAAACAACAAGTAGCCTTAGTTAGGTTTTACTCTATAATATATAGTAGATTAAAAATCAAAGCTTTAAACCAATCATATAAATGGGTAACCTTGTTTTTTTTATAACAGGCAAACACTTGGACCCATCCAACAAGGAAGGCAGTCAATGGATGATATTTACAAGCTTTGTACCAAAACTAGCAAAGAAAGAGTTCAAACTTATGAACTCATATCTAGTGGCAAGCAGGTTGTGAGCAGTACGGACTGAAGAAAGCGGTGAGAGCAATTGCTGAAATTTTTGAAGAGGAGAAGGAGGTATAGGATGAGTGACAAGAAGATCGGTTGTACGATTGTCTTCGCGAAAGCAATGATGTACCTGGAATGCAACAAAAGACGAATGCAACGAAATAATGTCCAAATTCCTCTAATGGAGTTGATAACAACTAAATTTTCACCTTCTATAATTAAGTGTTTTATATGAAGCTTAGCAGCTTGTTGAATACCAGAAAGTGTTGTGAGGGCTTCACTACGCAAAGAAGAAGTAGATGGAATATTTTCACGGTGGAAGGAAAGAACGACACTAGTATGGTAACGTAATAGGTAGCCAAAGTGTGTTGTGTCATCATTTTTCCTGGATCCGTCAAAGTTTAATTTGATCCAATGAACAAGAGGTTTCTTCCAAGTACGATTGGAAGAGCGTAGACGGTTACACTTTATAGGTGCCCTGTTTGTTGTGAAGGTTAAAGTCATAACAAAAAAATGGGTAACCTTGTCAATTTAGAAATATAAAGGTATGACAAATTAGTTAAAAAATATGATAATACGTAGTCCCTTGATACTATTTAATTTAATTTTGAAATAATGTTGTTTCATGAACAATATATATACTTAAAATTTTTAAGATATTTGAATACTATTAATTAAAGCAACATTTAAATTATCCTAGTATATATAATATGAGTCAGGCTCCGGTGAAACGTGAGGAGAAATGAGAGCCAACCATTTTGGGACAATGAAAAGCTATGATGGATGTTCCATCATAACACACATATACCCTTCCATACTCAACCATACCCCATGGGCAAAAGTCAAACTGACATTTGCCAAGATTTTTTTTTACATTTTTTTTATTGTTTTTATACACATTTTCATCATAAATTTGTTTCTAAAAATATGAACAATTTCGTATTGAATTTGAACAATTGTATACTAAAAGTTGAACAAACTTTTTTGAACAATATATAAAGTTGAATAATTGTAAGAAAAAAGTTGAACAATTATATCTTAAAGTTAAACAATTTCATTTTTATGGTTAGACAACTGTTTTCACTAAGCAAATTTTAGTTTTTTTTTCTCGAACAATTTTTTTTCTTCCTTTTTTTTTCTTCTTGTTTTCCTACACGTTTTTATCATAAAATTATTTTTTTTAAAGTTGAACAATTTCTTTTTTTTGGCCAATTTTTTTTCAAGATAAAACATTTTTATCATTTTTTTATTCTTGTTTTCCTACACGCTTTCCTCATAAAATTATTACTAAAAATTTGAACAATTCTCAATTGAATTTGAACAATTGTATCTTAAAAGCTGAAGAATTTTTTTTAACAATATATAAAGTTGAATAATTGAACCAAAAAAGTTGAACAATTTAAATTGTAGGAAAGTTCAAACTTATAACAAAAGATAAATTGAACAATACTTTATTAAAATTTGAACAATTGTCCAATAAACTTGAAGTTTTGTTTATAATGTAATATAAACTTAATACAACTCAAAGTGTTCAAAACATAAACCCTAACCCTAAATCCTAAATGTGTATGAAAATAAGAATAGTAAAAACGACAAAAACGGCTACCTCTAAAAAAATATTTAAAAAATGAAATTGTTCAATATTAAGATACAATTGTTCAAATTTATATACATATTGAACACATTTGTCTAACTATAAAAATGAAATTGTTCAACTTTATGATACAATAGTTTAACTTTTCATATAAAATTGTTCAACTTTATATTGTTCAAATTTTAATTGTTTAACTTTTAACATACAATTGTTCAAATTTAAGAACTAATTGTTCAATTTTTATCATATAAAATTTTATACTGAAACGTATAGGAAAACAAGAATAAAAAAAAATTCGGCGTTGACCGGTCAACATTGACTATTGACGGGGATTGAGTGTGGTAGGGTATATGGTAACATTAAAATGATTGGCCTAGAATGCTCCTCACGTTTCACCCTAAGGGTGCTTCTCACATGAAGTTAACTTTATATGATATATCATTTAGATGATATACTTTTATCAGAATGAATTTTAAATCTAGAAAAAAAAATCAAAATAAATAAATAAATTTTGATTTAGATATTGTGCTGACAAAAAATGTTAATTTAAAAAATGCATGAATTTTGATATGGTTTACATGTGAAAGTTTTAATCAGGGTGTGTTATGTGGTGTAGTTAGATTCTAGTTTAGTATATATATAGTAGATGTACAAATAGAATAGATGAATTCAACCTTGAGAGCATGGTAGGGATAAGAACCAAAAATCCAGAACCCCGAAATTAAATGTCATATCTAAATGTATAATGAGCCAAACTAAACGACACCAAATAGGCAAATATATGTTCACGATTGAAAATGTGTTGTTGTAAACTCTCTCCAGTCCATGGTTTTGAGGAGTCTGACATATTGAAGAAAGCATTTATAATCAGAATATAAAAAAAAACCTAACAGTATATTGAAAAGATAATACCGAATAAAAAACAATCTAGAAATATATAAAAAAATCTTGATGATTATATATAATATTCTTCTAATCTTTTCTTTCATAATAAGTTGTTCAATCGTATTGCATAATATTTTGTGAATACATCTCTACCAAGCATTGAATTCTAGTGCAGAATCTTATGCTTCAAAATCAATTCTCATTGTAGGAATATTATTATAACAAATTCATCGTATGAGAAACTACAAAACAAACTCCTTAGTAGAGGTTTGCATTTACATCTTGAGTTATCTTCAATCATTCATTTAAACTTAATTCTCATTCTAGGAATGATTTTGTTCTGACAGTTTTATTTTCTTCGTTCAATTTAATAATTTTTATGAACCTAATATTCGAGTTGGTCCATAGATTATAACTTGAGAATGATCTGAATGAAATACTTTAAAATTTTGAGAAAATTTAGTTCTTCAATCATTAATTTTTTTAATTTAGCAGAACAATGTGTTACTTGTTCTATGGTTGAATGTGTGTTCCATTTTGTTGTTGTATTTGATATGTTGGAAATCAGCTTTAATTGTCCATTTCGATCAAAAAAATTGGATCTTTTTAATCATCCAAGGGGATATGTAGTCTATAGTTCGGTAGATTTAGCTTCTTTGCATTATCAGATATTGTGTACCTTATAAAAGCTAACCATAATTTTCAACTTCTACTGATAAAGATCTAGAACACATGAAGTCTCTATAGGAAGAAAACTTAAATGGAGTTCTGTCGATTATATTTCGTTGAATAAGACACGTGTTGTTCAGTCCACTTTTTTTATTTGTAATATTTTGTAATTTATTTGTAATATTCATAATTGATTTTTAATCTTGTTAATTAATTTGTAGTATTCTTAATTGATTGATTTGTAATTAAATAAGGAAAGATTAGTAATAGGTTTAGGATATAAATCCTTAATATATAATTAAATTTATTTAAAAAAATTAAAAAGAAGAAAATGACATGTGACAAATTGAATTTGGGGGGTGCCATGTGCCATTAATTTATTTTGCTATAGTATATATATATATATATATTCAGTAGTAGATTACCTTAAATTATTAAAAAATGACTATTGATTAACAAAATTTAAAGGCTAGAATGACACTTATTACTAAACCAAGGGAATATAAAATAATATCTTAATGACAAATTACGAAGGTCGCATATAGTACTTGGATGATAAATTAAAACTTATTTTTTTATATAATGATTATAAACTTAATATTATCATGAAAAAGATTTCATAAAAATAACCTTTTTGGATATAATGATTATAAAGTTAATATATAATGATGAAAAGATTTCATAAAAAATACCTTATTATTTTATATAATGATTACAACATTAATTTTTATATGATGAAAATGATTTCTTAAAAAGAACTTACATTTCGAACGACATGTGACAAAATTTAATGTGACTCTTTATGGGAATATATATATAAATTAGAATTAACCATATCTTAATCTTATAAATAACTTTCATGTATATTGATTAAATCGGTATCTAGGACTCCAAAGGTGAATTGTTCTTACTTCCTACACAACTAAAAATGAAATGCTCAAGTCTATATTTTCACACATATGTTATTATAATTTCTAAAGGAAAATAAATCAATATAATATTGACAATAAAACCATATATATTAAAAAGATAAAAATATTTATATTATATTTCTATAATAATCTATATACTTAAAGAAGAAAATTAAGATCTCTATGATATTATAAAAAAGAAATAAAATATTTAAAAAACACAAATTTGTATATATACTATAAAGAAAAGTTGTTGAAATTGAAAAGAAAAATAATAATAATGAATCTGATATTAAAGATAATATAAAATTATATGGAAAAATATGGTGATGACACATGGTAAGATGATGGGGCTTTCAAGTATAAGCAATTCATGATTTTGATTAGACTTGTCAATTGAATCAGATGAATTACTTTCGGTTCGTCGGATTCAGACAAATTGGGTTCAAATCAAATCATGTCGTCAAAATTACCGAATTGATTGACTCTGGTCATAATAAATTTGCATGGTTCAGTTGACCTAAATTGTTCGCCGGATCTTTAAGTCATGTTGATTTTTAAATTTACCATTACAATCTAGGTATCGTGTTTAGTTTTTCAAGTCGAGTTACAATTATTAGGCTATGTTTTTTTTTTATTTGCAATAGATCGTTGACAATTGCTGAGCTAATCCATTTGTTATTTTTTATGAAATTGTATTGAATATATTGTATGTGCCTTGTGATGTGCTTTTGTGATCCTGTTTATTAAAACGAGACATGTTAGAGAAATTCCTAATGATGAGGATTGGAGGTTATAACAACGAGTATAATTAAAGGATTGAATGGAGATATATGGGAGAGCTGTCAAATGTCAATTATCTTTGTTCCGGAGACTACATCATGCTATCCATGACGGATGGGCTGGGCCACATGGCCCATTTATACATCTTCACCCTTTTTCATTAGATACCCCCTATTGTCCTTTTCAACATCCTTATTACGTTACACACCTCATATTTTTAATTTGTGAAACCTCCTAATGAGGAAACATTATTGCATTTGCTTAACATGTCCATGTAGTCCGACCCAAAAATAAAGATTTTCCCTGTAGTTTAAGCTATAAATTTGTGTTAGTTGGAATGGATCTCTAAGCTATAAATTTGCTTTGAAATGCATAATAGTATATGGAAAAGGTTCATGTAAGAATGGGCGTTTATGTGAGAATGCCGGATATGCATGGATTTATGATTGTATGTGCATGACTTTGGTAGGTGAAAATTCATACACGTATAGACAAAAATTCATACACACCTCAAGATGTGCATGAATTTTTGTCTGTATGTGCATAAATTTGTGACTATATGTAAGTGAAAATCCATGTACATACATGCAAAAATCCATACACATTGTGTGTGTGTGACTATGTCTAAGTTAAAACTCATGCACATACAGACAAAATTTATGCATGGATTTATACCTGTATGTGCGTATTCTCACATTCTCACCTAAACGTCATTTCTCACCGAATCCACGTCCATAATATATATGTATATATAAGTTGGGATACAAACTTGACGGTAGAAATTAAGCATTGGGTTGGGACACCAAAGACAAGCTTAGCTTTTTTAGTTGGACACAGATGCATTTGGATGGAATAGATTGATGGCGATGATGATATATGAATCATCCTCGCTACCTATATATGCATGACATTGACAGCGGGGACCTCCACGTACCCTTGATGTTGCCCTGGCTAGCTTGATTGCCCATTTCACTAGCTTTTTGTCCTCCTTTTAACTGGTTATCCATCTGCAAAATATATGGAAACTTTACTTTCTACATATATACTAATTGTATTGCTATCTAACCAGGCCATCTTTACTCTCAATTCTACTATATCTAGGTCAGAAGCAGCCGGGTTGAGGGTGAATGAGGGAATTTGCATGTCAAAATTGACAACCGTATTTCATTATCAGATTTGTTTAATTTATCTAGTTTCAAAATTCCTTTTATTTCTCATGGAACATACAAAAAAGCAATATTAGATAATTAATATATAAATAAATATATCTTAAACAATTTCTTTTGATTATCAGTCATGAAATATGGCAACTTTATTTTTCTAATTATTTTCAAAATTAATTATATATCTTTCTTTATTTGTGTTAGATTTTTTAAACTTTAGGCTTTATGGGTTTGGAAATTTTAAAAATATTTTTTTTATATAGAAACTTGTTGAAATTACGGTAATAAATAATGTTGAAATTGTTTAAGAAATATAATATTTAAATTTGGAGTCTCTTTATTGTTTAAAATGCAATGTACAGTAATGGTATAGAAATAGTGGGATAAGGGGATTTCCATTAACTAATTTGCATGCATGCCTACTGCCTGGTGGGGCGGCTAAATAACATTAACAGCTCGTCATCTACTATAGGTGCCTTCTAAGTTCTATCATCCCGTACTATGTATTATATAAATTTAACTTTTGTTTATTTTAATAGCAATCATTAGTAAGTGAGTGAATTTGATAATTATTTTCATAAGCCCATCTCAACCAGAGCTGGATTTTTATTTCCGTGGGCATTACCGCTTTAACGGAGCTGGATATTAAATTAATGAACGTAAGTATTTCTTCTCAAAAAGAAAAACCAGATCTGGATTGGGTGCCGGAGCTGATCAATTGGAGATTGACTGACTCGGAAATTGCCGAGTGTTCATCACTTGGAGTTGGAGGGCCTCTTTCTTAATTTCTAGGTACAAATTAATGTGCCATTCATTCTTACAGAAAGGGACTAGATTTTGTTTTGTGTAGCGATTCTAATTGTTGTAGCCAATTGAGCTTTTTATTTTTAGTTGAATCTTGATATACGTGGACTTTAAAACATATCTCCTAAATTTATATTTTATTTATTAATTAATTTCTATTCCTTGAAAGGTCAATTAGCTATTTAAAAACTAGAATAACGAGCTTTATATATTATTAAAAGTCCATTGAGGAGGAACAATCCATTTACCAAGTTGGGAAGATATTTAATCTTCTAACCTTAATTAACCAATCAACCTCCATTTTTCAAATTTCGTTACAACAATCAATTACTGACTTGAGCGTCAGAGGGGTCTTAGGAAAGATCTTGACCCTCCTTTTGACCAAGTTCTTGGATCATACGTTGAAGATTTGAGCGTTCTTTGGAGATCAATCGTCGCTACTATTAATCTTTATTGTGGTACAAAAATATGCTACCACAATTGGCGCCGTCTGTGGGAAACGAATGCGACGATAAATCGTCGGGGACGCACCCGGAAAGATAGATTCCTTCTCGGATTTGTCATACGACATAATTTTCAAATCAATACAACTTTCGATTTTCTTGTCCATTTTGTGTGAAATTTGGAGAGAGAAAACTAGTCTCTTCAAGGTTTATGTGGAATTTAGAATCACTTCATTCAGACATCCGTGGAACAAGAACGACTTCGCAAAGTCGGGGTCAAATTCATAGAAAAATCATGCGACAAAAGTTTCGAATCATTGCAATGTTCAATTCGCTCGTCCGTTTTGCGTGAAATTTGGAGGGACTAAACTTGACTCCACAAAGTTTTTGTGGGCTTTGGAATCACTCGATTCCGACATCTAGGCAACAAGAACGACTTCGCCAAAATCGGGGCCAAATTCAGAGAAAAATCATGCAATAGAATTTTCGAATCACTACAACTTTCAATTCGCTCGTCCGTTTTGCGTAAACTTTGGAGGGATCAAACTAGACTCTTCAAGGTTTTTATGGGATTTGGAATCACTCTGTTGTGACTTTTGTACAACAAGAACGACTCCGCAAAAACATAACAAAATTCAGAGAAGAACACACGGCTAATGCAGCTGGCACAAGAGCTGGTATTCTATTCCCCTACACCGAGTTCGACCCATGTTAAACTCAATCGATAAATTTCTACACCAAACTTGTTCAAACTAAATTCAATTCAATCAATACTGATGTAATTCGTACAATTAGATTTAATTATTCTATTATTATATGTTTATGCCATGTCGGTACAAACTTTGGAGCGAATTGCTAACTAAAGCGACTCATGGAAGACTGATAATCATTACGCTGAAATTAAGGTCTGTGGCACGAGCTACCACTAAGCCTTCAGGCCTAGCCTACGTGCCGCAAGGGCACGAGTTGCCATCTTATTCTATTAGCCTACGGGCCGTAGGGTCACGAGCTGTCATCCGTCTTATTTTTATTAGCCTATGGGCCACATGAGCTACCACCTTCGTTCTATTACCCTTCGGCCATAAGGGCATGAGCTGCCATCAGTCTCATCTCTATTAGCCTACGGGCCATGGGGATACGAGCTACCATCTTCATTATATTGGCCTTCAGGCCGCAGGAGCACGAGCTGCTCAAGAATCAAAAGGACACAAACTGTCAAAACCAAGGCATCGATTATACACTAAGGACACAAGCTGTCAAAACCAAGACATCGGTTATTAGGGGTGAGCAAACAGATATATCCGATTCGGTCCGGTCCGGTCCGGTATGTCGGATATCCGGTAAAAAATATTCACAAAACTCCTATCCGTATTCGGTCTGTTTCGGACCGGATATTCAGTAAATATTATCCGGATCGGATCGGATATTCGACTCAAATATCCAAACTATCCGGTTACTAGAAAATCTATTAAAAAATAAATCAAAATGTTACTTTTTCTAATTCAATCAAAACTAACAATCTGCAAAGTGCAAACTAAATGTCAAACATCAACACCAGTTGCAAGTCCCGGTAATTTTTTCAAACAATTAAACTTGTCAACCTTTTCAAATTGAGAGCCATAAACGTATATATTATATAACAAGAGAAATTGGCAAGTATATATAAAGTTTTAACTTTAACTTATATAATCAATTTCAATGATGAACACTCAGTTTTGTCAAAAAAACATATTTGCTCTTTTTTGTGAGGCGACAATTAGTACATGAATTATTGATTTAGGGTTTTAACTTTATAAGAATAATAATCAAGATTGTTTTTTTATTAAAAGGAATAAAACAAGGAATGTTATATTGGAGAATTAAAGCGGGTTTAATTACTTAAAAATGTACAAGTACCATTTTGAGATCATGTAAACTAATTAAACATTGTATACTAGTTACACAAACATATATATTAATAGTACCAGATATCCGGTAAGCAAAATATCTTGATCCGTATCCGGAAAAATCACCCGGATCGGATCAGATTCAGATAAAAATTAAACGGATGTTTTCGGATACAGACTTTTAGGGTTCGGATTGTCGAGTTATTGGATCGGGTTGTCCGGATCGGATATTTTTGCTCACCCCTATCGGTTATGCACTAAGGACACAAGCTGTCAAAACCAAGGCATCGGTTATGCATTAAGGACACAAGCTGTCAAAACCAAGGCATCGGTTATGCATTAAGGACACAAGCTGTCAAAACCAAGGCATCGGTTATGCATTAAGGACACAAGCTGTCAAAACCAATGCATCGGTTATGCACTAACGACATAGGTTGTCAAGGAAACAAAGAACACAAGTTGCTAGGAAATCAAGAAAGCACGGAGCGTGCGAGTCGTTGTGCAAAGTAATGAGATGTTACATCTAAGCTCAATCCAAATGAAATATTACAACAATCAGCTTTCTCAACCACGATTGATGCTTAAGGAATCTGATGAGCATTTGTTGAGGTAAAATATATCTCATAAACTTATTTTTTATCTATTCATTAATTTCTATCAGTTGAAAAGTGAAACATCTATTTAAGACAGTGAATAATGGACTTTATCATTACAAATCCATTAAGAAGGAGCAACCAAGTTGGACAATGTATTTAATCTCCTAAAGGTATCCTAATTAACCTAAATTTTAATCAGCCTCCATTCTTCAAATTTATCTACAACGATCAGTTACTAACTTGGATGTCAGAGGGATCTTAGGTGAGATCTCATTCCTCCTTTTGACCATATTCTTGAATGCATACCTTGAGTGTTTGAGCGTTTTTTGGGATCAGAATATGCAAGTGTAGAAGTTATTAGACCCTGTATGCCATGCCAATTTGGTATACACGGATATATTAACTTCTACTTGTGGTTCTAATTTCTTGGGTTTGATTGGACTTGGGAGTGAAGTATAATACTATAATGTTAAGTTTGTTTTCTCTATGAATTAGAGTTGCGAGGATACTATAAGAGGGAGGGAAATGTTGCCCGTGAACCATGATGTGTAGCAGTAGCTTCCGTTAATTCAAGCTGGGAGGGACCACTTAACTGGAATATTCTTATTTATCGTAATTTTATAAGCCCACCAACGCAGCCAGACGCCAGAGTGTATCATGAAACTGAAAACATCTTTCTACTCCCGAATTACGAGGCTCGTTTCGGTGCGAACCTGCATCAGGCCCTTCAATTACTTTCCATACACCGGCTGCGGATGCATATGTGGTTGAATCCGTACATGCAAAAAATTATATTATTATTTTGGTTATTTATGATATACTGTATAAAATAATAAATTTATGTTAGGGTATAATTGTAATTTTTTTTCTTCATAAAAGACCGTTGGATTTACTCTATTAATAATTTGTAATTGAGTAATTTAGTTAGTAGTTTTTTAGTTATAGAGTAAGATTAACTAATACAATTTTTTTTATTAAATTTAATTAAATTGGACACATTATGAAATCTTACTTACTCTAAAAGTCTAACTCGCGGAAATGAACAGTAGCCCGTATCACATGTAGGTCGCGTGCTTCTATTGGGCTGGGCTTTTGGGTCCTTTTGTTGGCTGTGGAAGTTAGGATTTACGTTTGCTGCTTCCGTGTCGTTCTTATCTGCATCTCTCTTGCCTACTCTCCGTCTCTTCCCGGTTGTCCTCTCTCGACGCTCTCCTGTTTCTCCGTCTCTTCCCGATTGTCCTCTCCATCTCTTCCCAGTTGTTCATCTCCATCTGCGAATTTCTCTTTCGCCATCTTCGTCTGTGAATTTCGTTTCTCTATTTCAGCATTTCCATCTGTGAAGTTGGTTTCTGGTTTTTGTTCGTCTCTATCATCTTCTTCCTCTGCTTCCATTCTCGAATTTGTTCATCTATATGTGTGAATTCCTCTTTCGCCATATTCGTCTGTGAATTTGGTTTCTCTGTTTGGGCATCTCCATATGTGAAGTTGGTTTCTGATCTTCGTCCACCTCTATCGTCTTTTTTCTACTAACCCTAATCTCCGATTTTGTTTCTTTCGGCCTTTTATGTGGGATTCCCTTTGTTTCCACAGTTCCTGTCTTAGATTTCATGCGTTTGTCTTATGTCGTCGCGGTCATTATACAAGTATTTCTTAAGCTTGTCTTTGTCTTTGATTACTAGACTGTTTGTGCATTGTGTTGTTGTTTTGTATTTTTTCCGCTATCTGATATGAGATTCTCTTTGTTTCCACATTTCTTTTCTTAGATTTTTTGTCGTTGCGGTCATTATACAGGTATTTCTTAAGTTTATCTTTGTCTCCAATTGTAATAACTATAACCTGACTGTTTGTGCATTGTGTTGTTGTTTTGTATTTTTCATCTATCTAATCTGAGAGTTTGTCTTTGTCTTCGATTACTAGACTGTTTGTGCATTGTGTCGTTGTTTTGTATTTTTTTGCTATTTGATATGAGATTCTCTTTGTTTTCACATTGTTTGTGCGTTTTTTTTTCCATCTATCTAATCTGAGAGTTTGTCTTTGTTTCCGATTACTAGACTGTTTGTGCATTGTGTCGTTGTTTTGTATTTCTCCGCTATCTGATCTGAGATTCTTTTTGTTTCAACATTTCTCATCTTTGATTTATTGCGTCTGTCTTGTGCTGTCGCGATCATTATACATGTATTTCTTAATTTTGTCTTTGTCTCCGATTGTAATAATTATAACTAGACTGTTTGTGCATTGTGTTGTTGTTTTGTATTTTCCCTCTATCTGATCTGAGATTCTCTTTGTTTTCACATTGTTTGTGCGTTTTTTTCCATCTATCTGATCTGAGAGTTTGTCTTTGTTTCCGATTACTAGACTGTTTGTGCATTGTGTTGTTGTTTTGTATTTCTCCGCTATCTGATCTGAGATTCTCTTTGTTTCAACATTTCTCATCTTAGATTTATTGTGTCTGTCTTGTGCTGTCGCGATCATTATACATGTATTTCTTAATTTTGTCTTTGTCTCCGATTGTAATAATTATAACTAGACTGTTTGTGCATTGTGTTGTTGTTTTGTATTTTTCCTCTATCTGATCTGAGATTCTGTTTGTCCGCTATCTCATATGAGATTCTCTTTGTTTTCACATTTCTCATCTTAGATTTCTTGTGTTTGACTTGTGCCGTTGTGGTCGTAATACATGTATTTTTAAGTTTGTCTTTGTTTCCGATTCTGTTTGCCCGCTATTTCATTTGTGATTCTCTTTGTTTCCACATTTCTCAGCTTAGATTTATTGCGTTTGATTTGTGCCGTCGCGGTGATTATACATGCATTTCTTAAGTTTGTCTTTGTCTCCGATTGTAATATTTATATAACTAGACTGTTTGTGCATTGTGTTGTTGTTTTGAATTTTTAAACTATCTGATATGAGTTTCTCTTTGTTTCCACATTTCTCATCTTAGATTTCTTGCGTTTGTCTTGTGTCGTTGCGGTCGTTATACATGTTTCTTGCGTTTGTCTTGTGCCGTTGCGGTCGTTATACAGGTATTTCTTAATTTTGTAACTGTATCTGATTGTAATAATTATAAGTAGACTGTTTGTGCATTGTGCTGTTATTTTGTATTTTTTGGCCATTGTGAGTTACATGTTTGTATGTATTGGGTCGGATATTAAATTGTTCTCTTTGTTTCCACATTTCTCATCTTAGATTTTTTGTGTTTGTCTTGTGCCGTCGCGGTCATTATACATGTGTTTCTTAAGTTTGTATTTGTCTTTGATTGTAATAATTATAAGTAGAGTGTTTGTGCATTGTGTTGTTCGCATATTAAATTGTTGATCTAGGTTTATAGTTGTGGTGTTAATTTTTGGCCCTGCCATTCAGAAACGATGTTTGTTTCGTATGTTTTTTTTTGGGTTGGTCATTCGGTCCGTGTTTCGGTGCTTGTTGATATTAATTTTGGTTGTGTTTTGTGTATTTTTTGGTTGCTCTATGATTTTGGTTGTGTTTTGTGTATATTCTGGTTGTTCTATTTTGATGGAGTAGTGCACATGCAAAACTTTACTCTTTGATTACAACTTCATGTAATTATGGTTGTATTTTGTGTTTGTTCTGCTTGCTGATATTAATTTTGGTTGTGTTTCATGTATATTCTGGTTGCTGATATTGTATAAATTATATGTATATTGTTTTTGAATTCTGTAGAGGCAAAAGAATTACGGTGGTTGCAGCTTCATGTAATTATGGTTGTATTTTGTGCATATTTTGCTTGCAATTATGGTTGTACTCTGTTTTGGTTGTGTTTCATGTATATTATGGTTGCCGGTATTGTATGGATTGTGCTTGCTGATATTAATTTTGGTTGTGTTTCGTGTATATTTTGGTTGCTCTATTTTGTGTATATTGATTATGCTTCGTGTAATTATGGTTGTATTTTGTGTATATTATGCTTGCAAATATTAATTTTGGTTGTGTTTCATGTATATTCTGGTTGCTGACATTGTATAAATTATATGTATATTGTTTTGAATTCTACAAAAGCAAAATAATTATGGTTTGATTGTAGCTTCATGTGATTGTGGTTGTATGTTGTGCATATTCTGCTTGCAATTATGGTTGCACTCTGTTTTGGTTGTGTTTCATGTATATTCTGGTTGCCGGTATTGTATGAATTATAGGTTGTGTTTCGTGTATATTCTGGTTGCTGGTATTGTATAAATTACATGTATATTATTTTTGAATTCTACAGAGGCAAAAGAGTTACGGTTTGATTACAGCTTCATATAATTATGGTTGTATTTTGTGCATATTCTGGTTGTAATTATGGTTGTATTTTGTTTTGGTTGTGTTTTATGTATATTTTGGTTGCCGGTATTGTATAAATTATATGTATATTGTTTTTGCAGGGGCAACAGAATTACGGTTTGATTACAGCTTCATATAATTATGGTTGTATTTTGTGTATATTTTGCTTGCAATTATGGTTGTATTTTGTTTTGTGATGTGTCCTTGCCTCCGATGACAAGCCAAATTGTCAAAGGTGACACCTTTGGATCTAGTCTTGGTTGAGAAGTCACTCGATGTTGTGATTCTGCTATGGAACACGATGCTGGGGATGATTGCGAGCGGAAGAACGCGATGAATGGAGTTGTTGACGTCGGCGACTAGGAAGACGATGGCGACAACAAGGACTCGGTGGTGATGGAAGCGATTTGATGGGAGAAGAGTTAGCGGTGGCGGAAGCGATTTGGTGAAGGATATAAGGCTTGAAAAGACAAGTCTTTGGGGTGTCGTAGCGTGGACTGCGGATGAGGGAGATGCAAAGATAGACTTTTCTTGAGAAGATCAAGCGATTGTCATAGCGTCGGCGGTAGAGAGAATGGGGATGAAAGGGATATGGGTGACGTCCGATCAAGGGAAGGAGGGATTAACACTCGACTTGAAACCTTGAACTTTAACTTGAACGTAACAAATAACATTAACAGAGTCGGGTATAAATAGGGGAGGTGAGACGTCGGATGGGCCGAGTCGAACCTCATGGGCTAGCCCATGCAAGCATGCAAAAGGCACAAACCCTAAAAGATAGAATGACTGGAAGGAAACTATCTAAAATGCTATAAAAGGAAACTATGTAAAGCTATCAAAGGAAACTATCTAAAACACGTTGGAAATACCAAATATAGATAGTGTCTTAAAAGAACGCGTGAAATTATCCTAACGCGGTGAAGGGCTGAAAGCAATCATCGCGTGAGAGGACGACGAAGTGTCGCTGTCTTCAGAAGAACGCGTTGATCCGATGGTGGCGAGGACGACGAGTCTTGGATTGGTTTCTGGGTTTTCTTGGCCAACGACGACGCGTGCAACTAGTGATGCGACGACGGAGGCGATGGCTTTGGACCTAGACCTTGTGACTGGGCCCTGTGAGCGTAGGTTCATGGCTTCTTCCTCGTCTTGGGCCATCTTGGGAGGCAGGGTCACATCATCCTCCCCCACTTGGATGTGAAGCGTCCCCGCTTCACCATCATCAAACTCTGGCTCAACATATGGTGTTAGGTCCGCGACGTTGAAGGACGCATGGACTCCAAAATCTGGGGGGAGCTCGAGTTGATAGGCATTGTCCCCTATGGCCTTTATCACGCGGAAAGGGCCATCTCCACGTGGTGCCAATTTGTGTTTACGCCGCGAGGGGAACCTCTATTTTCGCAGATGCACCCAGACAAGGTCTCCGAGGGCAAAGACGATGCGGCGGCGGCCTGAATTGTGCTGCGAGGCAAACGGCGTGGCCCTCCTCTCCAGCTGCTCCTTGGTTCGTCGATGAAGCTCCTGCACCTGCTTGGCGCGGTTGGAGGCGGAGACATGCACTGGGTCACATAGTGGACGCGATGACAAATCCAATGGTGTCAAGGGGTTCATTCCATACACCACTTCGAACAGGGTCAGCTTGGTCGCCGTGTGACTACATCTATTGTAACAAAACTCGACAAGTGATAGTAAGTCCTCCCAACGCCTAGAGTTGGCTTTGAGCATCGCGCGAAGGAGGGCTCCTAGGGTTCTATTCGTGACCTCCGTTTGGCCATCGGTTTGGGGGTGGTAGCTAGTGGAAAATAGGAGTTTGGTTCCTAGCTTACCCCAAATAGTTCTCCAAAAATGACCAACGAACTTAGAATCCCTATCACTCACTATGGTACGTGGGACTCCATGAAGACGCACCACATGCTCAAAGAATAGATCGATAATCTCACTAGCACTATGGGTTGTCTTACAAGCAATAAAATGTGTCATCTTAGAAAATCTATCTACAACCACAAAAATAGAGTCCTTACCTCGTCTAGAGAGGGGCAAACCCGTGATGAAATCCATAGACAAATCTTCCCAGGGGGCACTAGGAATGGGCAAAGGCATGTAGAGGCCATGAGGACTAGACTTAGCTTTGGCTCTCTGGCAAGTCACACAACTTCTACAAAACCTAGTCACTTGGTGGGTCATCCTAGGCCAAAATAAATGTTCTCTAAGCGCGTCTAAGGTCTTCCTAATCCCAAAATGTCCACGACTCACGTGTGCTTCCTCAATCAATATGAGCCTAATGGAGGATCTAGGAATGCAAAGGCGACTAGCCTTGTATAAATAACCCTCAGACAAAAAATAAGTCTCAAACTCACGCGATCTTAGGCAATGCTCTAAAATAGGGGCAAAGAAAGGATCACTAGCATATAATTCCTTAATCAAAGCAAAACCTAAAACTTTAGTTTGCACATGAGTCAAGAGAACATACCTGCGAGATAACGCGTCAGCTACAATGTTCTCCTTTCCTTTCTTGTGAACAACGACATAAGGAAATGTCTCCAGAAACTCCACCCAGCGAGCATGGAGTCGATTGAGGTGAGCTTGGCTCTTCAAGTAGCTCAACGCGGCGTGATCGCTATGGATGACAAATTCACGCGGCCAAAGGTAATGTTGCCATGTCTTCAGCACGCGTATTAAGGCATATAACTCTTTGTCGTAGGTGGGGTAATTCAATGTAGCCCCTGTGAGCTTCTCGCTGAAATATGAAATAGGCCTCTTCTCTTGGTGTAGCACACCACCAATGCCTATGTCTGAGGCATCACACTCCACCTCGAAGTGTTTGTTGAAATCCGGAAGCTGGAGCAAGGGAGCTTGGCACAAGGCCTTCTTCAAAGCTGAGAAGGCTTTTGCATGGGACTCAAGCCACACAAATGTGCTGCCCTTCTTTGTCAGCTCATGTAGGGGCGCGGCAATGGAGGAGAAGTCGCGTACAAAACGCCGATAGAATCCCACGAGGCCGAGAAAGCTTCGCACTTGTGTCGGTGTCGTCGGTGTCGACCAATCTTTGATGGTCGCGATCTTCTCTTCGTCGACGCGTAACCCATCACTACTCACAATGTAGCCCAGAAAGTTGGGTGATGCGGAGCAAAAGGAGCACTTGGCCAGATTGGCGAATAGGCGCTCGCGTCGAAGGCATTCTAGCACAAGTCGAAGGTGGTCGACATGCTCTTCTATGCTCCGTGAATACACGAGGATGTCATCGAAGTAAACGACAACAAACTTGCCAAGGAAAGCTCGTAACACGGGGTTCATCACGCGCATGAAGGTGTTGGGCGCGTTCGTGAGCCCAAAGGGCATGACAAGCCACTCGTAGAGCCCATACTTTGTCTTGAACGCGGTCTTCCACTCATCACCTTCTTTCATTCTGATCTGGTGATAACCACTCTTCAGATCAATCTTGGAGAAGAGTGTCGCGCCATGAAGTTCATCAAGCATATCGTCGAGGCGCAGGATATGATGCCTATACTTGACGATGATCTGGTTTATCGTGCGGCAATCAAATCACATTCTCCATATGCCATCCTTCTTGGGCACAAGGATCACAGGCACAGCGCAAGGGGAAAGAGATTCCCTTACGTACCCGCGATCCAACAACTCTTGGACTTGGTGTTGTAACTCTTTAGTCTCTTCTGGACCAGCTCTATACGCAATGCGGTTGGGCAAAGAAGCATCGGGCACTAGGTTAATCTGGTGCTCAATGCCTCTCAGGGGAGGTAACCCTTGTGGCAACTCGTCTGGGAATACGTCGGTGAACGCGGCAAGCAACTTCGCGATCACTGGTGGCAAGGGCACGTTTGTCGACGATGCAGGGATGCATGGGGTTGGCACAAGCAGAAAGCATGGAGTCTTCCCAGTCAAACACGCAGTGAGGTCACTTGGCCTGGCTAAAAGAACGCATTGCTCACAGGTGCCCTACAAAGGACGCGGTGATGGCAATAGATCGGCGAACTTTGTTGATGGGAAGGCACTACTCGAATTCTATGGGGCACTTGGTGTCCCAGCTGTGGCGTTGTGTTTCTTCTTGCCAGTGCCTAGAGTAGACGAAGTGTTGCCAGATTTGGAGGAGTTCTGCCTTGGTAGTGCTTCTGGACCCTCGTTTGACCCAGGAGACGCGGCCTCTATGGCCTTCTGGCGGTCGCATTGAACCTGGTCCTGCAAGATCTCATAGGGAGACATTGGATGCAAAGTGACGCGCTTCCTGTGGTAATTGAACACATAAGTATTCAAATAGCCATCATGGAGCACGCGTCTGTCAAATTGCCATGGGCGCCCAAGCAAAATATGGGTGGCGTCCATTGCAATGACATCACATAAAACTGAATCACAGTATTGGCCTATGGAGAAAGAAATTAAACATTGGCGAGATACTGTGTTACCTGGACTAGATGATATCCATTGGAGGGCATAAGGCTGGGGATGAGGCGTCGTGGGTAACTTGAAGTGTGTCACGACCTTCTCATTGACAATATTCGCACATGATCCTCCATCAATAATGACACTCAAGGAAGCTGTTTAGACTAGAGCCCTTGTGTAGAACAAGTTCTCTCGTTGATCGCGTAAGCTGGCTTCCTTGACTGTGAGGAGACGACGCGTCACCAAGCTCAATGGTGTGCCCGTGTGCAGAGAAGTGGGTTCGCAGTCATAAGCGTCTTCGTCCTCTTCTTCGGTGCCTTCATTGATCGCGTCAAGTGTGGCCTCCTCGTCTTCACAAGACTCGTATCCGACGGCGGCTGTGGAGAACAACACATTGCGAGCATTGGGGCAATCTTTCTTATAGCGGCCTCTTCCACCACATTTGTAACACTCAAGATCACGCGCGCGATCTGTACTCACTGGAGCTTGTCTTGGCGCGTTCTGGCACGGCACGGTGGTCGGCGTCGCGGGCTTCGCCTTGGAGGCTTGGCTAGACGCGGCTGTGGTTGAGGCACTAGGGCGAACATTAGTATAAGGTAATCCACCAGGGTTAGAAGAATACCTTTGCTGGCCACTGGAATATGTGTAAGACTTTCGGCGAGAGAGTTGTGCATGAATTTGCATCGTCGTATGTGTGAGTATGTTCAAATCCTTGATTGGCAATATCTCTAGTTGATCACGGATATTTGTGTTCAAGCCACTCAAGAACTTGGTCCTTAAAGTTGATGGTGCAACGAAGATGTTGGCCTTGTAATACATGTCTTCAAGCTTGGAAAAGAACTCGAGTGGAGTCATCGATCCTTGGCGAGCCATGGCAATCTCCAATCTCATTTGATTCCTGTAGTCTGGAGGCATGTATTTCTTGGTCATCACGTAGACTAGTTGATGCCATTCTGTGACTCGGGTCCTGTGGCGACGAACGTAGTCATCTTCGAATCTATGCCACCAAACACGGGCGGCGCCTCAGAAGTTAAGCATCGCGGCGTCGACATGCTCCTCAGGTGGCACTCGACAATATCGAAGGGTGTACTCCGTAGCCTGCACCCATTCAAGAAAAAACAGAGGGGTTGTATTCACCATGAAAATGCTCGATTTTTACCTTGACTTGGTGTCGCTGGTATCGAGTCTGGCCAGGTGCTTGGTTGAACGCGTTGTTTGGGGCGTCGTCGTAGAGAGGGTTCTCAAAGGCGTGCAATCCTTATGGTCTTTCGCATCCAACCTGGTGTCTATCGCGTTGTTGGCGATCTTCACGGACGTACTCATCCCTTGGCGCGTAGGCGTCATCTCGTTGACGTCTTCGCGGTTGGGCGTCATAGTTGTCGCGTCGAATGTCCCTTTGCATAACATTGCGGCGCTCACCGCTAATGTCACGAATGCGTGCTCCTTGGGGCTGGAGACGCGGTAGAGGTATCCAATCCGAAGGGTGATCCTGCAATTCAAGTGGATCTCCAAGAGGGGGGTGAAAAAAATTAGGGTTGACCATACCTGAGTCCTCGATTTCTTCGTCGTCATATTCGTCGAAGTCGTCTTGGACGTTGGGTGTGATCGACGCATAGCCATCAGATCCATAACGCGGTGTTCGAACACTCTGGTGTCGAAGGTGATCGCGGACATCATGGCTCCGGGGCTGGGTAGGGGGGTCCTCAATTGATCATCGCGTCGTGTAGGTCCATTGTCGCGGCTGCTTGGTCTTCTCGGCGTCGCGTCGGCTTGGGCGGCTTGACGACGTCGGCCATCGCGTGGTGTGGAGTCTGGCACACGGCGCTGGGTTCCTCGAGAGGCATACCTTTCATCAAAGTTGTAAGGTTCAAAGTACTCACCTCGAGAGTCGTCGGCGTCGCGGTCGGAGCCGGTGTCGTAGCCAGCGGGTGTGGCTCGAGGCACGTAGCGATCCGTCTTGGGAACGAAGCCTTGGCGGCTCTCAATGACACTCTGCATTCTGTTGAGTTGGGGTTGATGTTGAGAAGTGGACGGCATAATTCCTTTGCCTTTGTCTACTTTCGTCTTGGATGGACCCGCGTCGGTGGCTCCAGGTGGAGGCGGCGCGTCCATAGCACTCAGTGGTGTTGGAGTTGGCACAATGGGTGCCACTTGTTGGTTGGCTCTCAATGCTGCGACCTCTTGTCGAAGAGCTTGGATCAAGATTTGATCTTCCGTCAACTCCAAGATGTTATCTTGTTCAGGGGGGGTCTTGAATGCGTTGGTCCTGGGGTAGAGCCAACGGCGGTTGTTCTTGGGTTATGTTGTCGACATCGCGTTCGTTGTTACTGTGTCCAATCAGCATGGTACCTATAGCAAGACGGCCATACATGGGAGTAAAAACGAACCAAAAGACAACGAAGAACAACAATCAAGCAAATCACTAGTCAAGTCACAACGTTCACGTAGGTAGGGCTTGTTTGGCTTGCCGTGAGGGCGGCTTGGCTTGCACAAGAGATGGTGTATCAAGCAAGTTGCAATCAAACAAACAAGAACAAATTGAAACCCTAAAACAAACGTAAACAAGGCAACCTAATTAGCAAGAAAGTAACTTCTAGGAAGCTTGACCTAGACGGTGGAGAGGTTGAGAAGATGAGCTTAGACCGAGAGTGGGTTAGGGTTGCCTTATTTTGGTTTTCCCTAACTTTGGGGGAAAAAAATTGAATATCTTTTGTATTTTTTTTTATAAATATCCGAGATCTTATCTTTTGATCTTTTCGGATTTGCAAAAGGAAATAAAATAAAAGAGAGATTTGCAGAAAACCACCCGTTAAATAGGCCACTTTGCCTACAACCACCCGTTATACAAGTAATTACTTGTGACCACCCCTTAAATCCATTCCGTTAGCAAAGAGTCACCCATCAGCCCATTCCGTCCATTTCCACCGTTAACCCTTGCGAAATTACAAATATGCCCCTTATTTTAATTTTTCCCCAATTGTTTTTTATTTTGAATGGTCAGGTACGGGTTCGGGTCGACCCAGTGGGTCGAGAGCGCCATTTCAAAATTTTATAAAATAATTATTAAAATAATATTTTAATTAAAATAAAAACAATATTTTTTTATTATATTATTTTAATAACAAAATATATTATAATATTTAATATATAAAATAAAAACACATTTGTAATGACCCAACGGGTCAATGACCCAACCTAGAAATTTTCGGGTCGGGTCACTTTTGACCCAATATTTTTCGGGTCGGGTCTCGACCCAGAAAACACAGGTCTGGTCGGGTTTGCAAGTCAGGTAAAAAATTGACAGCTCTAAATTGGACCAAACCGGTTTTAATATTTTGAATGGTCAGGTACGGGTTCAGGTCGACCTAGCGGGTCGAGAGCGCCATTTCAAAATTTTATAAAATAATTATTAAAATAATATTTTAATTAAAACAAAAAAAAAATCAAAAACAATTATTATATAATATTTTAATAACAAAATATATTATAATATTTAATATATAAAATAAAAGCACATTTGTAATGACCCAACAAGTCAATGACCCAATCTAGAAATTTTTGAGTCGAACGGGTTGGGTCACTTTTGATCCAATATTTTTCGGGTCGGGTCTCGACCCAGAAAACACGGGTCGGGTCGGGTTTGCGGGTCGGGTTAAAAATTGACAGCTCTAAACCGGACCAAACCGGTTTTAATATTTTAAAAACCAAACCAGTGGAAAATTAAAAGAACCGGACAAACCGGAAAAAAATGAGGGGCATATGGGTAATTTTATAGGGGTTAACGGTGGAAATTGACGGAATGGGCTGATGGGTGGCTCTTTGCTAACGGAATGGATTTAAGGGGTGGTCACAAGTAATTACTTGTATAACGGGTGGTTGTAGGCAAAGTGGCCTATTTAACGGGTGGTTTTCTGCAAATCCCTCAAAATAAAAAGGTCTAAGTAACAAGAATATCACAAGTGTGATGTTAGAGATAGGAGAGAGAAGATAAGATTTGATGATATCTTATATTAGGAAATTCGGTTAACAACCTAAAAAGCAAGATCTAGCAAACAAGAAAACTCTATCCACGCATGAAATAAGGAAACAAAATATTCTAGCATGCAAGATAACAAAATACCTAACACACCAAAACTTGGGGAACAAGAAAAAAAAAATCGGCCAAGGTGGGACCTTGTAGAAAGCGAAAGGTGAGCAAAGATTTGAGTTTTTTTTGTTTTTTATGGTTTTTCTCGCGATATCTCAGTAAAGGAAACGATGGAAAAAAAATCGTGAACAAGATTGAAACTTGAGTTCGTGACTTACAAGACTGCTAGGCTCTGATGCCAGTTGATGTGTCCTTGCCTCCGATGACAAGCCAAATTGTCAAAGGTGACGCCTTTGGATCTAGTCTTGGTTGGGAAGTCACTCGATGTTGTGATTCTGATGTGGAACACGATGCTGGGGATGATCGCGAGCGGAAGAACGCGATGAATAGAGTTGTTGACGTCGGCGACTGGGAAGACGATGGCAACAACAAGGACTCGGTGGTGATGTAAGCGATTTGATGGGAGAAGAGTTAGCGGTGGCGTAAGCGATTTGGTGAAGGATATAAGGCTTGAAAAGACAAGTCTTTGGGGTGTCGTAGCGTCGACTGCGGATGAGGGAGATGCGAAGATAGACTTTGCTTGAGAAGATCAAGCGATTGCTGTAGTGTCGGCGGCGGAAGGAATGGGGATGAGAGGGATATGGGTGACGTCCGATCAAGGGAATGAGGGATTAACACTCGACTTGAAACCTTGAACTTTAACTTGAACGTAACAAATAACATTAACAGAGTCGGGTATAAATAGGGGAGGTAAGACGTCGGATGGGCCGAGTCGAACCTCGTGGGCTAGCCCATGCAAGCATGCAAAAGGCACAAACCTTAAAAGATAGAATGACTGAAAGGAAACTATCTAAAACGCTATAAAAGAAAACTATGTAAAGCTATCAAAGGAAACTATCTAAAACACGCTGGAAATACCAAATATAGATAGTGTCTTAAAAGAACGCGTGAAACTATCCTAACGCGGTGAAGGGCTGAAAGCAATCATCGCGTGAGAGGACGATGAAGTGTCGCTGTCTTCAGAAGAACGCGTTGATTCGATGGTGGCGAGGACGACGAGTCTTGGATTGGTTTCTGGGTTTCCTTGGCCAGCGACGACGCGTGCAACTAGTGATGCGACGGCGGAGGCGATGGCTTTGGACCTAGACCTTGTGACTGGGCCTGTGAGCGTAGGCTCATGGCTTCTTCCTTGTCTTGGGCTGTCATGGGAGGCAGGGTCACATCATTTTGGTTGTGTTTCATGTATATTCTAGTTGTCGGTATTGTATAAATTATATGTATATTGTTTTGAATTCTGCAGAGGCAAAAGAATTACTTGTGCTATATACTAATGTGTATATTCTGCTTGCAATTATGGTTGTATTTTGTGTATATTCTGGTTGCTAATATTAATTTTGGTTGTGTTTCATGTATATTCTGGTGCTGTATAAATTATATGAATATTGTTTTTGAATTCTCAATGATTGGAAGACCGATGGTGGAAGAGCTGAATAACATTTGATAGAGCATGTGCTGAATTACATCCTAAGAGCTGAATAACTCTGCTCTAGCTTCTATGAATGGTCAATTGTAACTTTTTGTGTTAATCTGTTGATTTATAGATTGGAAGAGATTCAGTAAAGATATTGTGTATAAGATAGGAAGTAGTTTTACCATTGTCATATGTTATTCCTGTGGTTAGTGTTAATGAGTTTGTTCTTTCTTTGCTTGTGTTAAATGATCTAATGCTAAGACATTTGCATTATGACAGGTCGTCTCAGGTGTTTTTGGTGGTGGTGGCAACTCTGCCGCTAGCTCAATTATTGTTTTTTCATATTCTCCTGATGAGTAAGGTTTTATCAAGGTTTCATGCAGAGAAATCCCCAATTTAAGAATCTTTGTGTTAATCTGTTGATTTCTAGATTGGAAGAGATTCAATGAAGACATTGTGTATAAGCTAGGAAACGGCTTCATGTAATTATGGTTGTATTTTGTGTATATTTTGCTTGCAATTATGGTTGTATTTTGTTTTGGTTGTGTTTCATGTATATTTTGGTTGCCGGTATTGTATAAATTATATGTATATTGTTTTTGCAGAGGCAAAAGAATTACGGTTTGATTACAAGTTCATATAATTGTGGTTGTATTTTGTGTATACTTTGCTTGCAATTATGGTTGTATTTTGTTTTGGTTGTGTTTTATGTATATTCTGGTTGCTGGTATTGTATAAATTATATGTATATTGTTTTTGAATTCTGCAGAGGCAAAAGAATTACTTGTGTTATATACTTATGTGTATATTCTGCTTGCAATTATGGTTGTATTTTGTGTATATTCTGCTTGCTGATATTAATTTTGATTGTGTTTCATGTATATTCTGGTTGTTGGTGTTGTATAAATTATATGTATATTGTTTTTGAATTCTCAATGATTAGAAGACCGGTGGTGGAAGAGCTGAATAACGTTTGATAGAGCATGTGCTGAATAACATCCTAAGAGCTGAATAACTCTGCTGCTAGCTTCTATCAATGGTCAATTGTAACTTTTTGTGTTAATATGTTGATTTCTAGATTGGAAGAGATTCAGTAAAGACATTGTGTATAAGATATGAAGCAGTTTTACCATTGTCATATGTTATTCATGTGGTTAGTATTAATGAGTTTGTTCCTTCTTTTCTTGTGTTAAATGATGTAATGCTAATAAATTTGCATTATGACAGGTCGTCTCAAGTTATTTTGGTGGTGGTGGCAACTCCGCCGCTAGCTCAATTATTGTTTTTTCATATCCTCCTGATGAGTAAGGTTTTATCAAGGTTTCATGCAGAGAAATCCCCAGGTCTTAGGTTTGAATCCAGCACAAGTTTTAACAAGGTTTCATATCATTCCTCTTTGGTGAACTTTTTGGTACATAATGGATTTTCGTATTGCCTTTATTTTTCTCATGTTTATTTTATTTATTCTTGTTTTGTCATGTTGAGTTGTATTGTTTGGAGAGTAGCTAGAATGGCTTATGATCTTCATATACTGATCTGTATTGAATATGTATTTCTTTTTTCGATGGTCAATTGGAATCTTTGTGTTAATCTGTTGATTTCTAGATTGGAAGAGATTCAGTGAAGACGTTGTGTATAAGCTATGAAGCAGTTTTACCATTGTCATATGTTATTCTGGTGTTTAGTGTTAATAAGTTTGTTCCTTCTTTGGTTGTGTTAAATGTTGAGTTTCATTTCGTTTGAGCATTCTAATGCTAATAAGTTTGCAATATTACAGGTTGTCTCAAGTCATTTAAACCTTGTTGATTTTGTTTCTTTGTCGTTTTGTATGTGTAGGATTTTCAAATTCATTGATAGGATATTGAGTCTTTGACTAATTTGCGATCCTTGTGCTCCTACTGTACTGAATATGTAGGTTTTTTTTTTCAATGGTCAATCTTCTTTTTCTGGTTTATTTGCATTGGATCTTTCACTATTCATGTCCTTTGATTGTTGTAATTTTGTCTAATGGATGACTTTCTTCTATTCTGATTATGTAGAGTTTGTATATTACAATGTCAGGTGCGTTGACAACTGGTAGGGCCTTACTATTGGCTTAATAAGTTTCAGATTAGGTAAGAAGCTGATGCGAGCATGTGTAGTCCTTCAAGGTGCTACGATAGCATGGGGACATCCTCCTACTATGGCGATTGATTCCCAAAATTCTACGCTTTTTGAGTCAGGTGATGTTATCTGGATGACCGATGAATTTTCTTTCTCTTGAATCTTGATAATGTATAACTATTCGTTTAATCTTCATGATGCCAGCTTTAGTCAATTTAATGTGTTGATACTGGGCCTTTTCAATATTCCTTTTTTGGTTTGTTTGCATCGAATCCTTGACTACTCATATCGTTTGATTGCTGCAATTTTGTCTAATGGATGACTTTCTTCTAATCTTGTCTAATGAATGACTTTCTTCTAATCTTATATAGTATGGTAGGCAGACCACTACTAACTGTTCGTTTGTTTATTATGTAAGTCGCATACATGGGAGAGCTTGTGAATGTCTTTTTCTGGATGGTATGCAATATAATGTTGTTAGCTGTAGTCATTTGAAGGTAATTCTTTTCCAAATCAAGATACTAAGCTCTGCAAATCTTTTCACTATTTTATATATGTCAGTAGTCTACAGTTGAATGGTAATTCCTTTCATTCTCAACTGAGTACATTAATGTGTGTATTATTTAGCGTCCTTTCACACTTTTGTGAACGGTCAAACTCTTTTTTGTTACATTCTTTTGTAGTGAATAGTTTATTGCTTTTCATTGCAGGTTGTGAAATTCAGATAACAATGATAGACATGCTAAACCGGTTAGGTGATTTTGAAATTTAGAGAACTGTGGTAGAATCAGGTGATGTAATCTGCATGTCCGATGAATTTTTCTTGTCTTGAATCTTGATCCTGTATAACTATCGGTTCAGTCTTCTTGCTGCCACCTTTAGTCAATTTAACTAGTTGATTTACAGCTTTTTTCATTAAATTTTATTTTATTTTTAAGTGTAAGTTAATTATATATTTTAATTCACTGATATTAGAAAAATATCTTTAAATAATATAAACAATTGTATATCAACAAAAATATAATATAAACTTCATATATTGTATATTAGTTGTCAAATTATAGGTTGTATCTATCTATATATATACTGAAATATAAAATATAAATTTGATTTTAATTCATTGATATTAGAAAAATACCTTTAATATTGTATCTATCTATATATATATATACTGAAATATAAAATTATTCAATTTTTCAAGTGACAATTTCAATGAAGTAATGATGTGAACTTTATAAATTTGATCAGAGTTATGATATTGAAAAAGAAAATTAGATTCTATGGGTTTATAACACGACATATTTTCTTTCGTCATGTCATCAGTCCAGTCACACCTCTAACATTCACTTTTCCACTTTTATAGAAATTGTAACAAAAAAAAGGATCAAGTAAGGTATATAGGCAATCATTTGACTACTAATTTATAATTTGTGAGTTTTGTTTTATTTTTTTCGAATCTAAAAGTTAGTTTTTCTTAATATTATCAATTGAATATAAAACCATCATTTATAACAATAATATAAAAAAGCTTGATATCAATTATGTCATATAAACTACTCGCAAATACCAAATAATAAATGGCCACAACAAAATATGTCCAATTTTTTTAATTAAGTTCAATATACTATATAATTACTTAATCGAAACCTCCTAAAACTATATGTCCCACCGAAAATACGCATCTGTTACTATATGTTATGTGTCTTCACCTCCTTTTGACACGCCAAACATTTTTTTATAAAAAAAAATATATTTTTAATTTTCAACTTCCTTCTTTACAGATTTGTTTATAGTTTGAGAGTAAAATTATTCAAAAATTGAAAACAAATCCATAAAGTTGTGATATTTTATTTTATTTTTTAAAGATATGAAGTAACATAATTACTAAGTTTGGATAAATATATCCCCTTCTTAATCAAACTAAGACAAACCACTATCTAAAATTAAGTAAAGATCATTGCATTATAAATATACCGAATTTATTTCTGACTTGATATTTACAATCAAGAAAAAGGTCAAGACCATTATAATTTTATTTTACACTATCTCGTTATTATAATGAAAATCTTATCATAAAGATGTGTATATTTAAAAATGTGGTGTTATGAATTATATATGGTGGATTGTATTAAAAGTATTTAATTATCTAGGTTATATAAATTGTAGGAATATATAAATCAACCATTAGAGATGAAGAATGATTTTTGTAAGATTGTCATTATAACTGTATTAAAATTATAATAGATAAAGAATGATTTTTGTAAGATTTTATAAAGAAATACAATTTGGGGTTTATAATCAATAACTATCTTTACAATTGTTATCAAGAAAATAAGTATTATTTCTTTGCAATCTTAATTGTATAATTATCAGTATTATTATTATTATAATAATAATTATTGTTATTATTATAGATGTAAAAGCATTTCAAAAATACTTTTTGTATCTTAAAATTTTCATAGTAATGTAAATAAAAGTTTTAAAATGATCTAGCGCATGAGAGAATTTTTATGTTGTTTTCTAAAATTGATTACTTGAATGTAGAGGAATAAACGATTTACAAACCTTGATTTCTATAAATGATTAAAGTTAATAAGACTAAACAATGTATTTAATTATATATTTTTTTATAAAAAATAGATAATATATTCCTACACAATATGAATTTATATTGATATAAAATAATGTAAGTTAAGAATTTCATATATTTTGCCTAATTTGTATAAAAGCCTACCAGTTTGATAAAATATCTAATTTATATTTATTTAGTCACAAAAAACTACGTAAATTCCATGTGCTAATTACATATTTTGGTAACTAATGATATGAATTAATTATCAAACATATAATAATAAATGTAAAATAGTAAATAGATATAATATAGCTTTCCTTATGCATCTACAATGACATCACCTAGATATATTATATAAGCTACTACTAATTTATATGGTAAGAAAGATATGGCTAATTTAGGTTGATAATTGAGCTTTAATTTGTAGAATAGTGTAAGGGCAAATAAGTAAATGGGTTAATTAAGTTGATGACTTGGCATAGCTAGAAGGTTGACACCTAGGAGAGATAGTTATGGCTTTTGTATAGTATATAGATGTGTTGCTACTGGGCCTTTTCTAGCTAATGGGCCTTTTTTTCTAAGTGGGCTTCTGTTATTTAAATATGGCTTTCTTGTTCTTTGGTTTTTACCTATGATCTAATTGTATATTATTTGTAGTGGGTTACACGTGGCAACTGAGTGGTGCTTCATTGTTTCTTTATAAGCAAATTCCTGCATTTATTTTTGCTTTCGGCCATTTTTTTTGCTGACTTTGTTCTACTTCTGGTTCTCCATGCAGTTAAAGCTTTCTCCAGGTTTGTTGCTCTTTTTTTATGGTTTCTTTTATTCTTTCTAAGCATTCCTCTTTGTCTTGATTTCTGGTGTGCTTTAAATTGTTTTAATGCTATGCCCAGTGTTTTATATCCGAAAAAACTTTCTTTCTATTTTCTTCTCGGATTGGGTGTGCTTTCGGTTTCTTTTACGTTCTATTTTTTATGTTTTGTGTTTCATGTACCGATGATCCTTTTTTTTGTTAAAGCGTTGTCATGTGGTGCGGTTTTTACGCTTTTTTTTAAGAGTACTTTGGGCTGCATGTTCAATTTGCATGTGCCCTGCCATATTTGTTTTACTCTCTCGCTGTCATATGGTACTATTTCATGCTTTTTCAAAAAGTTTTTGGGTTGTATGCTAAATATCCATGTGCTTTTTGTATATTGTTATTTTTTGTTTTGACTGATTTTGTACATCTCTCTTTTCTGGTTGAATGTCCTTTTTGTTTTCTTTTCCTTATTTCGTGCGACATCCCCCCCCCCCCCCAAGTTCTGCATGCAGAGTTAACTTTGAGTTCTGTTTGTTTTGTTTTTTCTGATGGGCTTTTTCTTCGTTTTTATGTGATATGTTCTTGTTTTGTGTACTTTTGTTGTTGTGTATGCGACTAATTTTTTTATAAATGATATGTTTTGTTTAATTTTGTGCATGCAAATTTTGTTCAACATGTGTTATTTCAGGTCTGTTTGTGATCATGCATGCATTGTGTTCTTGTAGGATGAGTCCAAAACAGGTGTATCTTGACTCGATGATTATAAAATCTAAGGATCACGTTGTGCGTGTTAAGGTGATCAGTAAGCATACTTTTTCTAACAAGCTAGGAAAACAGAAGTTCCAACGTCTATATCTTGTCGATGAAAAGGTTTGACTTCAATTTTTATCTAATGCTTAGTATATGTTTGTTTGCTTACATTTTTTCCCTTTGCATGGAGTTAGTATAAGAGCCTTACTGTTTGGTAACAATGTTGACTACTTTGATGATATCATTAAGGAGGATCAGTGTTATGACATTAGCAATGTTGTGGTGTCACCTGTGGGTGAAGATTATAAGTGCTTCTCAGACGAAAAACAGATCCATATCAATAGTTCCTCTTCTGTTAAAGTAGTTGATTTGCATGAATGGTCATTTGAGTTCAAGCAATGGTTTGTTTGGATTTCCGAGATACTTCGTGAAACAAGTCCTTGCAATGCAATATTTGGTACGTTTTTGTTAAAAGTGTTTATTATGTTTCACTCCTGTACACAAATAGTAGCGTAATTATATAATTCACTTTATCCCCTATTTCTTCTAGATATGATAGCTATGGTTCTCCATTGCACACCACCTCAGAAGGTGGAAAATAGGTTCTCACCTAATCTATCTGATCTATGTGAGTTACACGTTACTGATGACATGTATAGTTTGTTAAATATGTTGCATATTTTCTCTCTCGTGTGCTATAACTAAGTTCATTTTTATATGCAACTGGTTTCAACTGTTATGAGGTTACACTTATTTCTACATGGAATCAACTTGCATTTACTTTTGTCAAACATGATTGTGTTAATCCTTGCGATTTTGTTATTTTACTTACTAGGTTGAAGACATCAACTTTTAATGGTTAGTATTGAAATACTATGTTTCTACCATTTTGCGTCTCATAAATATATCTGCATTATTTATTTCACTGACTTTAACTCATAAATTTTAATTCGGACATAATTCTCATTGTCTACAAACTGTCATAACAAGATTGTAATCAACCCTGATGGGGTCAGGGCAAATGAGCTTCGTAAATGGTATGTGTTATTCAATGTTATATAATATAACAAGATTGTTGTGATCTAATTTAGTCACTGGTTGTAATGTTTTCAGGTTTGAAGAGAACAAAGAATTGGTGCTGGCAAGAGATAGTACTACTATCAAGAAGGAGAATGGAGGAGTTGGTATGCCGATTGTTACGATTGAACATGCCTTAGGAATAAAGGTTTCAACTCGCTATTTTTCCCTTCACATTATTATAACAATCAATTATCTATGTATTTTATAAAATATATTTGTTCTGTTGGTGTATATGTAGGCATCTGACAATACTTCCAGTGGTATGGTTAAGATTAATGCCTATATTCCTGATTTCACCACCGATTGTTTACGCATGTCGGATAGTTGTAACTGGTGTGGTAAGGGTTGTGATGTTCCTCCCAACAGTTCTTATGTGTGTGACTCCTGTCAACAATATTCAGTGTCAAAAGCAAAGTAAGAAAACTCTAATGTAATGCTTTATCACTTTGATTAGACCGACCATATATTCATCTTGTATTATTACCTTTGTGTATGGTATTTTTTGATTTCACGGCTACAGATGGTACTGTAACCTTGAAGTTGGTTGCGCATACTCGCACTGCAGAACAATTGCTGCAACTTAAACCATCCGAGATATGTTCTATGAATGACGAGGTAGTTGGTTGTAGATAAATTTACACTTCTTGTTTTTTTGCTTCAGGTTATTTCGTTAAATCTTCAGCATCTATATACTTTGTCGTATTTGTATGCAAGTATACTAGTTATACGGTTTGCAACTCTGAACATTCTATAATTGTTATGGCTAGAACATATATATATATATCTTTTCTACTCACCTTGTGTACACTTATTTGAGTGAAATCATTGTCTTATACATTCTCACCTCTTTCCTTTGTGTTTGTATTGTGGAAAATGCTTGTGTAACAGGATCGTGCTTCATTTGTAGACAAGCTGAGCACGTCACTTCATAGCAAGAAGACTGAAATGTTGTTATATAGTATAAAATGTCTTCTCTCTGCAACTATGAGTGTTGTCTAGACTATAGGTGAAACGCTACTTCTGAAAATCAACATATCATATATGTGATGTTGCTTTTTAGATGGTTTAGTGTTGTTATGGTGTAAGCTCATGCTCCTCCATGAAGCAACAGTGTTTTTTGTAATGAATCATATTGTAGTTACTTTTGGGTGTTTTTTTTGTATGCAGTAGATGGTTTTGTGTGGTCGAAGATGCTAAAAAAACTTTCTTTTTTGTGTATAGGATATGGGATTACTATGACCAATGTTGTATCCCTGATTTTGTATTTATATAGGGATAGTAATTATGTTTGTTGATGTTATATATATATATATATCTATATGAATCACTACTTATTGTTTTTTTCATAAAGGTATTAAATTAACACTTTATTTTTTGCAGAATTTGAGATCATGGTTATGCATAATCTAGATATGCTTTCTTGCGTGCCTATGCTCTTACTCATACACAGGCAAAATCGGTTTTGCCATGTTCTTTATTAGCAAATTTATATAGAATATGCTTTAAATTTTTTATTTCAGCTTAAATTACTTGCAATATACGAGTGTAAAATATTGAAGAAAGGCATTACATTAACATATGTCATTTCCTCCAAAATTTGCGCTTGCTTTTTTCTTATATGTTCAAATAAGATTTGTTTGTGACTGGAGTAATTTTTGGTGGAGATTATAGACAGGTATTGCCGGTATTGACACACAAAACACAACATGAAATGAAATGACTTGTGCTAGCTTGGTGAGTTCTTACCTGTGGCCAAAACTCATAAAATTCAAGACCCTATTTTTTTAGAATTTCTATTACGGCTTGGTTATGGATCTCCACAAAATACAGAAAAAGATTTAATCAAAATACCAGTTGAAATTTCAAACTACATTACCAACGATGAAAATTGCCTTGATCTTTTGGTGCAATTCATTTTCCCAGATATGCCTAGACCTTCACCAGATAACTCCATTTTCTGTGGCCAAGCCATATTAACTCCTACAAATGAAGATGTCGATATGATGAACACAACTTTGATTGAAAGATTTCCAGGAGTTTTGATCAAATATAGAGGTATAGATTCTGCATGCAGTAGATGACAATTGCAAAGTGTACCCGCTGGAGTTCATAAATACTTATAGCTATGTACACAAAGAATCAATGGCAAAATGGTAGTGAGAAGGGAACACCCAATTTTAGGGAGGGATATTCAGGTCTGGATGTGTAAGAAAGAACAATAAAAAGAGCAATAGATAGAACAGAAGAAGGAAAAATAGAGGTGGTGAGAGTTAAACCTCAGAAAACCAACACGTCAATGACACATGATAATAGCAGCCAAGCTAAGGCCGATCCACCTTTTCTCTATGGGTCAATTATTGGGCCTTCATTTTCAAACGAGCACAAGTTAACCATGGACTCTCAATCAGATTGTTCATACTTGACTTTTGTCTGTGCAAGCCGACACGTTCTAAATGCAAAGCACACAAAGTAGTTGTATCTCGCCTCGCAAAGCAATTTTCACAAGAATGGAAGTCGAGATTTATCACAATTTTGCTTAACTTCAAACATGTCTATTTAAACAGCAGGGAAAACACACAAAGACACACAGTCTTTTGCACTCCTATTACATGATAGTTTCAACTGAAATAAAATCTATGTGATCACAAACAACATCAAACAAGGTCATCGAATACAAACCGTAGTTTCTAATCTATATTTATCACTTCAATTCTAGGACGTATCCATGTGTTCCCATTCCAATGAAGATGAAGTCTGAGATCATGCCCACTCACAATAACATTGTTGTAATTGAAATAAGAGAAATTAATTTCATACCTATCAACATCATGAATTCTTATTATAGTACCATACCACCACCCCTCTCTTGTCCATAGATTTACATGCTCTCCTATCTTATACATAACTCGAGTTCTAATAGGAGGAATAAGGCGTAACATTCCAAAAGATATGATTTCTTAAAGATGGCCTAGACGGTCATGACGCGATAATCTGTCGTATGTAATACGATAAAATCCTACTAATAATGAAACTTTAGTTATTATTGCAGAATAATAAGAACCGATCAATCCTTCTTCGGATCCTATGACTTTAACATTTTCCTCCAATTGAAAGTATGTAGTCATGTTGACGCTCTTGAAACCCACAAAAAAAAAAAAAAATCACATATGTAATTAGTATAAAAAACGTAATGATATTTGAAGTTCTTATAGGGAAACAAAGGGAGGAAAAAAACAACGACATATAAAACTTACCCTAAGTACGTACATGTTTTAACGCTCCTTTTATGTTCAATACATATTTGTAAACACAACATAAATAGTTAACAAAGTACTTAGTACATATAGCTATAAATAGATACGGAGTATGTAGTATATAGCTATACAACAAGATACAAACAAATGGAGTTTAGTTTGGCTTCAGGTTCCAATGTCAGTCAAATTTGCGTTTCAAATGGAGTTTATGCATGCCCAGATAAAAAAAGAGAGAAAAGAAACACATATAGCAATTCATACAAGAAAAAACGATTTTAATGAAAAGCATTGCATGCTAGAAGATAGGGTACACACTGTACTCCATTCACGTGAATATGTACAGATTCACGTGAACCTGCAAAACTCAAGCACTCTCGGTTTTTAAACACCTGCAAGGCAAGATAAGGTCAATTGTTTTAATTGGTTGCATGCGTTTAACGTTTTAGACAAACCTTTAAAAGCAAACGTTCCATTAATTAAGTGATGAAGATTATTTTATTTTTGTTGAAAAAGGATCGTTTTATGGATTAGATCAAATCTAAATTGATTACACCTTTGAAACTTGATACTACGTATTTAAGTTACTAACTTATTTGAGCTGAAAAGTTGGATTTTACAACTATTTTAGTCATTTTCAGCTCAAATTTAGTTTTGCTTGTTTTAAAAAATATATCCAATACTCATAATTGATTTTTATCTATCCATAGACACCCATTTATATATGTTTTTCATTAAATTTATAAAGTGAAAAAATTTGGATTGAAAAATTATGAGTATGGAAAAAAGTAAAAGAATTTTTTACATGATGTGGTAGAGATAGAGAGAGAGTTGAAAAGTTGGCTAAAAAACGTTGTTAAAAAACAACTACTCTGCATCTTTAGCGTCTTTCCCAATGTTCTGTGCAGAGCAATGAAATTGTATTGTTCATTTTAAAACGATTGAAAGACTGTAATTTTTTTTCTTTTTTGGCTAGACAGTTATCAAGCTTGTTTTGAGAACACCATCTGAGTGGGCTTTTTTGGGCCCAATGGACTCACCAAGAGTTAAACCAAAATCCAATATTTATATGTACGTATGATCCGAAGTAGTCACATACACACATTGCTAACTAAATTCGAAGGAGCCTTATCATGTAGAGAAAATCATTTCAATTTATGTGAGTGAAACAAAACAATACCACGAATTTTTACAAGTAAATAAATTCCACCTTATGGTTTTGATTTATTCTTACACCTTTATTATATTATCGATTAAATTGTAGATTTACAAAAAAAAATCTCCACTATCTTCTAGATAAAATGTACTTTCACAAATGTGGTCGTTCTACAAATTTCACATTACTTACTTTTATGTGCTCACATTTTTTTAGGGATTTCTACTCAAAGTAGAAAATGAGGTGGCACATCATAGTCTAGTATATGTTTACTCAACATTGTTTGAAGATCTTAGTAGCTCAAAAACAATCCTCACCCAAAAAACGTAAGCAATAAGGAATCAAGCCATCTCTAGAATATTTCACTATCCAATTTGGTGTCACGAATTGGGAAGAAATAAGATGCGCAGAAGGACTTAAAGATCTTAGAGCGAAATGATATTAGACCACCAATTTGCACCCCTTCGAGTAGTTCAAAATGAGTTACCGTTCCTACCTTGTGTGGTCTTGGATTTGACAGTGGCCGGGAGTTATATCAGACATTCGGCCATGCACAGTCATATATCACAATAAGGTAGGATGGGTAATTCAAAAAATAACTTTGCAACCAAGGAGAGCATTATTTGCTTTTGGTTGAGGAGATTGGTATTATTTGCAAAGTATGCAGTCACATGCAAGAAGAGATCAAACATGTTGTGCCATCGTTTATAAGTCCTGAATCCAACATCCAATCCACACAATCTGTCGAATTGATTTACGTTTTTGATGAATATATTGTTGTCCATTTTAAAGCATGAGAACCCGTTTGGAGTTTCGGATATGAGCGACTTGCACAGGTGTGCAAGACTGCTTTGTTTTGAAACAATACAAAGTTAAGATCCAGTATCATCAATGGGTAGTTTGAAACGTGAATGCGTTGTTCTTCCAGTAGGTATATCTGATGCCGCAATTCTTGAGGCGGCGGTTGGAAGGACAAACTCCATCAGAATCGTTTCGAAGATAATTCCAGGGTTGAGACAAAACACTCTTTTACTAAGTCCTAATATTATTTTATCTTAAATGAGATCATTAGATTGTACTATACATATTTGATAAATAGCTTTAATTTTTTATATAATTAGAGGTTTACGTATTGCTAATGTGTGAAAAGATCATCAACTGTAATGATTTAGGATTGCCTTCGTTTTTTGGAAGGGTCTTAGTATTTACCTTCTATCACAAAGGGAAAAAAAGTTATAACAAAAAAGCAATGTTACTTGATTTTTGTTTTTACTTATTAATAAAGAAAAAAAACAATAGAAACGTGCATTGTGAATAATAAAGTCATACATTATTGTAACATATTAACCAACATCAAGAAAATATAAACAAGGGAAACCATCACTATGTTCATGAAGTTCAAAATGAGAGGATTAACATCAGGCGTAGTTTATAAAATTGCACAATTAATATCTGATGTCCTTAATTAATCAACAATACGGATATTATATGTTTCCCAAAAAGTATGTTATGTACAAAGAAAAATAATTATTGTGATTTTTACGAATATTACTCCCGAAACAACCTGTATTTTAATTAAGTCAACAATACGCTCTGCGCCTCCATCTTTTTGTCTACCTGCAGAAAATCCTCAGACCTACCTAGAAGGCTAAAAACTTTGTAAATCATGAAATTTGATTCTGGAAATCCAAACGTCAAAGAATTCCATCAAACCGCCGATGGATACCTTCCTTTTAAACCTTACTTTTTCACATCTACAAACCCTAATCGTCGTCCTACATCGATTGAATGAGAAAGAAAATCAAATCTTGGGTGAAGACGAGTTATTGATTCAGACAATGGAGTGTCTAATTTTTCAAGAGGACGACCTCATTGAGAAATTTAAGGTCCCTTGTGCTTGCATTGGAAGTCTCAAAGGTAACATTTCAGATTTTTTGTTTGATATTATTGTTGGTGCAAGTCAATATTATAGGTTATGGAACAATGTCTTTATGAAGAACATATATTTGCTATTGAAATCTGAGTTGTACATCCATATAAAATTTTAACACATTCGTTTTTCTTTTCCGCGAAGAAGTAGATAGTTGGAAACAATTTATTGGTCAATTTGTATCCTTGCAAGTAATAATAAGACTTTCTTGAATTAGATATCAGAATAGGAGGTTTGCATGACCTAAATTAAAATTCATGAAGTTAATTTTGTCTTGATTTAAATTGAGTGTTAAGCACTCTGTGGGGTAAAGTTCTGTGATAGTAGAAGTCTTATCAGGTGTAATGGAGACGATGGGCCCAAAGAAGCCTGATAAAGGTTAGGGCCTTTACGATTAAACCAAACAAAAATGTAGTGTAAACCATTAAACTACTACTGGTTGGTTACATTGTTAATCACCTTTTAAACTGTCATCCTCATCCTATTACTACTAAATATATGGAAGAAGGTAAACTTCACACTAGGATTTTTTTTTTCTGAAGAAGAAAACGACAACTAGGATAGTTTCTAAATCATCGTAAGTGTTCGTAAAGGATAGTTTCTAAATCATCTCCCACATCTCAATTTTGTTTTTATAGCATACTGTTAAAAATTGTCTTTCCAAATTTTTTTATTTATGTTTCTTTTGTTGGCATTTCTATCCATCATCGTTTGTCTTCTTGAGTTTGTTAACTATGGACAATGAAATCCAGTTTTCCATGTAGACTGAATGGATTGAATATAGTACTATAACCACTAAAGTAATTGTTCCCCCAGAATTGGCAATTGAATTTGTTTATATAGGGTTCTTTTGGTACATTGTCTGACAATGAATTATACACTTACTGCAACATTCTTGTTTTTTTTCCAGGTAATATAGTATTTTCATACTTTATTGCACAATTCATTCACAATGCTCTCACCATCAAAACAATTGAATTTTGATTCCATAACACAACATTAAATTCAGTAATGGTGTAACTAAGGAATTGATGATGAATTAGATCTCCAATTACTTAAACATGTGTAATTGTGCACATATCATTGTGTTGTCTATTAGGTTTGATTTACCAATAGTATCCTAATCCATATGAATTCTATTGGTTCACTATGTTTGTACTGTTTCTGTTTAAAATTCATCATCATTTTATAATTTGCCAAGTTCACTCAATGACTTTTGGATTGTGAGTTCATCATGATATGATGTAGGTTCATACCAAATGGCCGACAACAATGATGAGTCCAGACCCACAGTCCTCGCATTTGCCGAGCTGTGGGATATGCTTCAAACTGCAAGGGGCATGAATCAGGATCGTTGTAATAATGAAACACTAACCCTGTCAAATATACTTATTAAAATGATTGATGGTTATTGTGGTCTGATTTTTGTTATATTCTTGTGTACACTTTAGGGCAAAGAATGGATATTGATGTGTATTCCACTTACATGCGGTCTATCAAGAACTGTGAGCGCGATTACTATAAGTACATGGACGAACAATGCAAACTCATCGACCGATTGCGTGCATTAGAGGAAAGCACTCCCGAGAACTGGATCGATTATAGGACCTGGGAAAGGAAACTTCACCATGTAGATGTTAAGCTCGTAGTGTCATATACATAATGTAGTCTTATATTTAACAAAAAACGTACATATTTTGTAGATCCAAGGAGAATGGATGTGGAATGACCAATCGTTGGACGCAACGATTAACATTGCATTGCTCTTGAAGTCATCATTGGAGTTTGCCTGCCGTCCGTGAAGTTTATAAGGGGACTTTGGGGAGGTTGCTTTGTTTTATGATTGTTGTTGATGAATCTGGTTTTGTAATGACAATTTCATGCCTATCGATTTTAAGATTGTAGTTGTAATATTGTTAATATTACTTTTTGTTTGATGAACAAACAAATGCTTAGCCATTGTGACCCGCTTATTTTGCATATATTTAATCAAGTCTTTTTGTTTTTCGTAAATTATCATGTTATCCATGTTGGTATCCATGTCATGCAATGTCTATACTTACAAAATTAATAAATAATTTCATTTAAATAATATATCAACACATCATTTTTATATGAGTTTATATAATTATGTTAAAATGTTTTGGAACCATTTGATCATATTGATCATACACTATAAACAAAATCAAATTAGAATTTAATAAATGACAACTTTACTTTAGAGGATCTTTTTGTTTAGAAATATTGTATCTTATTCATAAGAACAAAATATATGTACTATATGCATCTAATAAATGGTTGTAGCTAATTTTATACAACTAAAGGTTTAGTTATTGCTAACGTGTGAAAGGATTTAATAAAATTATTTGAAATAAAGCCATATTATATATTTATTGTGGAAACCCAAAAGTCAAACAAGTCCATCGTATCATCCCTGATGTCTCCCCTTTAAGCACGGTTCTCTTTTAGTTCTCTACAAGTGCACCAATCTCAGCCCCGTCCTCCAAATCCAAGACCACACCTTCAAATTCTGTCCTCACAACGACACCTTTATCTTTGCAAACTCATTTCGGTTTTCTCCCTCTCTTACTTTCAAAAGATCTTAAGGTACGTTATTAAGTAGGCGACTGGTATCAACATAAGTTTCAATTTTACCCACTTTCTACTCCATTACTCTGTTCGAAGACTTTAAGTTTTTTTTTTGCATATATCCATTTCTTCAGGACTGCACAATATTGGATTTAATTTTAGATTTCAGGAAATTATGGGTTTGTGGTACTTTGATGTGTGATTACTAAATGTTTCAGAATTTGCGACATTCAAATTGTTTGATAAATGCCTATAAGGATATGAGAATAGAAACTACCTCTGTGTTCATGGAATGTCGGTCTAAAATGTTTATTTGGTTAATTAGGGTTTAATTGCTTCACTTATATGATATTCTTCTTAAATCGTTTTCTTCTTACTGGAAAAAAGAAATTTGAATCACTTTTTTTGTGTAAACCGTTTAACTACGGTTAGTTATATTGTTAACCACCTCTTAAACTGCCATCCTCCTCCTATTACTACCATATATATGGTTACATTGTGTAAACGTTTCCCTGGCATTTCGTATCCATCACCGATTGTCTTCTTAAGGTTGGTAACTATGGAGAATGAAATCCACTTTTCTAATGCAGGACATCCAAGACAACTGAATAGCAATTCTTAACTATGGCATTTAGTATCCCTTGCGCTTCTGTTATTTTGTTGAATCAGTCTTTTGTTTCGTATCTGCCTAGTATGTAAATCTAAACGCATTGCTTGTATTAGAAATTTGTCTTTTCTCTTCTCTGAAACTGCATGAATGACTATTATAAATATATAATGTAATTCCGGGTGTTGAGTAATCCCTTGAAATCTTAACCATTTCACTATGACTAAGTGGATAAAAAATGACGTGTTTCAGGACAATTTACATATTCTTGGCTTTATTTCATTACATTCATGTTATAATTTCAATTACTATGATAGTTGAATATGGGTGAAACACTACTGACATCATGCAACTTATATCAATAATATGTATTTAAATCATGACACCTTCTAACTCTAAACCGTTTGAACACAACTTCAGATACTATGGCAACCAACACAAGCGGTGGTTACAGACCCCAAAATACAGTGTGTCAAATATTATGGGACCTACTTCAAACTGCCAGGAGGACAACCAGACCCAATGGTGGTAATCAGTCGTAATCTTCTTCATACATACTCATAATAAATTTAATTTCATACTTACTTCAAAACAACAAAAACTTTTACTAGAGCGGGCAATGAGCGTTGAAAGGGTTGTCGAATATATGCGAAGCATACAAAATCAAGATCGGAAAATCACCGGACTGTTGGCAGAGAAAGAGAGGATCAACCAAAAAATAACTGAAGTTCTCAACCGTAACCCCCAAACACCGTATGAGATTTTCGCTAACCAAAATGATCAGCATACGGTAATTCTCACTTCATGTTAATTTATCAATTTTCGCATATCATATTTAACTCCATGTTGTGTGCTTTACAACTTCAAATTCAACTTCTTCACATTGAGTTCTCACTTGAAGATACAAAAGATATGGCAAAGGTTCTAAGATCTTCTCTGCATCGGGCCACTCGAGCATGAATCAAAATAGTTTTTAATGATAATCTTATGTTAACTTATGTTTGTTAGTGACATTTGGTTTGAATGTTTGTTAGTGACATTTTTAACATTGTTCAAGTGTTTCATTAAATAACTCGTGTTTTTATCTTTAACCATATACTACTCAATGTGATATTGGATGATCTGCTTGATTATTACATCTACTTCATTATTATTCTTATGAAATAATTGCATCAATCCTCGTGTGCGCTTGCGCACGCGAACCCTACTAGTTTGTTTTAAAAGGCTAGATGTTGTGGCAGATGATGGTTGGATGGGTGATGACACGTAGGCGAATTGAACGTGATGACGATACGTAGAATTTAGGTTTCTCCTCTAGTATATAGACAAATAGATTGCAACTAATATTTAATAGAGTATATAATTCTGTTTGCTAAAAATCGATTTACCTTTATATCCATGATTTTTTAATATTTTTGTTAAAGTATTTATGTTATGCACTTCAAATAATGCGCATTTTTTTGTACAACAAATAACATGTTGAGCTTTTATTTTTTACCATAATTTATTTTATGACAAAAACTTAAATAAATTTTAGATGATAATATATGACCATTTTTAATTATATGAAAATAAAAACGTCGTATTGAAGATAAAATTTAGTTATAACAAATATTATTTATATTTATGATAGATATATAAATTATTATTGTGATAATAATAATAATGAAAATACATTAAAGTGTTATTTTGGATGAAAAAAAGGAAAAAAAAAACATTTTTTCCTCAATAAAAGCTAACTTTTAGTGTTATATAGATTTTCTTTAACTTGTAATTCCTTGTTTTTGCTTTTAGTTCATCAACGGTCAAGTAAATTCTTCATTTTCCTCATTCTGATCTAGGTAAAAAAAAAGAGGGAGAAAACTCACATTTTTCACTTTTGAAGGTTTACTGCAACTACATTAAAGTAGAATTTGTATGATTTTCATTGATTAGAGTACCTTGCATTTTAATGTTTTTGGATTGTGAATCATTGTAGTGATTAGGGCTGAGCACGGGTCAGAACCCGACCCGAAAAGCCTGAAACCCGAAAACCCAAAAAAACGGGACCGAAGACCGAACCGAAGTCATGCGGTTCGGTTCGGTTCGGTTCGGTTCGGGTCGGGTTCGGGCTGAACAACACTCGTAAATAAAAAATCAGACTGAACTGGGCTAAAACCCGAACCGAACCGAAACCCGAAACACTGATAACATCAGACCGAAATCCGAACCGAAGTCATGTGGGTTCGGGTTCGGTTCGGGTTTTTTGGGTCGGATCGGATCGGTTCGGGTTTTCGGTTTTCTCAGCCCGTGCTCAGCCCTAGTAGTGATAATTGGATATCGTACTATAATGAATGAGTAGATAGTAATTATTGTGAGATTGAATCATACTGCATTGTAGGTGCGCATCGTACCATATTAAGTGAATGACTAGTATAAAATGCAGCTTTGGATCGTTGTATGTTATACGTGTGGCATGTAGTATATAGCATTTGTGGCTCATATTGTGTCCCATTTGTGCACTCTAGTAATCTAAAATGTGAGTCGCAATCAGATTGAGTTTGACTCGCATTATATTGCAATTGTGCCTCATATTTACTCACATTATATTGCAATTGTGCCTCACACTCTTTCTAGATTTGCATTACTAATGTTGTATGTGTTCTTCACCTATTAATGAACTTGTGCCTCGTGACTATTTCTTGGTTAGCAGTATCTGGTACATTGATATCACTCAAATCCATATCTTGATACCCATACCCATACCCAGTGGCGGAATCAGAAAATTTTAAAAGAGGGGCACACTCGATTATAATTACGGACAATGAAAGACCGGAGGAATGGTAGACTGAGTAGATATTATTATTATTGTTAATGTTAATATTATTATTATTAATTAAATAATTTGAAACAAAAAACGTGAATAATTTGAACCATGTAGTTATTCTAATATATAGTCTTTATAATGAAACACCGAATTTATTTTATATACACATGTATACGTCTTTTTTTTCCGGATATAGATAGTATCATATCTAATCTTTATTGTAGCACAATAAAACTATTATATATATGTATACACGATTTATTCTATTATGTTAGGGGTGTTGGGGTTTTTCTATTGATTTAGGAAATCTTGTTATGTATAAAAGGTGAGAATTGCTAATAAAATATATTTGTATTGGCTTTTTAATTGACATATTGTGATTTGTGAACATAGATTTTAATATAACACTTCATACAAACATATGTTATGTGGTACCGGTACGTTTCTAATTTTTCAAGTTTCACATATGAGATGAAACTATTTGTAAATTCTTAATTTGAACAGCTCTCTCTTATTACACATGTATCTTAATAAAAAAATACTATTTCATTATAATTAATAAAAATTAATTAAATATGAAAACATATACTAAATTACACTAAGTGGGTATGTATATACACTTAATTAAACAACCTAACATCTTATCAAACATATATTAATAACAATAATAAAGTAATACCAACAAAATGAGACTTGAAAGACGGCTGAGAGAAAAAAAGAACAAAGCGGATGCTGAGAGAGTTCGAACACGGGATGAATTGCTCTAGTGGAGAGTACAGAACCACTGTACTATGTTAATTTTTGTAATAACTATTATCTAAATTGTATATATATTAATAAGGAATTAAAAGGTCCCACATGACCCTTCCTCAGTTCCGCCACTCATACTCTATATTTCATATCTTTGGTATTGATACCAAACGAACTCTTAATATATAGAGCTACTTTTATATTTATGAGGACCATGTTTAAAATGACACTTTGGAGCACCATACGGGTCAACCATAATGTTTGTGACGCCTTTCAAACACCGCTAATTTTGAATTAATCTCAACAACAACCTACCTAAAGCCACTCTCTTGGGCTGTGACTAAGCCATAGTAAAAACGTTTCTTCCCTACCCAAACCATAGTAAGAAAAAAGTATTAGGTTCGTATAAGTTTTTTTTACAAGGCAAACAAAATATTCATTGTTAATTACAAGGCCAAACTACATAATCACAATTGAGGATTTTTCATAAATCTATAAACAATAAATCACGATTAAGACTCTCATTATACTAAAATTGCCAAAAACATACCAATTGTCAGTCCAAAAATAATAGTTGTTTCACTATTAAAATAAGAAAATATATTATAGTTTTCAATTCAATTGTCAATCCAAAGTTAATACTATTATCATTTCCCAATTGCTATACTTTTTTTAAAGGTTTCTACTAAAATTGACTCATATAAGCGTGTGCTGAAGTTATAGATACCCTTTCCTCTTCTTCTTCTTTTTTTGTCAAAAGCCTTTCTTTCTCTTAAGAACTAGGTTTTTAGGAATTGTAAATAACTAGTAGAAATTAAAATATATGGTAAATTATACTTATATTAAGAGAGAATGGATCATATGAGGAGGGAGATTAGGGTGAATAGCGGGAGAAAAGTGACCATTATATCTAGGAGAAAGATAGTTAAGCCTGAAAGACATGTAGTGGCAAAATCATAAATAAGATGAACTTTAGTATCGATTTTTTTTTGGTTTTTACCGAATATGCACTTTAAGATCTTAAACATGCACTTTATCTAAACATGCACTTTAGCATACTTTAATGCACTTTATCTAAATTGTGCACTTTTATTATACATGCACTTATACATCCTAAACATGCCCATTTATATACCATTTGTGAGCATTTAATCTATGTACAATCTTTTTTTAAATGTGCATATATACTGAGTGTACAATGCCCTTTAGGTGCTTATATATGCACTTCAAGTATAGATTTACAGAGATCTTACAACTTAAAAAAGAGCAAAAGATTAAAAAAAGATAAATTTAAGTTCATCATATTTACATTTTCCACTCCATGTGCTTTAATCCTAGATCTTCATTTTCTTTGATTTGAAAATCACGATTACTCCTCACTGTACACCCTAAGTTTCTTATGTATATGATTTTTTACTTTGTATTGATATTGTGGTGAAGTTAGATTCCAAATTGACTGTTTATTTGAATTAGTTTATATTTTGAGTAATCTAAGTTGGACCTTGCAATTTTAATGGGTACGTAAGGCTGCAAATGACAAAATATATTTTGTGGGTAGTTATATGCCAGGGCTCATAATTCTCATGATAGAATAGCCTCCATTGAAGTTGTGATTTCAAGGTTTCAAGGGTAAGAAGTGGGAAAGTTAGGGAAAGAGAGAGATAGGTAAGGATATGAATCTAAGAAGAAGGGAAGAAACAATTTTCTTATTCATCGATCCCATTCACAATTCTATTACAAGCCTCTTATAGGCATTTCATAATACACACATACTTTTCACATAATTACATTTTATACCCTCGACTATACAATCCTGACAATTCTCCCTCTAAAAAAAACTTTTCCTCAAGGTTTGGAGTTCGAAAATTTTGAAAACTGATGTAGAAGGTGAGCAACAAGTTTCCAAGTGGCCACTTCAGGGGGAAGATAGATCCACTTAATTAACCATATTGCATTTAGTAACTCGTTCACAAATTTGTTAGGTGATGCAGAAGAGTATCGAGTATAGCTTCATGAGCCACTACAATATCACCAATTGAAGTGGTTAAGGGAGGATCGGTAAATGCTACTACATGAGGCCAATGTTGATACATTAGGAGTCGCTCAAACATAGAATTTAGGTCTTGTCTTTAAGGCAAGATTGAAAATGCAAGAACAACAAGCAATTAAGTAATGGTAGCGAGAGACAAGTACGAAAGCAAGAGAAGAAGAAGGCTTTTTAGGGTTCCCTTGGTAGGGAAGAGCCTAAGGAGAAAAGATAAAACTTTTCCTCCAAAAACTGATTTTTTCATTAAACTATAGGATGTTTAAATAGAACAAAAAAATAACGAAACTTGCGAAGAAAGCTAAACTAACAAAGCCGACCCTAATGACAAAAAATAAACAGTAAATCTAATATAATTAAGGCTGGAATATATAAGATAAAAAATATCCATAAAATGGTAGAATGAATCATCCAAAGATAAACTTGCGGAAGAATTTCCCGAATGGACGAAAAAGAAGGCAACGCACAGACCGTGCAGTGAAGTGCATGGGACGTGCATTATCCATGCATCTTAACTGAGCGTTGTGCACGGTCTGTGCAGTATAGTACACGGGACGTGCACAGTCCGTGCACTTTTCCTAACAGTCAGAGATCGGTATTTTTTATCATCTTTCCGATGGAATTTCGACTTGACGAAAACTAGAAAGTTGTAGATCTTCGAATCATCTTTCCAACGGTTCTTGAACGAGCTTGAGAGCAATTTTTTAGCCAAACTTATGGTCATTTTACCGAGCACTATCCAAGTTTCAACGAGATCTTCAAATTCCCGAAACTTCTTTGGCTTGAGCCTCTTTCTTGGCGGTCTTGGTCTTCTTCCTAAGAGGTTTTCAAGTCGTTCCTCATCAAATGTGCTTCTTAAACTGTGAGCCATGGATGACTGGGTGGATTTTGGTATGAGTTGGTAACTTCAATCTATATGCTACGGATCCTATCTTCTAAAGAACCTTATAAGGGCCATAGATTCTTGCACTCAGCTTAAGATTTTTTTTCCTTAGATCCAGTAAAGTCTTTCTATAAGGCTAGAGTTTCAAATAAATGAAATCACCAACTTCAATTGATCTCTCTGTTATGTTCTTGTCAGCCATTTGTGTCATTCGGGCTTGAGCTTGTAGCAAATGCACTTTGCATTGTTGGAGTAGGTATTCTATCTCAATCAACCACTCCCCCATAGAAGTTGTGGTCACAACTGAGCAATGCATCCCTAATTGAGGTGGAGGGTGACCATACAAGACCTGGAAGGGTGTCATTCATAGAGTTGTAAGGTAGTACCACCACTCAGCTAGATGTAGCCATCTGACCCACTGTAATGATTTGTCTAAAGTCATGCAACTTAGGTAGCTTTCATAGCATTGGTTGACCTTCTCAATTTGGCCATCAGATTGAGGGTGGTATGTAGAGGACAAATGTACAGAAGTGTCAATTGCCTTGAACAACTCTTGTCAGAAGTGGCATAAGAAAACTTGTCTCTATTTGATACAATCATCTTAGGCAACTAGTTTGTAAACATGACATATTAACTCTTGACCTATCTTAGCAATAGTGAAAGGGTGAGCTAAGGGAATAAAATGTGCATATATTGTAAGTCGATCCACCACCACCATAATTGTACATTTCCCTTGAGAGTGAGGCAAACCCTCTACAAAATCCATACTTATAGAACTCCATTAATGGATTGGAATGGGCAAAGGTTGCATAAGCCATACATCACATTCCATGACATAGTGTTCCAATGTTTCTTTCATACAAGGCCAGTAAAAAATCGACTTCAATATGCCCATAGGTTCAAAATGCATAACATGAGCAACCTTTTCTCTCAAACTACTAGCATCACCAATATATAACATGCCCTTGTACCTTAGAGCATTGTGGTAAAACTTATAGGGAGGATTGGTATCCAGTGCACATTGAGCAATGATCATCTTGTACCGTTGCATCCCCTACATAGCTAGCTGTCACTTCTTTCATCCATGTTATCTCCACTGTCAATGTCATTGCACAAGAAGCCTTCTCAAACCTCCTTGACATGCATATGATAGTCCAAGGATGTGATTTGTTGAATATGATAGTCCAAGGAGCTTCCTTACAACCTTCCTTTTGTAGATGAGTGGTGATTTGTTGTTCAAGGAGGTGTTTAAGTGGTTGATGGCAATCATAATGTAAAAGTGGGGAGATTCAAGGTATTGTATCCACTTGTCAACGGCTAGAAGTATAGCTAATAGTTATTTTTCATAAGTAGATAGTAGTAAGTGTTGTCCATGTAGAGCCTTGTTGATATATGCTAATGGTCCTTCTTGTTGCATCAACATTGCACCTATACCCAAGTCACAAGCGTTTGTTTCCAGTTCAAATGGCAACGAGAAGTCAACCAATATTAACACAAGAAGAGAATACATCATAACTTTTGACCTTTAGAATGCTTCTTCTGCATTGACAGTCCACTTGAAGGAATCTTTCTTAAGCATCTCAGAGAGTGATTTGCTAAAGATGCCATACTCATGTATAAATCTTCTATAGTACCCATGTCAACCGGAAGGAACCCCTTAACTCCTTGACACTATTAGGCACATGACAATTCAACATGGATTCTACCTTGAAAGGAATAGTTACCACCCCAATGCCTAAGATAATGTGACCAATGTATTCAATTTGAGGCTGACCAAAAACACATTTGGATTATTTAGCAAACAAGAAATGCTTCCTCAAGAGATCTAGAACCACTTATAAATGTTGAGCATGGTCTTGCAATGTCCTATTATACACCAATATATCATCAAAGAAAACTAGAACAAATTTCCTTAAGAACTGATTAAACACTTCATTCATCAGTGACTGGAATGTGGCTGGTGCATTAGTCAAGCCAAATGGCATGACCATGAACTCAAAGTGCCCATGGTGAGTCTGGAAAGCAGTTTTGGCAATATCATCCTCTTCCATCCTTACTTGGTGATAACCTACTCTTAATCCAACTTAGAGAAGATGCACACTCCATATAACTCGTCTAGGAGCTCCTTAACATGAGGAATAGGAAATATGTCCTTAATAGTATGGTCATTTAGTTGTCTATAATCCAGACAAAACCTCCAATTGCCATCTTATTTTTTTCACAAGCAATGTTGGTGAAGCGAATGGGTTTTGACTAGGTCTGATGGTAGCATTTTGAAGCATCTCAGTCACTTGCTTCTCTAATTCATTCTTTTTAAAATGAGGGTACCTATAAGGTTTAGAACAAACAGGTTGGCTTTCTGGCTTGAGGTCGATAAGGTGTTCATGTCCTCTCAAAGGTGGCAACCCCTTAGGTTCTGCAAACACGTCTCATATAACAATAATAACTCAGTGATTTTAATTGGTATTGGCTTTAACTCTTCCATACAGAAACAATGAGCAATATGAGTAATAAAGAGTGACACCTTCTTTCTTAGTAACTTTTGTATCTTGCTACCACTCATCATTCTTATTGAAGCATGTTGCTTAAACCCATTCAACTTCACTCTCTACCTATTCTTCACAAAGGACAATTTGAGTTGTTCAAAATCAAAGATAAGTGGGTTGAACTCTCACCCAATCCACTCCTAATATCATGTCACAACCCCCCAACTTGAGGATTCTCATGTCAAACTGAAATTGATTACCCTGCACTGCCCACTTGAACCCTTTACAAGTATGATGTCTAAACATCTTGCTCCTATTAGCTACTGCAACAATCATCACACTAGATTCTTTCATTTTAAAATTTTCCTCTCTTGCAATCCTGGGGTCCAAGAAACTGTGGGTGCTACCACTGTCTACAAGGGTCACCATGTGCATGTTGCCAATCACCCCTTTGATCTTGATGATATTCAAAGGATTACTTCCAGTCAAGGCGTGCACATACACCTCAACTTTCTCTTCTAAGAAGTCACCTTCTTTTCCATTCTGAAAAGCATCCAATTCACCAAACTCTACAGTCTACACTTCCTCTACTTCCACAACTACTAAACTATGCAAGGTGAGTCTTTCATCTATGTCCCGTGAAGTACTTTTCTCCACACTTATAGAGAAGTCCTAGTGTCCTTATTGGCTCAACTAGATGGTTTGAAGGTGTGTCGGAAGAGTTCTTTGAGATATTTGTTGAAACTATGGGATTGTATGTAGAAGGAGGAGTATTAGGTTTGTAGTTTTGGCGAGTTGGGTAAGATTGATTCTTGAAAGTATTGGACTGTTGGTATTGAGAATTAGGCTTCCAAGAAAGTTTGCTTAATTTAATGATTGCTTGAACTACCCTATTATGCAATCTTGCTTCTTCGTACAACATAGCAAAATTAGTGGGATGACTTAGCTTAACCATGGACTTAATTTCTTATTTAAGTCCGCTGATGTAGCTAGAAACAAAGTAAGGTTCAAGGTAAGGGTTATAAGCAATCATACAAGCCTTTAATTCCTCAAATTTTTTGTTGTAATCCTCAAGATCATCCTCTTGGGCCAATTTGTTAAACTCTTCCACCCCTTGTTTCAGACCATATCTCAAACACACAAACTCATTGAATTCCTTTCAATCAATTCCCCCATGTTGCAATAGAAACCCATGTGCCCACATGTCAACCTTCCCATTCATACACTTGACAACTATTTCCACTTATTTCGTTAAAAATACCAAAGATTGCAAAATACGTATCACATTTGTGACTCCAGTTACGAGGATTTTCCCATCAAAACAAAGAAATTCAAGCTTCAAAACACGATTATTACCTCCTCTAGATTCAGATTCGAAGGCCGAGATCCTCTTAGTGTTTTCATGATGAACTCCTTTTGGAGGATTTTCCAGAGCACCACAATACGTGTGGTTTTGTGTTCATTCTTAGAAGACAATTGGCTCTTGATTGTGTTGGTCCTAGGCTTCTCTCTCATGCAGTTGTGATAGGTGTCATTTCATACACCTTAACTAACAAGTATTAGCATTACTTAGAGGAGTTTATGACTAGATTTAGGGTTAAGTCTGTAATCCAGAAGATGTAGAGAGAATTGAAGATATCAAGGGATTTACAGCTTATTTGAAGAAGATGAAGATGGATGAGGATCTGCTGGAGATTAATTGGAGAAGACTACCAACACTTGGTAGTAATGAAGAGCAGAAGAGAAGGAGTGAAGAGTTGAAGGAATGAGAGGGCAGAAGTTGACGCCCCGCGCCAGAAGCCACAGCGACCCGGCGATGGACCTCAGAGAAGAATTGGTCGCGCCAGAGGATAGCCACCGCCCCACGGTGGGAGTCACCACCCCGCAGTGGACTTGTTAAGCGCCTCGCGGCCAACGAAGACATTATTTCCTAATTTGCATTTCCGGATTTCCTATTTTTATTTTCTTATTTCCTTTAGTATTATTTCTAGGTTTAGCTTATTTTCCCTAGCCTATTTAAGACCTTTTCCAGGTCTTGAGTAAGGAGACACTTTTATCATCGTAGTTTTTCTCAATTAGGGTTTCATTTGCATCTCAATGGAGCACTAATTTCCCCTTGTTCCACTATACGTTTGTGAGATTTCTATTCCTTGTTCTTATTCTTATATGTGTTGGTTTAATTCTCTTGGTTATATTGAGTATTGATTTATTGTTATTCTTCATAGCCTGACCAATTAGGTTGAGTAATATTTATCAATTGCTAGGATTGCATATAGTGGAATACGAGTGCATATCTAGTAGCATACATGATTAAACATATAGTGGAATACGAGTGTTTAATTGTGAGTGAGAATTATTTGCATGTTGAGTAGTAAGGTTTTCTTCTATTCGCATGTATCCTATATCCTTGCATGCATTGCTATTGCTTTATTAGTGGTAAGGTTTTCTTCCATTGATACTGTAGTAAGTAATATCAACAACTTTCTGAATTGGTAGTTAATAACGATCAGGGTGGGAACAACCATAAGAATAGTAAAAGAACTTGGATTTATAAGATTTCAGTGATCGACTTATATCTCTGTATTGTGGATCTCGTTCTAGTGGAACTACTTTCCACAATCATATTCTCAAATCAACCAAAGTTGTTTACTTTACTGTGTTTGATAATCAAAACCCCCCTTATTACTTTGCATGCTTATAAACACATAGATTGATTACTTCCTCCCTGCGGGTTCGACCCTTGCTTGCTTGCTATACATCTGTTTAGTAGGTTTGTTAGGACTTTTACTTTGATTAGGCTATTCAACGATATTTACATTGCATATTTTAGCCACGTCAAATTTGGCGCCGTTGTCGGGGAGACAAGTTTTGATCTTTCTGTGTGTTTGTTTGTGTGCATGTTACTTTGGTATGGACCTATCTTACGGTCCACACCAGTGCTACTGATTTCCGTGTGTTTTTCTTTTTGCTTTTGATACAAATATGGATTTCTGGGGAGAACCGCGCGATAACCCATACCCCTACTCATTTCCGCCAGAGAGGGGATACTACCCAACTTCTAGTGCAGCAAGGCCAGTTAGAGCCTGCAGACTTTGTCATGATCCGCTGCACTCCACTGACGATTGCCCAAGACTTCCTGAACATGCAGCTGCAGTAAACGCTGCAAGAGGTTTTGATCCGCAGAGGCCGAGATGTGTCCCATACTCCTACACATACAACTCAGGGTGGAGGAATCACCCCAATTCGAGTTATGGGGGCCATCAATACCCTCCATATGGCCTTGACTGCCAGGAGTTCTACCCAGAGCCACAGTCATTCTATCAACAGGGTACTCCGCACCAGTACTATCCAGCATACGAGCATAGCCCACCAGTGTCAAATCCAAGTTCCTCCATGTAAACTGAAGAGATGCTCAGGACCTTGACTCAACACTTCGCCGCTCGTGTTCAAACTAGGGAGTCAAGCATCAAGAATATAGAAAGGCAGGTGGACCAGATGATGGAGTCGATTACACAGATCGATGCAAGGATTTCGGGGAATCTACCATCTCAAACGATAGTAAACCCGAGGGAAAATGTGAGTGTCATTACCCTCCGAAGTGGAAAGCAACTGGTCGTTCCTCCTAGTGCTGAAAAGGAGAGCGAATATGAGATGGAGAAAATCACCGACCGCCCCGCGTCACCTCTCATCGCGACCCGGCGGTACGATGGATCTGAGGCCAGTAAAGAAGCATGCATGTCACCGCCCCGCGGCGACACTGACCGCGACTCGGCGGTGAGCCTCAGTTATCCCTCCTCACACCCACCGCCCCGCGGCGATGACGACCGCCCCCTCGGTGACGGAGTTCTTCAAAGCGAGATTTCGCCGCGCCCCGCGGTGAGACCAGCGCGACCCGGCGTCCAAAATTCCAGTTATGCTGATGAGGTTTGGGTTGATACTTATGTTCGTCCGGTCTTTCCCCCTCTTGACTCCGAGAAGCCAACCGCCCCATTCCCAGAGGTGCTTTCGGAAGAGGAGTACTTTTTGAGCCTGGAGGATTTCAGCGACAATGAGGAGGACCCCGCGATCGCGGAAATACTCCAGAGACAACCGTTTCTCTAAAAAATGCCCCGGCAGTCCCCGACCCTCTGGAGGCTGCCTATGATGAGTTTGTGCGTCTCAACTCCTTCCCGCTCATCGCGCTGTAACCCGTCGCACCCTTCCTTGAGGCTTCCCGAGATACTCAAAGGCTAAAAAACAACGAGGATATCTATGAGGCCTTCAGTGACTGCATAAAAACCGTTCCCTTGGTCACACTAGCAGACAGCACCCCTCGCTGCAAGGAAATGTTAAAGGTGCTCGGCATGATCAAGAAGAAACCGAAGGGGAAGCATAAGAAGGAGAACTTGATGCAAGTGGCGAATCTTTACATACTGGATACGGGGCAAGATAAGCATGTAGGCCCTGGGATGTTGGGTAGACCATTTCTGAAGATGGCAAGTGCGTTCATGGGTATGCACAACGGTCCACCCATAAAGAAGTGCAGGAGATTGGGGGTCACGCTCAACATAGAGCATACAAAGAGGCACCCCCCAGATCCAGATCCCAGGTGTTCAGTTGCTATGAGCAACCCAAGTTGAGAGGATGAGTAGGATATCGAGCCAACGACGTTAACTAAGGCGCTGTCCGGGAGGCAACCCGAGATATGTAATTCTTTTCCCTTATTTTTCTTTCTTTGTTTTTGCATTTGATTTCGGTGTGTTTTGTTTTTGTTTTTGTTTCCGACTAACCTGCAGGGAAGAAACCCATGCCTATTGAAGAAGGTGTTTTCCACACCAATGTAAGTCTTCTTTCCCTGCACTAAGTCACTCCCCGAAAAAACCTTAAACGGAGAGTAAAAAAAAAAAAGTGGTACCGAAGGCTAGCTGTCCAGAGTTCCCCATGGAGATGGTGTGCATCATGTTGTCAAGGAGGATATATTGCCCTACACTTGATTTGACAACGATGTTGGTCCTACAATTGGCAGCTGAGGAGGAGGAACACTAGAGCCCCCATCAAGATCATATCTGGGCTCCACCATGTGTTCCTAGAAGGCCGTGAAATCCTAATATCATTGTTTTACCACTACTCACCAAAGTGGTTTCCTTTGATTGCACGGTAGAAGAAGATGATGACGTGATGAAGACACCCGCCCAACACCAGAGACCTGGGCGTATACTGAGATTACCGCCAGCAAACCGGAAGTGTCCAAGCCAACTCAGCGGCGTTTGTGAGTTATTTTTTGCTTTTCCCTATGCTTCTATTCTTTTGTCTTTCATTACATTGAGGACAATGCAATGTTTAAGCATGGGGGAGAGTTCTCTACTTGCTACGTTGTTGAGGAGAAAAATTAAAAAATTAAAAAAGCCAAAAATTGAAAAAAAAAAAAAAAAGGCATACATGAAATCCTGGGATAGGTCGAAAACCCGAAAGGGCGGCCTAGGTAATAAGCAGGTGGCTTGGACCAGCATTAGGCTGGGGTAATATGTGGTCAAGAGTGACGTGAGCTTATGTGAGTACATCTATTGGAAAATGAAATGAGTGGCTTGGTGAAAACCTGAAAGGGCGCCTTGGCAAAATGAGCGAAAAAGAAAAAGAGTGATTTTAGGATTTCTCATTATTTTTGGCGAGGCGTCATAAGAAGAGGAGATATAAAGAGGTTTCGGGTAGGTCACTCTGGAGAGATAAGAAGATAGATGGGAGGCTAGGATTAGTATTGTCACTCTATGGTGTTGTGTTGTATTGTGTTGTTGTGTTGTGCGTATTGTTTTGGTTATCTGGAGCTGATTGTTGAGATGTTGTAATTGTTGGTGTCATATTTTCTTGTACTTCCTGAGACCTTGGTGTTTGATTGAGGGAGTAGGTTTATCATTAGCTTACTCGGGACGAGTAAAGGTCTAAGTATGGGGGAATTTGATAGGTGTCATTTCATACACCTTAACTAGCAAGTATTAGCATTACTTAGAGGAGTTTATGACTAGATTTAGGGTTAAGTCTGTAATCCAGAAGATGTGGAGAGAATTGAAGATATCAAGGGATTTACAGCTTATTTGAAGAAGATGAAGATGGATGAGGATCTGCTGGAGATTAATTGGAGAAGACTACCAACACTTGGTAGTAATGAAGAGCAGAAGAGAAGGAGTGAAGAGTTGAAGGAAGGAGAGGGAAGAAGTTGATGCCCCGAGCCAGAAGCCACCGCGACCCGGCGATGGACCTCAGAGAAGAACTGGTCGCGCCAGAGGATAGCCACCGCCCCGCGGTGGACTTGTTAAGCGCCTCGCGGCCAACGAAGACATTATTTCCTAATTTGCATTTCCGGATTTCCTATTTTTATTTTCTTATTTCCGTTAGTATTATTTCTAGGTTTAGCTTATTTTCCCTAGCCTATTTAAGACCTTTTACAGGTCTTGAGTAAGGAGACACTTTTATCATCGTAGTTTTTCTCAATTAGGGTTTCATTTGCATCTCAATGGAGCACTAATTTCCCCTTGTTCTACTAGACGTTTGAAGCAATACAGTTGATTCGTTTGTGAGATTTTTATTCCTTGTTCTTATTCTTATATGTGTTGGTTAATTCTCTTGGTTATATTGAGTATTGATTTATTGTTATTCTTCATAGCCTGACCAATTAGGTTGAGTAATATTTATCAATTGCTAGGATTGCATATAGTGGAATACGAGTGCATATCTAGTAGCATACATGATTAAACATATAGTGGAATACGAGTGTTTAATTGTGAGTGAGAATTATTTGCATGTTGAGTAGTAAGGTTTTCTTCTATTCGCATGTATCCTATATCCTTGCATGCATTGCTATTGCTTTATTAGTGGTAAGATTTTCTTCCATTGATACTGTAGTAAGTAATATCAACAACTTTCTAAATTGGTAGTTAATAACGATCAGGGTGGGAACAACCATAAGAATAGTAAAAGAACTTGGATTTATAAGATTTCAGTGATCGACTTATATCTCTGTATTGTGGATCTCGTTCTAGTGGAACTACTTTCCCCAATCATATTCTCAAATCAACCAAAGCTGTTTACTTTACTGTGTTTGATAATCAAAACCCTCCTTGTTACTTTGCATGCTTATAAACACATAGATTAATTACTTCCTCCATGTGGGTTCGACCCTTGCTTGCTTGCTATACATCTGTTTAGTAGGTTTGTTAGGACTTTTACTTTGATTAGGCTATTCAACGATCTTTACATTGCATATTTTAGCCACGTCAAGTTGCTATGTTCCTCACCATGTCAATTAGCCGCTTTAATCTTTGCTCAATGTTATTCTGAAGATTCATGATGTGGCTAAAACCTACCCACAAGTGTACACGGTCAGCTATAGTTTTCAAGTATCGTTCTCACGAGGACTATGTAGTATCAACTTTAACTTTGACTGGTAAGCTAAGCCGTAAAAAGGGATTTTTGTTCGAATTATAACTATGAAAGAAAAAGTAATAATTGCAAAGATGGTTTAAAAATATGGAGGAAAGCTTCCAGGACCAAAGATCTCCACCACAATGCTTTGGTAAACTCAACTAGATATTGACCTGAAAATTTTCTGAATTTATTTGAAGGTAAACTATTTAAGGTAATCTACTAAGTCTTTTCGGATGATAGTAAACATGCCTAAATTACAACCAACAATTCTTGTCGCGTAAAGCTAGTCAAATCTAGAAACTTTGGGAACTTAAAATCTAGGGATAAACTAAATCAACTTTCGTTGTCGCGTTCCGCTTAGTCCAGATCAAACCTAGGATACTATGATAGCTTAGTATTCAACAAGAGTAATTAAGTTGTTATTGCTTAAATAACACTCACGTTCAACTCCTAGTAATCTGATAAGAATAATCTTTTATCGGTTCCATACTTGATTTTGGTTATCTATTATAGTTATACCATGTCGGTATCAAACTTAATAGAAATCTATTCAACTTTCATCAATGCATTAAGTACTCTAGGGTTGAATCAAACAAAGTTTCGGATTTTAATTCAAGAAGATATTAGATTCAAGTTTACCTACACATTGTTGGGATTACCCCAATCCTAGAAATATGAAATTAGTCAAACATGCTTAGAGAAACAATCAAAGACATCATATGAATACAAGAAATCATTCAACTAGATTAGAGAAAGAAAATACTTGGTCATATCCAGGGAAACAATTTTCGATTTATCTTGGAATCTCTTAAAACATCTCCAAAGCACTCTAGGCTAGAACGAAGAAATAGAAGGTAATTTGAAAACTAAACCTAGCATACTATTTAAACTGTCTAAAAGTATCCTTGGGCCGAAGCCCATAAATCTGGAAAAAGATGCAGTTCACGGGCCACTTCTTGGTCCGTGCAAGTAGTTGTGGAACTCAGTACGGAATGGTGTGCACAGAATGTGCACCCAAGTTCACAAACCACTCATTTCTCCGTGCAAGTGACACTGCAGGGACCACTTCTCTGTAGAACCATGTTCACGGTCGGTGCACTTGAGTGCACGAACTACTTCCTTTGTGCGTTCTTGGCAGATCCTAGGAGGCGATTTCTCGCTGCATGGCCCGTGCAATTGAGTGCACGGTCTAGGTTTCCTTCATGCACCCCTTGATTCTGGCACTTTTCCTTCTCATCTTGTGTGGTCCACTTCTTGGCTCGTTCTTGGCTCGTTACGACCCGGAAGGCTTCTCCAAACATGCACATGCTTACCATGACTCGTGATATGCGACTCCAATGGCATTTACTCCACCTTATTATTTGAAAACACGTAATATCCTCATGTAGACATCTATACTATAAAAAATGCAACTAGCTATAAATGTAAACTAAGAAGCATGAAATAACCTAAACTATAACATAAATGCATGTCCTAAACATGAATGAAATAGATGTATCAATTTTAAATCTTTTGCTCCATACTTGCTTTTAATGACTTGACTTGCTGGTGTTGCTCACCGAATTGGCGATGTGAATCGACCATGAATTGCTAAGTATCATTGATGAATTGCTCATTGGTGGCAACTAATTGTTGAATATGTTGAAGTTGTGCCTCCGTATTCTTCAATTTTTCTTCCATGGTTTTCAATCTTGTCCTTCCGCCATAACTGAGGTCGTACAGCTCTGATACCACTTTGTCAGGACTCGAAATCCTCAAGATAGTATAGCATCCATGGAAGCTCTGAATTCAAGGTTTCAAGGGTAAGAAGATGGAGAGATAGGGAAAGAGAGAGATAGGTAAGGGTAGGAATTCGAGAAGAAAGGAAGAAACAATTCTGTTATTTATCGATGTCGTTCACAATTCTGTTAATAGACATTTAACAATACATCCATATTTTGCACACTATTACATTCAATACCCCCAACTATACAATCCTGATATGATATATATGTGTATCTTTGTGGATAATATTTTCAATAGCGGTTTTAGTATTAGTAAATAATGTTTTCAACATCTAGCGACATTAGTAGAAGCTATGAAGTGGTTGATTGTAACAATTTTTCTATAATTTTTAAAAAGAACTTATTATTTTAATAAAATATAAAATGACACCACTAAGATATAAAACCTTTTTTTTTTGTTTTGATAAGAACTAAAGTATAAGATCTAAACTTTTTATCGTTTAATTGTCTATAAGAAATACACAAGACTTTTTCAACATCAAAAGTCTACGCTATCCAAACTTAAAAACTCTTTTAATAAACAAGTTTATCTTGTCAAATTCAAATTGTTATAGCATCTTCCACATAAGCTTCAAAACTTCTCAAACATTTGTGTCAAAACTCAAAACCAACCCAAGACTCATTTTGGTTAGTAAATAAATTTTGATATTTTAAAGTTTACATGTAATATGTACATAAAATGGTCGTATTTTAACTTGCTTGTTATAACATTGTGGTTGCTAATTTAAAACCAAAAATTGATTAATAGTCATAAGTTCGAATAATTTTGATTTAGATTACATTTATTTTTAGGAAAAATATGTTGGATTTTTAGTGGTTACTCTAGGATCTGAAATTAGGGAAAAGTTCAAATGAGGACAGCTCCCCGTGTCAGGACTCAGGATGCACAAAGCGCGTCCAAAAATTCGGCCCGGCCGAATTATTCGCGAATTTTTAGGGAAATATTTTTCAAAAATTCGAATTTTTGCAAAAAATATCGATTTTGTGTGCATATGAAATACACTGTTGTGTGCATATGTAAGAACGTATGTGTGCATATGTAAGAACGTATGTGTGCATATGTTAGGCTCGGTGTGTGCATGTGGTTTTCAGAATGTGTGCATGTCTGGGAACAGTTGTTAATGCTAGAGACATGTGTGCATATCAAATACACATCTGTGTGCATACGCGAAAAAGTGTGTGTGCACATATAACCAACAAGGTGGATGATTTCCTGGGTATGAACACATGATTTCTGCGGTATGAACATATGATTCCTGGGCTTATATTTGATACGCACACACACGTAGTGGATATGCACACAACAAGGTGGATGATATGCACACAATAGTCTATTTGACATGCACATAACGAGTATTTGATATGCACACATGGTTTGTGTGCATCAACACTTAAAACCATATGCACACACGAGGTATGCACACATGGTTTGTGTGCATCAACACTTGAGACCATATGCACACACGAGATATGCACACGATAGTGTAATGGATGTGCACACGACAGGTTATTTGGTATGCACACATGGTTTGTGTGCATCAACACTTGTTTCCATGTATGCACATGACTTGAGACCATATGCACACACGGGGTCTGCACACGATAGTATAATGGATGTGCACACGACAAGTTATTTGGTATGCACACACATGTGTGCATACCAACACTTGTTTTCGGGTATGCACACGACCCGAGACCATATGAACACACAGAGTATGCACACAACAGTATAATTGATGTGCACACACAGGTTATTTGATGTGCACACAAGTCCTCTAAGCATAAACACTATGTTAAAGGCATTCACAATTTCAGAAACCATATGCACACACACATAGTTACATATGCACACAACAGTGCATCTGATATGCACACACACGTTATATGATATGCACACAAAATCGATTTTTCTGGGAAAAATTTTGACTTGGAAATTTTTTTTGCCGAATTATTCGCGAATTATACGCGAAAAATTCGGCAATTGTACTGCAAGGCCGAATTGAAGCTTTTCCCTATAAGGGCGCGCGTCTCCGCCACTGTTCACTCCGTTTTTTTTTTGTTTTTCCCTCTATTTTTTCCCTCTTCTCTCATACATCCTCAATCCTATCATGAAGCACCGTCCTCACCGGAACCGGACCCCTGAAATTAATCACGTACGTGCATGAGGTAAATTAGCAAGGTGCTTAAAGTGGGTTAAACTTTTTCATATAATTGGAGGTTCATTAATCACATATTTGATTAGTAAATATTCGTCACCAATCTCCTAGTTTTCCTATGTATTTTCAAACATGCAATACAAAATTTAATTTTTATGAATATTATTGAATAAAGAAGATATATAACATAAATAACAATATATAACTATAAAATAAGAACAATTCGATAAAATAAGTCTATATATCTTTAAATTAAATTCTATAACATTCAAAATGTAAAAATATTAACATATGGACATAAAAATATATTAAAAACTTTATATAATTTTATAATTTATGTATTTGGCATATAACATTTTATATGTTTTGAATGTATCGAATTGGATTTGCTGACAAGTGATGAACTTCGTTTATCACTCTACTATTGGGCAACTTTAATGGGGTCTTTTAGGGTGGGTCTTTTAGGGGGGTTTTGGTGAAATTATTTGCTAACAGTCCCTAGGTGTAATGTTGTATTTTATTGGGGGCTTTTAGGAGGGGCTTTTAGCTTTAGTTTAAATTATAATTATATCCATTCCTTTACATTAAATTACCAATATACTCTTTATTATATTAAATTACAATTGTATCCCTTATTATATATTAAATTAAAAAAGTAATATTTAAAAAAAATCATACATAAAATTTATTAAAGCTATTTTAATTCAATTATTTTGTTATATTATTAATTTAAAATTAAGAACGAATATTAAAAATCAAATGAAATTTACGACAAACATATTTTATATTAAAATCAACAAAAGCGATGCATAAATTTAAGAAAATACAAAACAACACGTTAAAACAACATAAACTAAAGCAAATGACCGAATCTAACGACAAAAATCAGACGATACATGACTTAATAATTAAAAACAACACATAACATCGAAACAATCTAATTATTGCGATGAAGGTCTCAAATGTGTTTATTCAAATCTTCCTTCAGCCTCTTATATATAGTTCTATCCCGAATTTGAGCTCTCCTTGTAATAAGTGGATTGTTCATAATCTTCGGTCTATCGTTGGAGTATGTCAAATCCGGGTTATCCACCGATGCAGTCTCTCCACTTACTCCTTCACCGAATTGTGGGATTTCGTATCCATGATGGTGTAAGAATCTCATTCATGTTCTACGATCATATTATGTAGAATGATGCAAGCTCTCATTATCCTTCCAAGCTTTCCAAAATTCCAAGAGAGTGCTGATTGACGAACTATTGTGAATCGAGATTGCAATACTCCAAACGCCCTCTCCACATCTTTACGAACAAACTCTTGGTGTTGGACAAACAACTTGGCTTCATCGTCGTGGGGGAGCCGAATTGATTGAACAAATGTCGCCCAAGGCGGATAGATGCCATCAGCGAGATAATATCCCATCTTGTATTGATTGCACCTCTATCTTATTTATAGGCAAATAAAAAATCATTTATATTTTTTTCTATTTTGTTAAATTATTAAAAAAAGTAGTTAGTACACCAAAAATAATTCACCCATAATCTTACCTACCCTTTATTTACTCTCCAACCATACTTACCATTTACTCTCCCACTATAAATTAGAATTAGTGATTTTAGTTAGTACATATTTATAATTTCAAACTATCCTAACGAATAATAATATGGTTTATTTGGACTTAATTATATTAAAATTTGTCAAAACTAATACATAAAATTTATTTACAATGTAATTTTCATATAAAGATATTAAATTGATATTTATTTTATTTTAAACCACCAAAAATAATAATAAAATGATTTATTTTCACTTAATGATACCGATAATACAAAAAAAATATATTAAAATCTACCAAATATATCCAAAATGGATGTCTATAAATAGAGAAAAATGTACTTAGAATTATGGTAATTTTTTAACTAGCTAATTTTTCTAAAAATCAATATAAAAAAATAACGGATGGCCAAGAATAAATCTTGGCCGTCCGTGACGTGCCACGCGTCGCGCATCAGGTGCGCGAGCGCGTGCCAATCAGCGCGAGACACATGACGCTGACACACCAGCTGAAAAGCGAAGGGCGCATTTGGATTTTCCCCTAAACGACGTCGTTTTGCAAGCAATGCAAGGAAAAAAAATCCGGCCAAACAGGCCTTAATTTAAGTAGCTATGGGACTGTCCCAAAATGGGGGCAAATGTTGGGACTTCAGCTTGGGTCTTTTAGCACTTTTGATTATTTTATCCCAAAATATTTAAAAGACCCATGCTAAAAGACTTGGATAAAAATGCTCTTAGATTCCATATGAATTATTCTCGATAACTTATATTATATTATAATACAAGATTTAATATAATATAGTGATGCGAAAGTCCCCGTTGAGTCGATCACAAGTGCCCTGAAACGCAACTAAGTCAAGCCAAGCACCAAACTTTCGTCTCGCAATGCCTTCGAGGTCTCTTGACGCCAAAGTGATGGTTTTTCTCTCGCGGATGCCGTGGAAGCAAAGGGTGCACACCCTTGTTGAATTGCACGAAATCCCATGAGAAAATCCTAGGATAAACACTCGAAAGAGATAAAGCGTAGCGACCAAAGAGATGGCCGAAGAGATCCAAGAGAGGATCTTGATGACGATCAAACAAATGATCATTTCTTGGCTCAAAGGTATGAGCTTTGGAACTTAAAGAGATGAGTTTGATAGATAGAAAACCACAACAAGATAGGTGACGCCTAGAGCTTAAGCAAGGAGATAAACCTCAACTTTGATTAACTAAGGCTAAGCTAAAAGATAGAAAATATCCTAAGTAAAAGTGCGGGCTTGGACGTGCGGCCCATAACACATGGAGCGCGCCCCATCAAGTCAAAATAACCTCAAAATAGAAACTTGCCAAAAACAGTCTAAAAATATCCAAATAACCTCAAAATGCCAAAACAGGGAAGCGGGATAGAACGCGCTCCAGGGGGCGTGCGGCATGGGGCGCGCAACAGGCGACGCGCCAGGGAGCACGCTGCATGGCAGTGTAAAGGCAACGTCACGCGGAGTGCGCGACACAACGAGTGTCACCGGAAGCACGCGACTAAGGCGACGCGCAACAGGGAGCGCGCATCGCGGCCTTCTCGGCTAAATAACCTCAAAACCCAAAAATGTGATTGCGGTCACGCCTAAGGGTGTGGGGGCGTTGCCGAAGCTGGCGAGGCATCTCGTGACCACCGATTGGGTTGCTTGAGCGATGGCTTTGGCTCGCGCTCTGGTCACGGGTTCGGTGGAGCGGGCACTCATCTTGTCTTCCTCGTCCTTCGTCGTCAAAGGTGAGGGTAGGTAGCCATCATATAGTGTATTACAAAATAATGCATAATTTCTGGATCTAAATAACCCATCAGTTCTACTTCTAACCAATCTATAATATATAATCTTCTATAATACATTAATAGTAAGCTTTTTTTTCTAAGCAATAAATTCCACTATTTAATTAAACATGTAGAACATTTTTAAGAATATAGAAATTGTATATATTAACATATTTATAATTTTTTTGTTATGGAATAAAAAATATATAATAAAATCTATAGATTTAAGTATTCTAATTTAAAATTTTATGCCAAAAAATATAAGTAAATAGTATTTCTTATTAATATGCAACAATGAATAAAATGAATAAAAAGATAAAGTAATTTTATAATTAGAAATTAGAAAAACAATTTCAGAATAAAATATGTTAGTATTTTTTATAAGACATTATTTAGTACAACTTAGCTTTTTTTTTATCTATAAATGCCAATATTTAATTGAACATATAGAAATTTTTTTAAGAATGTAGAAATTGTTATATGTTAACATATTATAAAGTTTTTTATAGAATAAAATTTAAAATCTATGAATTTAGTATTGTAATTATTAAAAAATTGACCAAAATTTATAAGTAAGTAGTATTTCTTATTAATATGCAACAATGCATAAAATAAAATACAAAGGTAGTAACATATAAAGTAATATTATAATTTGAAATTAGAAAATAAAATTTATAGTACAATATGTTAAGTATTTTTTATAAGAAATTATTTAGTACAATCTACAAAACATAAAACTTAAAGTTATACAATTTTAATTCACATTTATAACCTATGTATATCATATAACAATTACACTCAAAATAAATAATTAAAATGTAAATTTTTTATAAGTTGGTTTCTCTATTATATACAAACAAAAGATTTGAGATAGAAAAATAATCATATATTTGTATCACTAGAAAAAATATTAAAAATTATTCAGTCGATTTATTGCATCATGTAAGCTTCTAGACTTGACAATTTATATAAAAACAAATCTGAATAACATATAGACTTCGAAAATTTCTCTCATAAAAGATGAAAAGCCTAATAAATAAATAATTAACGAATTAGAATAATTGTAGAACAAAACGTTATAAAACTAATCCTGTATATACCACAAGGATAAGTGACTAGTTTAATTTTATTAAAAAAAAAATTAATCAAAAAACTAATCCCACTAACCGCATAGATTTATCAAATTTCACTACTAATGAAGTAATGAGTAGTTGGTTTGACGAAGGACAGTTGGAAGATAGATACTCCCTCCGTCCCAAAATAATATTCCCACTTTTATTTTGTACACTGTTTATAGTTGAAGACAATTTTCAAGATTTATTTCAATATATAAGAAAAAACATAGTCATGTGTGGTCTTGTTTTATTCGTTTCAACGAGTACTTTGATAATATCAAAAAATTATAATTTTTAGGATTATATAACTAGAGATATTAACGATACAAAACCATCATCGATAAACGTGCCAAAGAGAAATGGAAAGTTTTTTTTGGGACGGAGGGAGTATTAATTAACCCATGCACTGATGCACCTAATAACAGCTGTGCTCTCTTTTCAGAATTTTACTTTTCCTTTTCTTGTAAAAGTAGTGAGGTTTAATCGATATGCGGTGTACTATAGCCGGATTACTCCCTATTATTTTCACAATTATTATTATTACTATATTTATTAAAAATAAGTATTATTTTAGTTTTAAATACATATTATTTTAAAGTATTAAATAATGATTATTTATAAGTTACGAAATATTTTATTGAAAATTAATGATATCAATATAATTTATGCATTTTTTATTATTGGTTTAAAATAAGATGAGCAATTAGTAAATTATAATAAAATGTTAATTTAATTATCGCATTTTTTTAATAATTATGTCAAAAGTTAAAATGACATTTTTTTTAACGAAGATTTTTTCCCCCAACAACATGCTTCTACTTTGCATGTGCTTAGATAGCGTTAATCATGGTCCGTGGATTTGTTAGTTAACCACCAAAGCTCCCAATTCTATTTCAAGTTCTGATGCATATTGATTTGTTATGCATGTATGGGAATGGATCTAACACTCTCAAATATATATCCTTGAAAGGTATTATCGTCAGTGACCTCGGATTTTACATTCAAAGCTATCCCAGGCTTAACTCGTTTATATAAATCATAAAACAACAGTTATAATACAAAATATCATAACTTTTGATTTAAAGCAAATGTTTCGGAATTACATCCATGATTCGAAATACATAATTAAATATATTACAGCGGAAGTCTTAATACATAAAGGACACAAGGGTCTTGATCTAAACGATCACCCGCCAAGGAATCTCAACCTAGTAAAACTCTTCAAAATTCCAACTGTCATCATTGTCGTTTCTAGCCTTCATCGGAACTGCAGTTTATCTGATGTGTCGTATGAGACGGATGACATCATTCAACCATGTAAGGGAATATAACCGGTTGGTTAGTCTAATGAAAGACTATGCAAGGGTAAAACAGAAAGATTCTAAGTAGTCGTATTAGGTTAGACTCATCGCTTCTCGAATAAAAGTCGATGACGATAGTCAACCACCATACTCCTACTGAAATAAACGAAAAGGTATGATCAAGAGAAAGGACTCTGAAAGAATGAGTCTTAAGGAAACATATGAAGAGAAGACTCCAAAAGGTTGAGTCTTATCGGAAAGTATGACAATGTTTGGGAACATTAAAGTTTCACGCAAACGTTTAAAAGCGACTTGACTATTTGGGTCCACGACCAACCTCACCGCATAATGCGAATTCAGATTCATAAGGTGGACTTACTCTAATCGAAGCCCAAACGAGTTTCCACGTTGTACTTCTCGCCCAAGGTTCATTAATTATGTGCACTAAAGCACTTATCTTATTTAATTCCAAAACGTACATTTTACGTTATAAGCTTTTAATATCTCTTCACAAGAGATATCGGATATCCTCACAAGAGATATCAAAGGGAATACATCTCAGGGAATACATCCCAAATGGCGGCACCAGCTGTGTGCACATACCCTGAGTAAGGGTAAGGTCATGACCAAAGATACTAGGGAAAATCCTCCTAGCACCATTATCAAGAAACCACTAAACCTCGCAAGGTACATAGTGTTCCTATGAATACTTGTTCTAACTAAACAGTTAAAACATAAGAGTAATAATTCACATCAAAGCCATTAAGGCCAATAACAGATATAATAGCGTTGTTTTTAGCAATATATACAACCTATTATAATATCTGTATTTCAATCATATATATATATATAATAGCGTTGTTTCTAGCAATATATACAACCTATTATAATATCTCTTTTTAAATCACATACAGTTATCAAAACTGTTCCCAGACGAAAACAATATTCATCCCAAATTAATTAACAATTAAACAATTGATAATTAATATAAATATGGAATGATAAGCAAGAGCGAACCGCCACTTGCCTTAGATTAGACGAAACTCAACGAAGCTCGAGACGACAGGTTTCCGGGTCCGAAACGAGGAAGAACTCAGATTATGATTTCCTATGGAACGATCCATAACGAAACCCTAAGTTAGATTCAACAATAAATAGTACGAATCTAAAGAAAAACGAACACAATCGAAGGAACGAAAGTCTCAAACGAGATCACAAAGCCCAAGCCACAACCACACACGCCCAGGCCCACCGCGGGTGCGGCGGCTTGACCGCGGGTGCGGCAAAGCTACAGAGGCAAGATGACGACGACGACAACTCACCGGGGAAGACGATGGGGGCTCGACTCGTGGTGGCTCCGACTTCTGGATTCCCTGGACCACCCAAGCACCACCTTAAGAGCACCTCTTCTTCCTTTGGTAGCTCCGACGACGACCTTGAAGAACTCTGGTGAAAGCTTGCAACTCCGGCAACAATGGAACGAGAGAGAGAGAGAGATTGGAGAGAGAGAGATTGGAGCTGTCTTCCTCCTCCAAGCCTCCTTCTTTTATAGGCCAAGCAAGGAGCCCAGGTGGCACCTCCCCACCGCCTCAAAGCCGACCGAAACGGCAAGCAGCTCAGGCGACATTCGGCGGAGCAGAAAAGAAATCATGACGGCGCGGGTGCGATGGGTCTCACCGCGGGGTGCGGTGGGTATGACCACGGGTGCGGTCAAGGCAATTTTTGTGCCTTTTGCCCATTCTTTGACCGAGAAGCCCACTTTTGACCGGGAAGAATTACGGTATGGGTTTTAACCCCGGGTTAAATATATTCGTACCCGAACAATTATTCTAAACCCCAAAAATACGTCGAATGTATTTTATTCCACTCAAGGAATTATTAAGGAGATCAAGTATTTAACAGAAAGTCTGAACTTCTCTGAAAATAATTCGACTACAATACGAGTGTTTGGAAAACTTACCAAAATACTCTTTACTAAAATGAGGGGTATTACATCACCTCCCCCTTACAAAAAAGTTTTGACCCCGAAACTTGGCCGAATAAACCAAAGAAAAGCGAGGCGTTACAATGGAGGAAGAAACAACATATCCCCTTAATCCCATTAGTTTGTTAGAAATTTTTAAAATTAAGTAAGCTTTTAAAGATATACAATTGAGAATATTTTAGCATGGCTAAAATTGAATATCTTTCATAAAATACTAATAACATCAAAAGTAATCAAGAGACATAATAGAAAATGATAACTCGTCCGTCGATAACAAAATGCCATTTCTAAATTAGAAAATACCCTTTTCTTTTTTAAGTGACCTAATTGCTACGAAGAAACTTCACCAAAATTAAAACAACACATGTAAAATAAAATAATATTTCAATAGGTTATAATTATTGTTTTAATAAGTCATATATAAATAATTTTTTCTATATTTCCAATAAATTGTTATATTCTACTAATATTTAGTTAAAATAATACATTTTGAAAATTATTATTAAAATATATTTTTTTAATAGTGAAATGAGTTATTGGATGTAGTTATTGTAATATATAACAATGTAGTGCACTGGATAATGAGGCTTGCTTTGACCAACAAAGAAGCTAATGAAAAGGATAAATCACAATACAGTTATACTAAGAATATAAAAAACATTATAAATATAATATCAGCAAGCTATTTAAAATACTAACATTATAAATCCACTGAAAATATACTAACAATATAAATATTTATCTATTTAATTTTTCTTTTTATTAAGGAACAATAAATTTAATTTCAATTAGAATAAATGGTGTTTGGATTGCCACCCAAAATTCATTTTAAATAATATAATATAAATAATACAATTCAATTCATTAAAATGTATTTTGGGTAGCGACTTAAATGAATCCTAAAAACAGACCTAGACATAGTGCATAATAAACTATTGGTTTAAATCCAACGGATTAGCACAGTAACTTTATTGTGTTTACACGAAAAAGGGACACTTTATTTAGCGATAGGCCGATAGCCACACATCACAAGTAAAATTACATGTACTCGTAACCAAAAAAATGGGTTTAACTTTGAAACACATTGAAAAATTACAATGGAATAGGGAATTCCAACAATTACCAAATAGCAATCTAAGACAATATCCTTATTTTTCATAAAATTTTCCACTCATTCTATAAAAAGAAAAAAAAAAGGATAGATGACTCTTAAACTTGATATTGAGAAAGCATATGATAAACTAGACTGGACATTCTTAACCACTATTCTTTCAAAGTTTTGTTTCCATCAACATGGATTAAGTGGGTCATTACATGTATCTCCACTGCTAGTTACTCTGTGCTCGTTAACAATGAGCCTGGTCGAGAATATCAACAATCTTGTGAACCGCGACAAGGTTATCCTCTTACTCCTTTTCTTTTTGTTATTGCCATGGAATACCTCACACGTACTCTCTCTTCTGAAGCACAACGTCCCCAAAGTAAAATAGAAATTAGACTAACAACTGATGGACTTTATATTCCATATCTCTTAACTTTGTTGACGACACACTCATTGTATCCAATGCTTCTATAGATATACATCAAGGCTATTCTTGATAGGTTCTCTCAACAGAGTGGCCTTGTAATCAATTTCCAGAAAAGTAGCCTTCATGTTTTTGAGAATATCCAAACCACAAGCTATATCCTTTGCTAACGTTCCGAACATACGTATCACTACTTCTATGGAAAAGTATCTTGGCATTCCTATAATTAAAGGTTGTGTGAATAACTCATTTTTTTGTGAATCTATTTTATCTCTTAAGAAACAATTATCCAAAGGGAAGGCTAATTCGTTATCTCAGGTTGGTCGAACTGTTCTTATTCAATCTAATCTTCTTTCTAAAGTTAATTACCTCATGCAAAGCTTCCTTCTTCCTAAAGGTGTTTGTGGCAATATTGACAACATTAACAAGGAATTCTTCTGAAACAAAACTACTCCCACTTTTATCCACCGATTTGTTGGGATAAAATCTGCACCCTTGAGTGCTTAGGAGGATTAAACCTTAGAAAGGTTGAAACTACTAATATTGCTCTCCAAATAAAACTACTTTGGAAACTTCTAGTTGAACCAAATAATATGTGGGTTCAGCTTATTTACGATAAATACATTGGTTTAAATCATCTTCTTGACCATAAGAAGTCAATAAAACACTCTTGGCAATTTGGTAGACTTCTCAACTTAATTGAAACCTTCAAAAAAGGACTCTTTTGGCAACTTGTAAATGACACACAAATAAATTCTTGGAAAGATAACTGGATTGAACATCATAATTTGATCTCTTATTCTACGGGACAATATCTTAATTCTAAAGTTGCTCATTTCCTTACCACATAAAAGAATTGGGATTATCAGAAGCTTATTCCGTTTCTGCCTCCGCAGATTGTCTCCAAAATTATGGTAATTCGGATCCCTAGTACAAATATTCCTGATAAATTAATATGGACTCCTTCACCTGATGGAGATTTCAGCATTAAATTTGCTACTCGGTTAGTCTCTCTGATGACATCAAGTCCTAATGATATATTAGTTTCTCGTGGATTTGGAAGCTTAATTTACCGCCTAAGATACAAATTTTTTTATGGAAATGTTATTCTGATTGTCTTCCAATTATTGAACGTCTAAACAGATTGTATAATCGAGTTCCATCTCATTGCAGTCTTTGTAATGAAATGAATGAAGACACAAATCATATTTTCTTTAAATGCAGATTTACACTTCATATGTTTAATCGAGTCTACCAGAAACTTGGAATCTCTTACTCTTTTCCAAATGAGAACACTTTCCGAGAAAGCCTTACTACTTTCCATCTATTTAACTCCTCTAACCCTGACTTATTTTTTATGGTGGAATTATTTGGAACCACAAAAATAATCTCTTATTCAGACCATCTTCACCCAGTGCAGTTACATCCCCAACTCACTCCTCTATTACCTCTTTCACATAATGGAAATCTGTTCATTTGGATAAACCAAAACACAAGAAATCACTTCGAAACTCCAAACCATTGACATGGAAGAAACCTCCCTCTCATTACTTTAAGTTAAATTTTGATGGATCCAAGAGAAACAATTTCACATCTCACATTGGTTTCATCATTCGGGATAGTCAATCCCAAGTTATACATATTGATAAAAAGCAGATTCCGAATACGTCTATACTACAAATTGAGGCTTACGCCTTCCTTGAGGATCTTCGCCAGGCCTTACGCCTAAATATTAGAATATTATTATTGAAGGTGACAATTTAACAGTTATTAACTGTGTTAATAATGTATGGAAAATCCCTTGGGAGATATGCACAATTGTTATTTTCATACTCCCCCTATTAAATTGCTTCGATTCTTTTCGGGTCTTTCATTGCTATATGGAATGAAACAAAGCTGCAGACTTCCTGGCATCAAATGACTTTAATATTGTTCATATTCGGGATTGGATCACCAAGAACATGCCTGCGGTTGCACAGAACGAGATTTGCAATAGGAGAAGAGAACTACACTCCTTGACTTCTACCACTGATTCTCATTTTCGAGATTTTCTGAAGATCGTTCGCTATGATAATTTAGGTCGGTCTTATAATTAACAAGGAGTCTAGTGTTTGCTTGTAAATTAAGATTTGGGTTCCCGTGCAACAACCTCTTACCGTGCGAAATGCGATATGATCTTGACCGTCGATTTTTTATTTTTTTTTGGTCAACATTTTTTTTTCCGTCCCCTGATCATTCTGGAATAACCTATATAGAAGGTTCACCAATAAGCTCTTACCGTTCATTTATTTGTGCACTGAAGTTCACAAATAAGCTCTAAATGTACAAAGACATGTGTTTGAACATGAACATGTTATATGTGAACTTGACAGCATAAAATAATGAACATTTAGTACTTATATGTGAACGTCAATAATTGTATATTCCAGAACGATCAGAGACGGAAAAAAAAAACTCTTAACGTCCCCTGATCATTCTGGAATAACTTATATAAAAGGTTCATAAATAAGCTCTTAACGTTCACTTATTTGTGCACTGAAGTTCACAAATAAGCACTAAATGTGCAAAGACATGTGTTTGAACATGAACATGTTATATGTGAACCTTACGGTATAGAAAAAAGAGCCGACTATTCGCACTACGTTTTTGGCCTTTTCGCACTACAAAAGGCTACGCCAAATGTTGGCGTACGCCAAATACGTGCGAAGAAGGCCAAAAACGTAGATATACGTATAAATTAAAAAAAAAAGGAATAAAGGAGCTACGCCAGATTTTGGCGTACGCCAGAATTTGGCATAGATGTTTTGTAGGGACTTGGGCTCGTTTTGGAAATTGGGCTTCTACGCCAGAATCTGGCGTACGCAAGATTCTGGCGCAGCAAAAAAAAATGTGTTTGCCCCATAATCATGTAGAGAATTTCAATACGAGTCCGTACATATAAAATTCGTCCAAAACGGACATCGTTTGCCCCTCCAAAAGCCCAAAATACGATGGCTGCCCCCATGGTCCTATTTGGGCCTATTTTGGCCCAATTTCTCGTATTTCAGGTTTTCATCCATTTTTTCTATAATCCTTCATATTGAGCATATTGGAAGGATTATAGAAGAAATGGGTGAAAAACTGAAATATGAGAAATCGGGCCCAAATAGGCCAAGTAGTAATGATTGTAGAAGAAACATGTGAAAAACTGAAAAAACGAAAAATTGGGCTCAAATATGCCCAGTTTTTAATTATATTTCATATAGTTACACTTATATGCTTTAGTATTTCATTATATTTCATATAGTTACGCTTATATACTATAGTATTTCATTAAATTTCATATAGTTACACTTATGTACTATAGTATTTCATTAAATCTAGTATACTTAGGGTCTGTTTGGATTCCTCACCAGAATGCATTAAAATGCATTATCTTATATTAAATTGCATTAAATCATCAATTTAATGCAAGATAATGCATTAGTTGTGGGATCCAAACAAACCCTTAGACTTATATACTATAGTATTCTATTAAATTTCATATAGTTATACTTATGTACTATAGTATTTCATTAAATCTAGATTTAATGAAATACTATAGTATATAAGTGTGACTATATGAAATATAATGAAATACTATAGTACATAAGTGTAACTATATGAAATTTAATGAAATACTATGGGGTATAAGTCTAAGTATACTAGATTTAATGAAATATTATAGTATATAAGTATAACTATATGAGATTTAATAGAATACTATAGTATATAAGTCTAAGTATACTAGATTTAATGAAATACTATAGTATATAAGTGTAACTATATGAGATTTAATAGAATACTATAGTATATAAGTCTAAGTATACTAGATTTAATGAAATACTATAGTACATAAGTGTAACTATATGAAATTTAATAGAATACTATAGTATATAAGTCTAAGTATACTAGATTTAATGAAATACTATAGTACATAAATATAACTATATGAAATTTAATGAAATACTATGGTGTATAAGTCTAAGTATACTAGATTTAATGAAATACTATAGTATATAAGTGTAACTATATGAAATATAATGAAATACTATGGGGTATAAGTCTAAGTATACTAGATTTAATGAAATACTATAGTATATTAGTGTAACTATATGAGATTTAATGAAATACTATGGGGTATAAGTCTAAGTATACTAGATTTAATGAAATATTATAGTATATAAGTATAACTATATGAAATTTAATAGAATACTATAGTATATAAGTCTAAGTATACTAGATTTAATGAAATACTATAGTACATAAGTGTAACTATATGAAATTTAATAGAATACCATATTATATAAGTCTAAGTATACTAGATTTAATGAAATACTATAGTACATAAGTGTAACTATATGAAATTATATGATATACTATGGTATATAAGTCTAAGTATACTTGATTTAATGAAATACTATAGTATATAAGTGTAACTATATGAAATTTAATAAAATACTATAGTATATAAGTCTAAGTGTACTAGATTTAATGAAATACTATAGTACATAAGTGTAACTATATGAAATTTAATGAAATACTATGGGATATAAGTCTAAGTATACTAGATTTAATGAAATACTATATTATATAAGTGTAACTATATGAAATACTATAGTACATAAGTGTAACTATATGAAATTTAATAAAATACTATCGTATATAAGTGTAACTATATGAAATATAATGAAATACTATAGCATATAAGTATAACTATATGAAATATAATTATAAACAGGGCATATTTGAGCCCAATTTCTCGTATTTCACCCGTTTCTTCAATAATCCTTCTTATTTTCATTTTGGGCCCAAAATTTCATTTTTTTTTCTTCAGTTTTTCATCTGTTTCTTTTACAATTCTTCCTACTGGGCCTATTTGGGCCCAATTTCTCGTATTTTAGTTTTCCACCCATTTCTTCTATAATCTTTCCTATTAGGCCTATTTGGGCCCAATAAGAAGTTTTTTCAGTTTTTCACCCGTTTCTTCTACAATCATTAATACTGGGTCTATTTGGGCCCAATTTCTCGTATTTCAGTTTTTCACCCATTTCTTCTATAATCCTTCCAATATGCTCAATAGGAAGGATTATAGAAAAAACGGGTGAAAACCTGAAATATGAGAAATTGGGCCAAAATAGGCCCAAATGGGACCATGGGGACAGCCATCGTATTTTGTGCTTTTGGAGGGGCAAACGATGTCCGTTTTGGACGAATTTTATATGTACGGACTCGTATTGAAATTTTCTACATGATTATGGGGCAAATTTTTTTTTTGCTGCGCCAGAATCTTGCGTACGCCAGATTCTAGCGCAGAAGCCCAATTTCCAAAACGAGCCCAAGTACCTACAAAGCATCTACGCCAGATTCTGGCGTACACCAAAATTTGGCGTAGCTCCTTTATTCCTTTTTTTTTTAAATTTATACGTATTCTCCCCTTTTTGGCCTTCTTCGCACGTATTTGGCGTACGCCAACATTTGGCGTAGCCTTTTATAGTGCGAAAAGGTAAAAAATTGTAGTGCGAATAGAAACTGCCTAGAAAAATGAACATGTAGTACTTATATGTGAACGTCAATAATTGTCTATTCTAAAACGATCAGAGACAAAAATTATATAAAAAAAAAAGAAAAAGTTGTTGGCCGGAAAAAAAAAAAAAATTGCCGTATTTACGGTTATGCCACGACATCACTATTCACTCCTTTTAATCTCAATCTTTCATCTCCTTAATCCAATGACCCATAATATTTCATACGTTATACAATAAAGACTAAGGCTTCGTTCGGCTGTAACATGGGTTGAAGGAGTTGAAGTCCAATTTTGCCTAAAATTGCTTCAACTAGTTGAAGGAATTCCTTAATGCCCCCCCCCCCCAGGAAGGAATTCCTTCAACTTCATCTAGTTGAAGTTGAACTTCCTTTCCACCGAACCAGCCCTAAATAGATGTGAAACTCCCTCGGTAAATTAAATACAAAAACAATTACCAAATAGCATTGATGAACGGTGAATTAGAAACGTGCCACGTGGAAAGGATATACGACAACGACTAAGGAGGAGGATCACATGGGGTCAAATAATGGGATTATTAACTTCTTAAAAACGACCCCATCAACCGGTCGCTCTCTGTCTCCAATCCCGGTCTTCTACATGGTTGCCATCCAACCGTTTAATTTCTTGTTATCCACGGTTTCATACATACTCACGGAATAAATTACTTAAACATATGTTTAACTCACCAAATTATCCAAAAAATTATTTTCTTACAAACTAATAAAATGGATTTCACAGAACCACTTGAATAATGGAAATTAATATAGTCTCCGTACTTAATACGAATTCAATAAAAAATATTAATATGTTATGTTAGTATTATTAAAAATAGAGTGCTAAAAATATAACTTTTAAATATTAGAACATACATTTTATAAAAGAAACATATATCGTTAATGAAGCATAGTAACATACAAAAGATGTTAATTATGTTGAAAACTAATTTTGTAAAAATTAAATTATAATTAAATTATGAATTCAATGTGAATATAAATAATAGAAATTTATAATGAAGCTAGACCCTCTTTTTTTATTAATAAAATTATAGAATAAATTTAACTTTCTAATTTTATCTTAGAAATTTTAATTTGTAAAATTAACACTAATAAAATATATTACTCAAACAAATTAAAGCTTTCTAGAGATAATGGGGTAGTGGAGTTGGTGGTGGACACAAACAATTTACGGTTTTTTCGCCTGGTACCCCTGAGGTACGGCGAAATTCGCGAGGTGCCTCAAAGTTTTACCCATTTTGCGCGGTACTCTCGAATTTTATTTTTCGCTAAATGTCCTTCTGTCAACACACTAACAGAAAACGTTAAAAAAATCGAAAAAACCACATCGCCTCTCGTCTTCTTGGTTCCACGAATCGTGCTCGCCTCTCGTCTGCACATCTCCGACGGCCATTCCCATTCCGCCGGCCCTCGACCCAGCGGCGACTCGGCTCGCCTCTGCGACGACACGCCTTCGAGCCACGACGACAAGCCGGCTCACCTCCGCCTCCACCGCTCGCCTCCCATCCGCCTCCACTGTTGATCTCCGACTCGCCTCCACCCAGGTAAGCTTTTCAATTTCAAGTGTTGGTGGGTACATGTGGGTTTAGGGTTTAATTTTGCAAGCAAGGAAGGGTACATGTGGGTTTTCTAGTGATTTACATCAAGGGATTAGCTTGAGAGAGTGGCTCAAACTCGGGCGTTCTCCCATGAATAAAGTTGAGAGGCTGTCTTTGTTCAGGAAAATTGTTGAGGTGGTGGATAATGCACATTCTCAAGGAGTTGTCCTGCTAAATTTGTGTCCATCGTCCTTTAATTTTTTGCCCTCCAACATGGTTAAGTACATAGGTTCCTCTTCGATGGTTGCACCAGATGTTCCAAATTGGTGTAATGTGAGCAAGAAATGGCGGATATAACATGACATTCATTCTTTTTCTATGCCTGGGATAAAACATCAGAAGGTAGTGAAGGATAAATCTCAGTATCAATAGAGTTTAGTTGCTTCCAAACGTCAATCTGAGTTCGGAATAGTTGTTGAAGGAGACTATAATCTGGCTTGTGCAAGTAGGTTACTAAGTGGAAACACATTCCAAGTTGCGGGAAGTAAGGATGGGCAAAACTAGACCGGACCGGACCGTCACGGTCCGGTCCACGGTCCGAGGATTTTACGTTTCCGGTCTTACGGTCCGGTCCGTAAAAAAAAAAGGTAAAAAATATTTTTAGGGGTAATCTTTACGGTCCGGTCTGGTCCATAATATTTACAATCCGGTCCGGTCCGGACCGTAACTTTTATGGTCCGGACCGTAATCAAACCCATTAAAAGCCAAAAAATATAAAATCCGGTCTTACCGGTCCGGACCGTGGACCGGACCGTAAAGGACCGGACCGTAACGGTCCGGTCCGGTCCACGGTCCATACTTTAAAAAGTTTACGGTCCGCCGGTCTGGACCAGATCGTAAATATCCGGTCCGGACCGGATGCCCATCCTTAGCGGGAAGGCCACAAAATTCTGTAGAATGGGGATGGCCGAAGGGCCTCCGGGTCGAGGGTCGGCAAAATGGGGATGGCCGCCGGAGATGTGTAGGAGATGAGAGGCGAAATTGAAACTTCGAAGAAGACGAGAGGCGATGTGGTTTTTTTTGGGTTTTTTTGTTTTTTTTTAAACGTTTTCTGTTAGTGAGTTGACAGAAGGGCATTTGACAAAAAAAAAACAGGGATACCGCGCAAAATAGGCAAAACTTTGGGACACCTCGCGAATTTCGCCGTACCTCAGGGGTACCAGGCGAAGAAATCGAACAATTTATAAAAACAATTTTAAATAAAAAAGGACATGTGTCAACTTCACAATGAATCGAGTGACACGTTCTTTTGTTAATACATTCATTCAACCTTAACATAGAATAATATGTTCTCAAAATACCACTCCTATTCAAGTGTTTTTTTTATACAATGCAAACAGAAGATACCCTCACAAGAGGATATCTAAATCATCACAATAGATGATTTTTAAAAATTTCTTACAGACCACATCTAATCGAGAGTTATGAGTAGTGAGCTGTAGACGGGATCTCATGCTCTCGAGTAGCAGAAGGGCAAGTATAATCCTTTATATAGATGCCAAGCAGAGTCGACGACACGTCAGTGGTGACAAGAAAGTCAACTATCATATTGGATTTCCTGAAACAATGAATTACTAAAAATTTATGAAAATGTTGTAAAAGGTACCGAATGTTTGATATTATAGTCCCTATTTCCCAAGGAATTTTTCAGAGCCTTTGATGGAGTTTATTACTTCTAAATTATCTCCCTCAATGACCATTTTTAATATTAAGAGAGTCTCTTATCCAAGTTTTGTCCTTTCCTTGTTAACTATTAAAGACAATTATTAAATCATCTATATTTTAATAAAAAAATCAAAACATCATTGAACAAGGGTGCGTTTGGATTGCCTCATTTAATGCATTAAGTTGCATTAAATGAGGCAATCTATACGCACCCAAGTCGAAGTAGTATGATGAGTTTGGTGTAGAAGAAACCCTATTCGTATTCGTTGTCATTTACCATTACACCTCTCATTTCCATTTTTGAACAAAATTCAAATGTGTCCTCATTACTGTCCCCAACCCTATTAGGTCCTTGTTTTTCTCCGTTGTCTTCGTTCAACATCACAAAAAACCTTTAACTTGTTTTAACCAATATATTATATATGTTTTGTAGGGAGATGTCCTTTTGGGCCTAACTGTCAAGTCTAACACATAAAGGCAACATGGTTCCATCCTAAAACCAATTGGCAATAGGAGGAGTAGTCCCTCTACTTATATAGTAAGTTTGGATTTCTCACAGTTCTGATGTAGGATTCATAATTGACTCTCAACAATCTCCTCGTCACTTGTGAATCCTCACAAATCACATATGGGCCCAAGCCGAACCGTCGACTCTAATACCACTTGTGGGGAGATGTCCTTTTGGGCCTAACTGCCAAGCCCAACACATAAGCCCAATGAGGTTCAATCCTAAAACCAAGTGTCAATAGGAAGAGTAGTCCATCTACTTATATACTAGGCTTGGATTCCTCACAATTCTAATGTGGGATTCACAATTGACTCTCAACAATAGGGTTTAGAGAGTTTGAGATCTATGGTTTTTTCTGTCTTGCCTCTGATTCGATCATGTAAGGCGAGATCCACGCTGCACTTGGGGCTCGTGTTGTCGCTCGGTGAGATCCACTTGTCCCACAAGGGCTTGTGTTGCCACCATCATCATGATATCCTTTAGGCTCGTGTTATCGCCCAATGAGATCCACTTGTCCCGCAAGGGCTTGTGTTGCCACCGTCATCATCATCATGCAAGGCGAGATCCATGATGCCCTTGGGGCTCGTGTTGTTGCCCAGTGAGATCTAGTTGTCCCGGAAGGGCTTGTGTCGCCATCATCATCATCATCATGTAAGGCAAGATCCACGATGCCCTTAGGGCTTGTGTTGTCGACCGGTAAGATCCACTTGTCTCGCAAGGGCTTGTATTGCCATCATTATCATCATCATGTACGACGAGATCCACGATGCCTTTAGAGCACGTGTTGCAGCCCGTTGAAATTCACTTGTCCCACAAGGGCTTGTGTCGCCACCGCCATCATCATCATCATGTATGTTGAGGTTCACGATGCACCTTGGGGCTCGTGTTGTCGTCCAGTACGTTCTACTTGTTCCGTAAGGTCTTGTGTTACTACCATCATCATCATCATGTATGGTGAGGTCCATGAGATCATGATGCCCTATGGGGCTTGTGTTGTCGTCTGGTACGTTCAGCGTGTTTCGTAAGGGCTTTTGTTTCTACCATCATCTTCATATATGGTGAGATCCATGATGCCCCTTGGGGCTCATTTTGTTGTCTGATGCGTCCTGCTTGTTCCGCAAGGGACAAGCGGATCTCTGAAGACATTTATATAAGATTGTCGTCTATGGATAGTCGTAATCCCTCAACAAGTCAATAGATCATGGCTAGAAGGAGTCAATGTCATCAAGATCATCGACAATAATGGAGCTCTCTTTACAATCATTAGGCAAGATTCATCCAGCAATGAGGACAAAGTTCACCATGCACCACTCTTTCAATCATTAATGCCCCTTCCAAGAAACTACAGATTTTTCAATGCTAGTATCAGAAGAAGAAGACAATTATAATCACCACATGCCCTACACCGACAAAAAGGACTAGGAAAACAAGATCAACAACAAAACCTCTCTTTATGAGATCCACACCACCTATCAAAATTGCTTCACGATAAGTAAACTTTTCCAATAGAATAGGGTTGTCTGAAGATGTCAAAATTGGTGTTTCACACGTGGCCATTACCTAGAATGTCAAGTGTAAGGCCCCTACAAGGCGGTAATCTCTTGACAAGTAACAAATATGAAGCAGCTAACAAGACCACCAACGAACAACCACAACTATTGTAAGAAAAGACAAGAGAAACACAAAAACATAATGATACCACATGATTACAAGCAAATACCTCTTAAAAAGTGTGATCTGAACCACCAAGTTCATCATGAAACACAATGACAAGATAATGAGATGAACATGATGAACACGGTGACAAGATGATGGGATGAGCGAGATGAACATGATGACAAGATGAACACGATGACACAAAGTCAAGATGATAGGATGAACATGGTGAACACAATGACATGATAATGGAGAGGATGTCGTTCATCAACAGCGAGTCAAAACGACCACGTGGGAGAGACGAAGAATATCTGGGTCATGGCGTGTTCCTACAAACAAAATCCACCGTGGCGTATTCGTACAAGAAAAGCATTAATGGTGATGTGATCGGAAGATCATCGAGTATAATGAACAGTGACTTGATCCCGTAAATCTTGGAAGAACAACTGACCCACACACCTACATTTTTTTCTAATTTTGAGAAGCTGAAAAATAGTTGTGGGAGATTCAAATATCAAAGGGGAGATTTATTCTTCAGTTCCTCAATCATCAAGTTCTTCAATATTCAAGAATTTTCCAATTTCTTCAATCATAGAATTCTTCAAGGATTCTTTAAGTTCTTCATTCCTCAAGCATCACTCAAGTTCACTATCTCTTGAGCATCACATCAAGTTCTTCACATTTATCATCTTAAACATCTTTTTGATTTCTTCATCTTTTCATGCATTTCATCTACATATATTTTGATCATGTCGAAGGCCCCAACTGAATTTGCTTTCGTTGAGGGTTCTAGGGTCTATCCCCTTGGGATTTCAGGATTGGTATAGAGTAAATGAGCGCAAATCATGAAGGTCATCATCATCACCATCAACGAACTCGATGAAAGCTAAGACGACACAGAGTGAATAGGTTTACAACGTGGACATCATCATCATCAACAACAACGAACCAGATGAAAGTTGAGACAACATGGAGCATATGGATGCAATGTACATCATCGGTGTCATAATTGTCATCCATGCACCTAAAGGACGTGAGAGCACAACGTCAAAGGGATGTGTGATGAGACACCACCATTACCATTGATGAAGCTCGAGGTCCTTGGAAATCAAGTCGCGACTTGTAGCAAATATATCATCATCACCATAGACGCCGCATGAAGTCATGTAAGCAATTATTGATCCCGCAACTCCCGAAAGAACAAGCGATCCACACACCTACACTGTTTTCTGATTTTGAGAAGTTGAAAATGGTTGCGGGAGATTCAAATATCAAAGGGGGAGATTTATTCTTCAAGTTCCTCAATCATCAGGTTCTTCAATATCAAGGATTCTCCAATTTCTTCAATCATAGAGTTTTTCAAGGATTCTTTTAATTCTTCATTCCTCAAGCATCACCCAAGTTCATCAAGTTTACCATTTGTCGAGCATCACATCATGTTCTTCATATTGACCATCTTAAGCATCTTTTTTATTTCTTCATATTTTCATGCACTTTATCTACATATATTATGATCATGTTGAACGGCCCCAAGTTACTTTGCTCTCGTTGAGGGTTCTAGGGTCCACCCCCTTGGAATTTTCAAGAATGGTGTGGAGTAAATGGGCACAAATCATGAAGGTCATCATCATCAACAAACTCGATGAAAGCTAAGACAACACAGAGTGAATAGGTGTACAACGTGGACGTCATCATCATCAACGAACCAAATGAAAGTTGGGACAACATGGAGCGTATGGATGCAATGTACATCATCGATGTCATCATTTCCATCCATGCACCTAAAGGACGTAAGAGCACAACGTCAAAGGGATGTGTGACGAAACGCCACCATCGATGAAGCTTAAGGTCCTTGGAACTCAAGTCAAGACTTGTAGAAAATATATCATCATCACCATCGACGCTGCATGAAGTCATTGAAATAATTAATGATCCCGCAAATTTTGGAAGAACAACCGACCCACACACCTACACTTTTTCTGATTTTGAGAAGTTGAAAAATGGTTGTGGGAGATTCAAATATTAAAGGGGGAGGATTTATTCTTCAAGTTCCCAAGGGGGTGGACCCTAGAACCCTCAACGAAAGCAAATTCAGTTGGGACCTTCAACATGATCAAAATATACGTAGATGAAGTGCATGAAAAGATGAAGAAATCAAAAGATTTTTAAGATGATGAATGTGAAGAACTTGATGTGATGCTCGACAGATGATGAACTTGATGAGCTTGGATGATGCTTGAGGAATGAATAACTTAGAGAATCCTTGAAGAACTCTATGATTGAAGAATCCTTGAATATTGAAGAACTTGATGATTGAAGAGGTCAATCTAGAGCATCCTTGCGGATGAGAGCCCAAAGCTCTGGATCAGAGAAAGTGTTAAACACTGGAGGTACGAAGCTGAGGTAGGCTTGTCTGTCAGTAGTGCAATTAATCTCTAAAAAAATGTGTCTAATGTGGACTTCTTGGAATGACTGAAGGTGATGTGATTTCTCTTAGGATATGCACTCGGGTTCGAGGACAAGTCACTTGGAAGGTTGCATTCTTGATTGCTTCTTTCTTGGACGACAAGGCAACGCAAGAATGGTTCTTTTTGTGGTTTTAAGGTGTTTAAGAAAGCAAGAAATAAAGGGATAGGCAACTATCCTCTCTTGGATATGACTCACCAAGAGACTCAAGAAGATCATAATTCTCACCAGGGATATTACTCACCCAAGCTTAATTACCCTACTCCGGATATTACTCACCAAAGCACACAAGTATAAGAACACTCAAATATTACTCCCCAAGGCTCAAACACTTAGAGAACAAAGAGCTCAAGATTAATGATGGCTAAAACCAAAACATCTATTCTCAATTAATCAATAGCTGCCTAAAAACGAAATGTTAGAACCCTACTTATAGTCTCAAATGTCACAAAACTTATTCTGCAAGAAAGCAATAAAAAAAACCATGATTTTGTGATCTGCGTATCTTCCAACTCGTACGTCCAATGGGCCTGATTTTTGGATACGTTCAAGATACGCCAACTAAAAAATTCATATCCAAAAATCAGTCAAATCAACCAAACCAATTGAGAGAACGGCCATCAACAAGATTTACTCTTAAAGATAGAATTTCCTTTAAAGATAGATCTTGTGGATGCGTTATCTTTCTGCTCCAAAATCCGTTGGATCTGAAATTTGGACAGCGTGCCCTTAAGCCCATGAACTAAAAGATACCAAATCATCAGCCCAATACACAAAGCCAATTGGTAGCATCGCTCTGCCTTATTTCGTTCCCGACGTCGTCGTCGTTGCAGTATCATGTGTTCTATTTTCCAGGCAAATCCTCTCCAATGGCATCTAAACTTGACATGATTTCCTCATTTAGTAAGTCTTGAGGATGGGGCCTTTGAGAGCTCACCCATGGAGTCGTTGGCCTGGTAGACTCGTCAAACCCTACATTCGGCGTCTTTGAGACCATCGGCGTCGTCCACTGAGATCTTGTATTTATTCCGGGCTATCTTCCTTCATCTGGGGCACTCCCTTGTACAAGCTCCTGCTTTGATCCTTTCTGTAGCCCGCCCTGGTCCTAGCCTACTTTGGATGTGAATGGCTCGAGCATCTTGTTAAACCCTAGTTTAGAGCTTGTTGGCGGTTTTGTTGGCCTCAACTTGTCTTGGTGTAGCTTTGAGCTATGACTTGGCAGATCTTAAAGCTTGATTCGAACCCGGATCACATCAGGAGGTCGACTAAGATATCAACGACGATCATTTCAATTTTCCAAGGACATCTCTAGATGCCTTTAATAGATTTAATAAGGCAAAGGCTATCACCCTCAATTTCAATGTGTGTGATGTTAAGACTTTTAGCAGTTAAGATGCTAATCCTGAGAGCAATAGCTTTACATGTTAAGACAAAGTTATCACCCTCAATTTCAATATGTGTGATGGAAAATCCTGGCTGAATCGGATAATATATGGGTTAAGATAATCTATGAAAAGTATATTAAAGGTAGCAATATACCTTTTATATACTTTTCATAGATTATCTTAACCCATATATTATCCGGTTCAGTCAGGATTTTCCAAAGCAACTTCATTTGGAGTGCTTTGTTCATATCTTGGGTTTTCCCAATACCCAGACCCCCATTTTTCCTTGATTTACAAATGTTGTCCCATCCAATAATTGGCTTGTAGTTTTTTTCTTTATTCCAAAAGAAAGATCTATTGATTTTATCAAGTTCCTTGTGTATAGATATGGGTAGCATAAAACTCTGCATTATGAAGTTTGATTTTGTAGCCTGATTGGCTTTGATTAATATAGTTCTACCTTCTTAGGAAAATGAATTTGCTTTCCATTTTGTTAGTTAGTTTCTTGAGGCCAAAATTGTGTCTTGGAAACTATCATGATTGATCTTGCCAGTGATGATCGAGCATCCAAGATATTTTTCTAGGGAGTTTGTACTTATGATATTGAGCACCGTTTAGAGTTGGAGTCTTAGATTATTTTTGGTTATTTGGAAAGCGGATTTATGATAGTTAACGTATTGTCCAGTAATGGAGCAATATTCGTCCAGTATTGTTTTAACCTTACAACATGTTGATTGGTTTGCTTTAGAAAATATGAGAATATCAACAACAAAGGCAAGGAAGGGAACATTAGATCCATCTCTACAAATTTTAAAGCCCAATTGGTTGTCACCATTATTGCTCTCATTTTGTAATTTTCGTGCAAGGATTTATGCGCAAAAAATAAATAGGTAGGGAGATAGTGGCTCTCCTTGGCGTACGCCTCGTTTTGGGGAGAATGGCTCAGTTGGTCCATTGTTAACAATGACATAAAAGGAAATTATTTCAATGCATTCTTTAATTCATCCGATAATGCGGTTTGAGAATCCAAATTTCTCAAGGACTTATTGAGGAAATCTCATTCAATTTTATCATAAGCTTTTTTCATATCTAGTTTCATGACGATCCATCCCTCCTTTTCTTTCTTTGCCCGGAAGGAGTGGAAAATTTCATGAGTTATTGATATGTTATCTTGAATGGCACGATTTGTTACAAGCGCTCCTTGGACGGGGTGGATTAGTTTATTTAGAATCGGTTTCAACCGATCCTTGAGTATTTTTTTATAATTTTGTAGATTGTTCAACATAGGCTGATAGGTCTATACTGATTAGTCGAGTTAGGGTTGTCGCATTTTAGGATTAGTGTGATGAATGTATGATTGATTTGTTTATGCATTTATCCTGAATGAAAAAAGCTTATAATTGCTTTGGTTACTAGTGGTCCCACTATGTGCCAGTATTTTTGGTAAAATCTTGCATACATGTCGTCCGGTCCAGGGGATTTATCACTACCGATAAAAAAAATTGCTTTTTTACATCCTCATTAGTGATTGCCTTTGTGAGTTCTTTATTATCAAGATTGGTGACTTCGTTATCGATCATTTTCAAGTAGTTTTGAAGAGTGTTATGGTTAATATTGACTTTTTTGAATCTTTTTTCAAAATATGTTCTAATTTCATTACGGATAATAATAGTTGATAGGGACTAAAGTCGTGATGCCCAATCAAAGTAAATCCTTAAAAACCTAAACTAGTAGAATAGGCAAGCAAGGGTCGAATCCCACAGGGAGGAAGTAATCTATCTAAGTGCACAAATGTATGTCAGGTAACAAAAAGGGGGGGATTGATTGGTTGTTATGCAAATAAACAAAGGTTGTAATCAATTGGGGAAAAGTACTTAGCCAGACAAATATACATCATTCAATTGATTGGTTGATCCTAGATTATCTCTAATTCCTTCCTATGAATATTCCTATTCCTTTTCTTAAGTTATAAACAAGACAAACAGACCCTAAGAATACTAAATATTAAATAACCAGGAAAACCTCCATGATTCAATTCAACAGCAGCAATGAACACAAGAATTTCAATAGATACATGCAAGAGTAGCAAACAATCATACAATTGCATGCAATTAATTCTCTCTATAATAAACCAGTCCAAACAGTTCTTAGAATATTGCAGTTGCTACTCATGAATAAGGTAACTCAAACAGTAATTACCAAACCCTAGCAATAGGCAATTACTAATATCAACTAGTTGCGTCCAACAAGCGAAATCAATAAGAATCAATGGGATGAAGCACAAGAGAATCAATACATTCAAAGGAAAAGAAATAGAGTTATAACCTCACAACCGTATATCAAATGAAGGCTTCAATCGTCGGACTAAGCAAAGAGTGCTTAGTTCTTCATAACTCAAAGGGAAAACAATGCTGAAAATTAGAAAAATCTGAATGAATGAAAGATCCTAGGAAAATTAGGTTAAATAACCTAACCCAAAACCTAATGCTACAAAAGATAACAAACTTAGTCTTAAAAGGAAATAAAATAAAGTAACGAAATAAAATAAAAGGAAATAAAGATAAAATAATAAAACTCGGATCTTCGGACGAAAGAGAACACGCGCTGACGATGGGTTTCCGCGATCGCGGAGAAAGCTTCCGCGATCGCGGAAAATACAATTATTGGTCTCTTGCTCTCGGCTTTTCCGCGACCACGCCACTGGAATTCCGCGATCGTGGTTTTGGCTCCTGTAGCACTTCTCCACTTGGTTTCTCTTTGTCTTCTTGGGTGGCTTCCTTCTCTCTTCAATATATCTTCATTTAAACTTCTCCAAACCACCATATCCGCACTTCTACTTCTCAACTCCAATCTCTACAATACGCTCTAAACATCTCCAAAATGGTACACAAAACACCGGTAATAACTCTTAGTTAAACCCTACAAAGTAGCATTGATCAAATTCCCCCATGCTTAAACCTTGCTCGTCCTCGAGTAAGCTAATAGAAACCTACTCCTCCAATCAAATCCCTAAGGTCTCAGGAAGCACAGAAAAATCATCTCCACTAAGAATTGCACCAAACATGTAACTCCAAGGCACCAACACAATAAACACAATCACAACACACAACCAAGCTTAAAGGAAAGCAGAGTACTTCCCCCAAGCTTATCCCGAACACTATAGAGTGAATAAAAATCTAATCCTAGACTCCATATATCTTCTTATGCCTCCCAGAGTGACCTACCCGAATCCTCCTTATATCACATATTCTTATGTCACCACGCTAGGTAAAATGATGATTCCTAATGATCACTACTTCTTGATTTCTTATCTCTTTTGGTTACAGCTTATCCTAGGAACAAACACACAGTTTCTTTGCCTTACACACAGTTAGGCAATCCTAGATAACTTAACACAATCAATAATCAATCCAAGAAACAGACCTTCGCACCTAGGAACTATCACTTACAGTCACAGGAATTTAGCACTCAACTCTTCTATTCCTTGACTGGTTCCTCTTGATCTCGGTTTGCTTTGATGATCTTGTTTGAAGGTTCACACTGGATATTTGCTAATGTGTGTGAGTCGTATTTCAGTGGTTGAAGTTGTCAATGAAGCACAGTCGCCTTTTATACTTCAAAGGCCGGTTCGCTTCCAGTTCCCATCGGACCGAACTAGAAGTTCAATCTAACGGTGATCCACAAATCCCGTCAACTAGGTTGTCATAGATGTTTATGTGTGCAAGACAACTTCCTTAATGAGCTAGGAAACAACATGAGTAGTTAATAGCCGTTTGTGTCAGTCCAACGATGATGGGACAGTTGCTTTCCGCTTCTCTCTGCGGCTCTAGGATTTCTGCTGACACATCTCACCTACTCTGGTTCCTACCAGCAGTGATGAGGTTCCCATGCGCTAGCTCCCTTGTGGATTCGCCACTCTTCTCAAGCCTATACTTCTTCAATAGACTTCTTTTATACGTGTTCCCTTGTGAGCGCTTCCTCGCTTCACTTCCACTGAGTTCCCTTGCTGGCGAACTCCGGTTCCTATCAGCGCAAGCTTCTTGCTTCGATATCCTTCTTTGTCTTGTTTGGCTTTCATGGTTTCAATAACTGTCCCGTGGTTCCTTTAAGCACATCTTTGAGATAAAACATTAGTATCAAAGTATTTGTCATCTTCAAAAGTAGAGAAACTGAGGAAAAAAACTCCATGGGAACTGAGGTTCCTGAGTTCCATTTCCTAACAATTTCCCCCTTTTTGATGATGACAAATATAAGGAACCTGACAACATTATAAGGACATGAAGTTCATGAGAACAGTTGAGCTATGAGATTTACAACTTTATGAAATAATGAGAGAACATTCAATAGTTGCAAATTTCCCCTAAGCAAAGGAACTAAGTTATTCGAGTTCCCCCTCAGAAAGAGAACGGGTTCAGATTTCCTATAAGTCCTATAGTTCCAAGAGTTCAAGGTTCCTATACATTCTTCCCCCTTTTGACATCATCGAAAAGATCAATTAACTTATCAAGTGTAGGATATCAATGTGAAATAAACAATTGCTTTAAACCCATGAAAGTCACCATAATAGAAACTTAGGCTAAGACAAATAATGCATTAGAAAAACTCCTGGAAATGTTCATTTAATCATGAAAACCAACACATTGTTCACAGATTCATAGAAGAAAGACAAACAAAGATCACAATCAACTTGAAACAATCAAAAGAAAGGATAGGAGAGGAAGGTGGAATCATTGGGAACTACTAGCACAATGTGTTGTTACAGCACTGGGAACTAGGAAAGTCATTCCTGTCGCTCTGTAGTTTCCTCTTCTTCTTTAGTATCATTCTTTTCCTCGGTTCCCTCATCTTGGGCATGTAGCCGTCTTAGACGTATCCTTCAACCCAGCTGCCTGAGCTCCTCCAATTGCAGCCTCCATTTTTTTTTTTGAGGAAAGGGCAAAGCATGAGAGTCATTGGACTGACAAAATTGCATGTGGGCTAACACCAGCTTAGGCAGATCAACTTGTTCCCCAGACAGAATCTTTTCCATAAGGATGGAATCCTTTCCTAGTTCCTTTCTGGCGATTTCTTCATTGTGCTAGAGGGATATATGGGAACTTCTAGTGTAGGGATTTAAGACACAAGACATGAAAGTACGTTCCCATAAAAGAAATCAAGGAGGGCCATTTATCACATCGCATTCTAATTCCCAGAGAGGGTTGAGAGATGGATCATAGGGAACTAGATTATGCAATGAGGCAAGGGAGGGTCATAGTACACAATTATCATTTCGGCTTGTATCACCGGGTTAGAATATGATCAGATTGTGACTTTTGGGCCAACAAGGAAACTTGGACAATGATTGAATTTCAATGAAAAAGAAACATTCAAGGAGAAAAACTAGAAAGATTTATCAAAGCCTTTTGAGTAACCATTATGGATATGAGGGTCTATTGCAAAAGATATAACACAATGATTCCAAGACACAAATAAGCAAAAGGATCTGAACTAGTCAATCAAGGGAACTGTAGAGTAACTTTAAACTAAAGGAATTGTTAGTTTATAAAAATCATTCCCAGTTCTAATATAAGGTTCTCGAAGGGAACTCTGTTCAAAGCTTTGGTGAATATATCTGCAATCTGATCTTCAGTCCTACAGAATTCCATAATGATGTTCCCTTTCTCAACATGATCTCTAAGGAAGTGATGCCTTATATCTATGTGTTTGGTCCTAGTATGATGCACAAGATTCTTAGAAATGTTTATAGCACTGGTGTTATCACAAAGAATAGTAAGAGGACCATAAGACATACCGAAATCCGTGAGTTGTTGCTTTAGCCATAAGAGTTGGGAACAGCAAGAGGCGGCTGCAATGTACTCAGATTCTGTGGTGGAGAGGGAGACTGAGATTTGTTTCTTTGAGCCCTATGACACAAGGCAAGGGCCTAGGAACTGTGCCATTCCAGAAGTACTCTTCCTATCCACCAAGTATCCAGCATAATCAGCATCAGTGAAACCCATCAGCTCAAAGGGACACTCTTTGGGGTACCAAATGCAGAGTGAGTCAGTTCCCTTGAGATATCAGAATATTCTCTTCACAGAAGCCAAGTGGGTTTCTCTTGGACAAGATTGGAACCTGGCACACAAGCCAACAGCAAAAACAATGTCTGGGCGACTAGCGGTTAGGTACATGAGTGAGCCTATCATACCTCTATAGAGTTTCTCTTCCACTAGAGGACTTGAGTGATCCTTGTCCAAATGAGCAATGGTGGAGATGAGAGTGGAGAGAGGCTTGCATGAATCCATTTTGAACTTTTTCAGTAGTTCTCTGACATACTTCTGTTGGTGAATTTGTATGTCATCTTTCTTTTGAGTGATTTGCAATCCGAGGAAGAAAGTAAGTTCCCCAATTAAGCTCATTTCGAATTCATTGCTCATCAAGTCTTTGAACTTGTCTACAAGGGACAGGTCAGTGGAACCAAAAATAATATCATCTACATAAATTTGAACCACTAAGATGTTACCTTTTTCTTCTAGGATGAAGAGAGCTTTGTCAATAACTCCACGCCTGTAGCCATTTGAGAGTAGGAACTGGGCAAGTCGATCATACCAAGCTCTGGGAGCTTGCTTGAGGCCGTACAGTGCTTTGTCTAAGAAGTAGACATGGTCTGGATGATCATCGTCTTCAAAACCAGGTGGTTGCTTGACATAGACTTCTTTTTGAAGAATTCTGTTGAGGAAGGCCGTCTTTACATCCATTTGGAACAACTTGAACCCTTTGTGAGATGCGAAAGCAATCAACAACCTTATTGCTTCGATCCTTGCCACTGGAGCATAGGTTTCATCATATTCGATGCCTTCTTGTTGATTGTATCCTTGAGCAACGAGTCTTGCTTTGTTCCTTATCACAGCTCCTGTATCATCTAGCTTGTTTCCGAAGACCCATCTAGTTCCTATGATGTGTTTATCCTTGGGGCGAGGAACTAGATGCCATACTTTGTTTCTTTCAAACTGATGAAGCTCTTCTTGTATAGCTTGGATCCAGTTTGCATCCTTCAGTGCCTCACCTATGTTCTTTGGTTCCACAATAGACAGGAAGGCATTGAGGGCAAAGAAGGTTAGATGATCGAACCTGACTGGAGGCTTGATGACTCTTCTTTCTCTGTTAGGAGCTAGAGCATTTGATGTGGAGACATTCTGAGTTGAACATTCAGCTTCCTGGTTGGAATCACCTTCTCCATTGAAGATCATGTGGGAAGAAGAGTCATTGAAGTCTCCACAGATGTTGTCGTCATGCTCATGGTTCCCAGAAATGGATTGTTGTTCATTATTCATGGGAACTGGTGGAGGAGCCATTGGAGGGTTCCGAGCAGCAGGACAGGAACTGGGTGAAGTGACATCTTCATCTGGATATTCTTGATATGACTTGGGAAATGGGTCTTCAAAGGAATTGGTGGTGTTCTGCACAATCTTTCCAAGTGATTTTTCATTAAAAATAACATGAACATTTTCTTCTACCTTTTTAGTCCTTTTGTTGAAGACTTTGTACGCCTTGCTACCCGAGGCGTATCCAATGAAGATTCCTTCATCACTTCTTGGGTCGAATTTGCCAAGATTATCCTTCCCATTGTTGTGCACAAAGCACTTGCATCCGAACACCCTCAGATGTGAGATGTTGGGAACTCTTCCTCTTAGGAGCTCATAGGGTGTCTTTTCTGTGATTGGGCGAAGCATGGCTCGATTGATGATGTAGCAAGTTGTGTTGATCGCCTCAGCCCAAAATGATTGAGAGAGTCCACTTGAGATCAGCATAGTCTGAGCCATGTCTTCCAAAGTTCTATTCTTCCTTTCCACTACTCCATTTTGTTGAGGAGTGTATGGTGCAGAGAAGTTGTGATCAATTCCATGCTCACTGCAAAAGGTTAGAAATTTTCCATTTTCGAATTCGGTACCATGGTCAGACCGAATAGCATTGAGTGAACAATCAAGAAATTTTTCTAACAAGGGAACCAGATCTTTAAAGCGGTCAATAACTTCACTCTTAGATTTAATAAAGATGGTCCAAGTAAAGCGAGAGAAGTCATCGACAAGAACAAAGATATATCTGTTCCCTCCTAGGCTCTGAACTCTCATGGGTCCACACAGATCCATGTGGATGAGTTCAAGAGGCCTTGAGGTGCTTACCATATTTTTGGACTTGAAGGAACTACGAGCTTGTTTCCCTTTTACACAGTCAGAGCACAGTTCCTTAGATGTGTCACTTAGCTTTGGCAGCCCTCTGACTAGCTCCTTTGAGTGTAGCTTTTGAATCAGCTTGGTGCTAGCATGACCGAGGCGTTGATGCCACAAATCAGCTTGGTCATTCACAGTTGAGAGACAAAGTTTCTCCTTGGGAACAAAGGATGGATCAATTATGTAGACATTGTTGAATATTTTCCCTTTTAGGATGATTTGTCCCGATGAGTCAAGGACTGAACATTCGTTTGATCTGAATCTAACTTCATTGTCTCCTTGATCACACAGCTGTGACACACTTATTAGGTCAAAACCAAGATTATCAACAAGGTGAACTTTGTTTACCTGAATGTGATCGTTGAGTTTCATAGTTCCTATTCCATAGATTTTCCCTTTGCTTTTGTCTCCAAAGGATATGTTCCCTCCTTGGAGAGGTTGAAGAGAGGTCATTTGATTTCTTCTTCCAATCATATGGCATGAGCAACCACTGTCGATGTACCATAGTTGAGGTTGCCTCTCTTCTTTCTGCACATAAGGGAACTAAGATTTCTGAACCCAACGAAGCTTGGCTTTACTGGGGGGGATTAGCATTGCGAGTCTGTGAATAACCAGGGAACTGGTTCCTTTCATGGTAATGAGTACTTTTCTCCTTTTCAAAGTTCCTTTTCTTAGCACAATCAGTGTTGTAATGACCATTCTTACCACAGTAGGTACACAAACGATTGTAAACAACATGTCCATATTTTCCTTTTCCTGACCTAAAAGGTTTTTCAGTTTTCCTTTTGTTAAAATCAACATTGTTTCTAACCTTGCTATGGGCCATGTCAATATCTTTTGTGAGCAAAGGAATTGGTGAATCATTGGTTTTCAGGAACCATCTTTTCTTTTCCCTTAGGTTCCTTCTTAGGACTTTGAGAACTTTCATTTAGACGTTTGGCAACCTCAGCCTTGTTCTCAAGAACCATGATCTTCTCTGATAGGAATTGATTCCTATCACGAGAAGTGGCAAGAGCAGTACTGAGGTTCTCATTCATCTCAACAAGTTCTCGCCTAGCCTTTTCATTTTCAGCATCATTGTTCCCTTTGTTGTTGACATATCCTATTCCATGATGTTGTCTCACAAAAACAGTTTGATTTATCGTTTTTTCATTAATAGAATCAGTGAGAATGTCCAATCTATCAATTATGGATTGAAGCATGTCATTTCCAGGTAAGTTAGCATGCAAGGGAACTTTGACAGAATCTATGCTAGTTTCATCACAAGATTTGCAAGTTTTAAGGTGACTAGCATGCACATTCCTAATATCAATGAGTTTGGAGTGAGTTTCAGCTAGGTCTTTCTCAGTTTCATCAAGTTTCTTACTCCAAACAGAATTCTCAACAGTCAAGCAAGCAATTTCATCTTCACAATCATCAAGTTTCTGTTGAAGGGAACTGGTTTCCTTTCCTAGTTTCTTTATGATCTTAAGAAGTTGTTTCTTATCACAATCAGCTAGGGATTTTAAGAGATCGTCAGAAGTTACCTCAAGGTCTTCTGAGTCGCTTGAGTCTCATTTTTCCATGAGACATCTTCCTCCAGAGAAGCCACTCAGATCCAGTTCCTCATCTGAGTCTTCTCCCCATGAGGCTACGAGAGCCTTCTTTTTCTGAGGTCTTTCTTCTTCCTTGAAGTCTTCCTTGTTGGGACAGTTCTTAGCATAGTGTCCTTTTTCTTTACACTCGTAACAAGAGACTTCTTTGAGATCCCTTCTGGGTCCATTGTGGGAGGAACTGCCCTTTTGGAACCTTTCTTTCACAAAGAATTTTTTGATATTCTTTGAGAAGAGGGCTGTTAGCTCGTCCTCTTCTTCTTCCAGGTCTGAGTTCTCTTGCTCCATCTCGACCCTGGAGAAGGCTTTGGAGATCTTAAGGGCGATTCCTTTCTCCAGTTTCTTGTCGGCATTGGCTTTGGTGTGCTCTCCTTCTTCAACCTCCAGTTTCCCTATGACTTGGGTCAAGTGAAGGGATTGGATGCCTGGAGTGTTCTTCATGATTCCCTTGAGAAGGGTGAACTTGGAGTTGAGTCCATTGATGACCACTAGGGACTTGGAAACTTCATCCAGATCGACTCCCGCCGCTGTCAACTTTCCAATCAATCTGTTGAAGCGGGAGTAATACTCTGAGATGGTCTCAGTTTCCATCATTTTGAAGGTGTGGTATTGTCCTTCCAAAGCAAACTTTCTACTTTGGTTTAGTTCCTCACTTCCTTCATGCATCTCCTTGAGAGCTTTCCACATCTCCTTGGCCGTCTTGATGCCTATGACCTTGTCCATGTCCTCTTTGTCCAATCCATTGAGGATGAACTGCCTGGCCTTGGAATTCTTCTCCATGATGACATAGTGTTCTGGTTTCCAGTCTTCTTCCTTCATGGTGAGATCAACATGGCCATCTCCATTTTCAACTATCCTCCAGCATTGGTAGTCGTTGGTCTTGATGTGGCTTTTCATGCACTTTTCCCACCATGTTTCTTCTCCTTTCTTTCGGAGATGTGGCTTGTTGGTGGAGATTCCGAGCTCAAAATTGCTTGGTTGAGACATGATCTGCAAACTTAACAAAGATCTAGAGCTTTTCCTGCTCTGATACCAATTGTAGGATCGTGATTGTTAGATAATAACTTAAGGAACTCAGAATATTGATTCTAAGTTCCCTTCGCAGCGGAAATAAACAATCAAACAAATGACAAATTCCTTATAGTGGAAACCTTTGATTGCCAACTAGCAATCCAGGATAAAAACCACTACCTTTCTTTCGAAAGGATTTCAAGGTCTACTTCTTGATTTCTTATCTCTTTTGGTTACAGTTTATCCTAGGAACAAACACACAGTTTCTTTGCCTTACACACAGTTAGGCAATCCTAGATAACTTAACACAATCAATAATCAATCCAAGAAACAGACCTTCGCACCTAGGAACTATCACTTACAGTCACAGGAATTTAGCACTCAGCTCTTCTATTCCTTGACTGGTTCCTCTTGATCTCGGTTTGCTTTGATGATCTTGTTTGAAGGTTCACACTGGATATTTGCTAATGTGTGTGAGTCGTATTTCAGTGCTTGAAGTTGTCAATGAAGCACAGTCACCTTTTATACTTCAAAGGCTGGTTCGCTTCCAGTTCCCATCGGACCGAACTAGAAGCTCAATCTAACGGTGATCCACAAATCCCGTCAACTAGGTTGTCATAGATGTTTATGTGTGCAAGACAACTTCCTTAATGAGCTAGGAAACAACATGGGTAGTTAAAATCCGTTTGTGTCAGTCCAACGATGATGGGACAGTTGCTTTCCGCTTCTCTCTGTGGCTCCAGGATTTCTGCTGACACATCTCACTTACTCTGGTTCCTACCAGCAGTGATGAGGTTCCCATGCGCTATCTCCCTTGTGGATTCGCCACTCTTCTCAAGCCTATACTTCTTCAATAGACTTATTTTATACGTGTTCCCTTGTGAGCGCTTCCTCGCTTCACTTCCACTGAGTTCCCTTGCTGGCGAACTCCAGTTCCTATCAGCGCAAGCTTCTTGCTTCGCTATCCTTCTTTGTCTTGTTTGGCTTTCATGGTTTCAATAACTGTCCTGTGGTTCCTTTAAGCACATCTTTGAGATAAAACATTAGTATCAAAGTATTTATCATCTTCAAAAGTAGAGAAACTGAGGAAAAGAACTCCATGGGAACTGAGGTTCCTGAGTTCCATTTCCTAACAGAAGGACTAGGAGCTTCTACTAGTCTGAACTTAGGTCGATTGTTCTGATTAACTGACCCTTGCTGTGACTCAGCTCCTTTCTGCCTTTGCTGTGGATAGAACTTCTGCAAATGTCCCACCTTTTCGCAGCCAAAACACGTCTTCTTCTCCTTCGGACACTCATTACTCTTGTGTCCGTGTGTACCACAGTTATAGCATTGGATCAGACTCTTGCCCTGACCCGATTGACGTGTAGACCCTTCTTGAGTCATATCCGTTTTTGCTCTGCCACACTTGGCAAAATTAGACGGTGGCGCAGGACGCTTAAATCCACTCGCTTGAGGCTGGCCCTGCATTGACCTCTGGCGACTTCGTTTCTTTGTTGACTCCTCCAGAGTCACTTCTAACTTATAGGCAGCGTCCATGTACTGCTCTAGAGTAGAGCATCCGTGACGTATCATTAGTGGCTTAATATCTGGGTTCATCTACCCGTGGAAATGCCAGATCTTTTGCTCTTCATTGGACACCTCCGGCCCAGCATACTGCAATAAATGATTGAATTTGGTCGCAAGCTCGGTCACTTTCAAACCATCCATATTTGGATAGAGAAATTCCTTATGTTTCTCCTCCCTCATAGCTTGAGAGAAGAAACGATCAGTCATCTTGGCTTTAAACATTCCCCAGTTTAAACCTAGGTGATCAGCCAAACCTGTACCTTCCCACCATTCACTGGCTACTTCCTTCAGCTAAAGGGATGCAATGTGCATCTTCTCTGCTTCAGTGCACTCAATATTGCGGAATAGTCGCTCCATGTGGGAAAACCAATGTGCCACTCTAATTGGCTCTCCCTTCCTATTATAGCAGTCGGGCCTCATAGAGCTTATGGCCTTCAGTGCTCGGCCATAGTCGCCTCTATTCCTGACCGCTTCCTCTTGGGGTACATGGATATTAGACTCCTCAATTCTTGGATCCGCTGGAGGAATTGGCACAGCCTGTGCCTGAGGCGCAATTGGTCGCATGATGTCGGTGAATGCTTGCATAACGATTCCCCGAATAGCTTCAATTGTTGCTGTATCAAATACCATTGGAGTGTTGACCGGAACTTGATCATTGCCCCTTTGATTGTTGTTAGAAGCACACTCGTGTTCATCCACGGGGTTTGCGGTATTCCTCTCATTTGGTCTGGGGTCAATACTTGGCCCAACACCAGCACGAATGGTGTTCCTTGTGTTCACCATCTGTTTACCGATCAAATTCCAAGTATTTTATTACATTATTATCATTCAATATACTTAACGTAATAAAAATCAACTCAGAATAGATCAAACTTGGTAATTTTCATTGATAAGCTCAACTGAGCTAATACGTTTTACAAAAGGGATCTCCCGAGTGTCAAGACAAAATTGCCCGGAGACTTAGGTTCTTAACAAAACAATTGGAATACAAGAAAAGAAACTGCTAATCAGCACTGGCCCAATCATGGCGCCCTGAAATATTTCTTGTAATCGCCACTCCTCATACAAGGTTTCTTCGAACGGGGTTTACCATCGAAATCTGGTGAAAGACTCCTTACCCTGCTCGGTCCAGGAGCACATGGCTCATTCCTTGGTCTTGCCCTTCTTAGAGCATGCTCAACCACCTCGTCCATCTGGCGGCACTCTTCTGGGGAAATCATCTGACTTAGGTGAAGTGCCTCTCGCGAGTCAGGACTCAACATTAGCCTTCTCTAAGCAGGAATAGGCTGTGAGTTCTCAGATGCATTTTGTGGACCATTTCTTCTTCTGGGAAATACTACCTCGTAAAGCGTATCCCAATCGGCCGAAGTCAATGGCGAGTATTCTTGCTCATGCGGCAACTCCGGACTGGGATAGATAAACTCCATTCTCGGGTCCTCGCTGCCCACCAATAAGCGTTCTAAGCCATCAGAATCGTGGCCCTGTCCCTCGAGGTCCTCCTCGGGGTCCTCCTCTTCTTCCGGATCCTCTTTCGGGTCTTCTTCAGGATCCTCTTCATCTAGATCCTCCTCGGGAATCATCTCAATCATGAAGTCGTCGTTGTAATGCCCTCTTGCATACCTTGACCACTCCTCTTCATTTTCCGTGTCCTCCCTTGACTCCTCTGTAGGTTATGCCACTGGAACCTTGGTCCTATCGGACACTAGTACTACTGACTCGGGTAGTACAGTCTTCACCTCCTCGGGTGGACTACTAGATTCTCCGACCTCGAAGCATCGCAGGGGAACTGGAAACTCAAGCCTCATTAGAGATGGCAAAGCCACCTCGGCTTCTTCCGAGTCCCTTCGAAGAGAAAAGCATGCACCCGTAACCTACGGGTGACGAGAAAAGAGTTAGTCTTTCTAAATATAGAAGTTCACTTCCATATCAGACTAAAGAAAAAGGCACGACTAGATCGGCAGAATAAAAATTTATAATTGGAAATTCAAATCCTTCGAACACATTTCTCAGTTTCAAACGAGTAAATGGTTTATAAAAAATTTCGTTCCAAGAAAATGTTTTAAAACCCACCCGTTTAAAAAAAATCGGCTCTGATACCAAATCTGTAACACCCCCAAATATATATCCTTCAAAGGTATTACCGCCAGTGACCTCGGATTTCACATCCGAAGCCACCCCAGGCTTAACCCGTTTATATAAATCATAAAACAACAGTTATAATACAAAATATCATAACTTTTGATTAAAGAAAATGTTTCGGAATTACATCCATGATTAAAAATACATAATCAAATATATTACAGCGGAAGTCTTAATACATAAAGGACACAAGGGTCTTGATCTAAACGATCACCCGCCAAAGAATCTCAACCTGGTAAAATTCTTCAAAATTCCAACTGCCATCATTGTCGTTTCTAGCCTTCATCGGAACTGCAGTTTATCTGATGTGTCGTATGAGATGGATGACACCAGCCAACCATGCAAGGGAATATAACCGGTTGGTTAGTCTAATGAAAGACTATGCAAGGGTAAAACAGAAAGGTTCAAAGTAGTCGTATTAGGTTAGACTCATCGCTTCTCGAATAAAAGTCGATGACGATAGTCAATCACCATACTCCTACTGAAATATACGAAAAGGCATGATCAAGAGAAAGGACTCTGAAAGAATGAGTCTTCCGGAAACATATGAAGAGAAGACTCCAAAAGGTTGAGTCTTATCGGAAAGTATGACAAGTGCTTGGGAACATCAATTTCACACACAAGCGTTTTAAAACTGACTTGGTGTTTCGGTTCACGACCAACCTCACCGCACAATGCGAATTCAGATTGGAAAGAAAACTTTACTCTGACCAAAGTCTAGACGAGTTTCCTAGCTGCATTACTTTCTTAGCTGCACTACTCGCCTGAGGGTATATTAATTATGTGCACTAAAGCACTTATCTTATTTAATTCCAAAACGTACATTTTACATTATAAGCTTTTAAGATCTCTTCACAAGAGATATCGGATCTCCTCACAAGAGATATCAAAGGGAATACATCCCAGGGAATACATCCCAAATGGCGGCACCAGCTGTGTGCACATACCCTGAGTAAGGGTAAGGTCATGACCGAAGATACTAGGGAAAATCCTCCTAGCACCATTATCAAGAAACCACTAAACCTCGCAAGGTACATAGTGTTCCTACGAATACTCGTTCTAACTAAACAGTTAAAACATAAGAGCAATAATTCACATCAAAGCCATTGAGGCCAATAACAGATATAATAGCGTTGTTTCTAGCAATATATACAACCTATTATAATATCTGTATTTCAATCATATATATATAATAGCGTTGTTTCTAACAATATATACAACCTATTATAATATCTCTTTTTAAATCACATACAGTTATCAAAACTGTTCCCAGACGAAAACAATATTCATCCCAAATTAATTAACAATTAAACAACTGATAATCAATATAAATATGGAATGATAAGCAAGAGCGAACCGCCACTTGCCTTAGATTTAGACAAAGCTCAATGAAGCTCGAGACAACAGGTTTCCAGGTCCGAAACGAGGAAGAACTCAGATTATGATTTCCTACGGAATGACCCATAACGAAACCCTAAGTTAGATTCGACAATAAATAGTACGAATCTAAAGAAAAATGAACGAAATCGAAGGAACGAAAGTCCCAAACGATATCACAAAGCCCAAGCCACAACCACACACGCCCAGGCCCACCGCGGGTGCGGCGGCTTGACCGCGTGTGCGACAAGGCTACGGAGGCGAGACGACGACGACGATAACTCACCGGGGAAGACGATGGGGCTCGACTCGTGGTGGCTCCGACTTCTGGATTCCCTGGACCACCTAAGCACCACCTTGAGAGCACCTCCTCTTCCTTTGGTAGCTCCGGCGACGACCTTGAAAAACTCTGGCGAAAGCTTGCAACTCCGGCAACAATGGAACGAGAGAGAGAGATTGGAGAGAGAGAGATTGGAGCTGTCTTCCTCCTCCAAGCCTCCTCCTTTTATAGGCCAAGCAAGGAGCCCAGCTGGCATCTCCCCACCGCCTCAAAGCCGACCGAAACGGCAAACAGCTCAGGCGACGTTCGGCGGAGCAGAAAAGGAATCATGACGGCACGGGTGCGATGGGTCTCACCGCGGGGTGCGGTGGCGACCAATTCCTGACCGCTGGGTGCGGTGGGTATGACCGCGGGTGCGGTCAAGGCAATTTTTGTGCCTTTTGCCCATTCTTTGACCGAGAAGCCCACTTTTGACCGGGAAGAATTATGGTATGGGTTTTAACCCCGGGTTAAATATATTCGTACCCGAACAATTATTCTAAACCCCAAAAATACGTCGAATGTATTTTATTCCACTCAAGGAATTATTACGGAGATCAAGTATTTAATAGAAAGTCTGAACTTCTCTGAAAATAATTCGACTACAATACGAGTGTTTGGAAAACTTACCAAAATACTCTTTACTAAAATGAGGGGTATTACAAGAGTAGCAAACAGCCATACAATTGCATGTAATTAATTCTCTCTACAATAAACCAGTCCAAACAGTTCTTAGAATATTGCAGTTGCTACTCATGAATAAGGTAACTCAAACAGTAATTACCAAACCCTAGCAATAGACAATTACTAATATCAACTAGTTGCGTCCAACAAGCGAAATCAAATAAGAATCAATGGGATGAAGCACAAGAGAATCAATACATTCAAAGGAAAAGAAATAGAGTTATAACCTCACAACTGTATATCAAATGAAGGCTTCAATCGTCGGACTAAGCAAAGAGTGCTTAGTTCTTCATAACTCAAAGGGAAAACAATGTTGAAAATTAGAAAAATCTGAATGAATGAAAGATCTTAGGAAAATTAGGTTAAATAACCTAACCCAAAACCTAATGCTAAAAAGATAACAAACTTAGTCTTAAAAGGAAATAAAATGAAGTAACGAAATAAAAGAAAAGGAAATAAAGATAAAATAATAAAACTCGGATCTTCGGAGGAAAGAGAACACGCGCTGACGATGGGTTTCCGCGATCGCGGAGAAAGCTTTCGCGGTCGTGGAAAATACAATTATTGGTCTCTTGCTCTCGGCTTTTCCGCGACCACGCCACTGGAATTCCGCGATCGCGGTTTTGGCTCTTGTAGCACTTCTCCACTTGGTTTCTCTTCGTCTTCTTGGGTGGTTTCCTTCTCTCTTCAATATATCTTCATTTAAACTTCTCCAAACCACCATATCCGCACTTCTACTTCTCAACTCCAATCTCTACAATACGCTCTAAACATCTCCAAAATGGTACACAAAATACTGGTAACAACTCTTAGTTAAACCCTACAAAGTAACGTTGATCAATAATGCCTTCTGATGTCAGATTTTTCTAATGATTTTCCAACTTCTTCTTCTTCCAGATGCAATCCCGTGGAAGTAGTTGTGTTTGTGTCGATGGTTTTTATGTGTTTTGTCTTTGCCCTTTGGCTCAAGTAATTTTTTAGTAATAAGTCTATTTTTATTAAGCTGAAAAACATTTAAATATTTGATAATGGGTAAGTAGTAATGTTATCAAGATAATTAGAAAAATAATTAACTATTTTTCATATATAAATCTTGATCGCATAAATAAGTGATAAAATATAGTGTCATTTTTAAGTGTGTATAGCTTATATCAATTTCATACTTGAATAGTATAATATTATAGTAATTTGTGAAGACTCGCTTGTAGGATAGTTAGAATCGTATCTGGGATCGGAATCGTACACAAGATTCTACCCATTTTATTTTGTAAATTAAGATTCTATCTCTAATAAGATCCCAATTAGGATCGGGGATCATTTTATCTAACCTGAATCGTAGGATTTTTAGAATTGTAGATCCGGATCGAGATTCTGATAACCTTGGTCATGGCTTTTCTATTAGGGTCTAGATAGTCCTTCTCATATGTCTAGGATAGTCCTAATCTTTTTTTTTACCTTCTGATGATACGAGGGACATGCTTATCCTCAATTTAATATCGTTTGGCAAAGTCTTTATAAATTTTTTATTATTTATAAACTTTTTCTTTTTCAATTATTTTTTATTCTTCGATGAACATGTCATAAAATTATTTTATTTTTTTCCACTACACATTACTAAAAAATGTGTATACTTTTTTATAATAATTTTTTCACCAAACACACTCTTTTAACACAACATTTTTCAATAAAAAATACTTATAAATAGATTGAACGAATTAATCCTTTTCAAACACTTTTTTATTCAATAAAATCTAATTGACAAAAAAAAGTTTTAAGTGTTTTTGGTTTTTAGACCAAAAATCAAAAACAACACAATTTCTCAATCTATAACATCATTATAGATGAGAACTAAAAACTTCAAATTAGCTTGAATATTTTCCAAAGACATCTGTTGTCCCGCTTCGCAATACAATTGACCACAACATTTGTTTTTCAAAGACATCTGCTACCCAGCTTATAAAAAAGAAGCTTTATATACGCCAAAACGAAAATGTAAATTATTGTGGCATAAGCCTAAAATGTAAATTGCTATTTATTACCTTTGCTACCAAGTCCCTAAAAGAACTGGTATTTAACCTATGGCAACCTCGTTATATCCACCCAAGTCCAAGGGCTAACCTGTAAATTTCCCACCCCCTTCGTCCCCACTCACAAAATTCCAACTCTTGTCCTCCTGCAAGCTGCGGCCACACTTTCTGTGCACCTGGTTTCTCAAACCTCTTCTCCTTCTCAAATCAGCCAAAGAGAGAAGCACCGCGAAACAGCACAAAAGACACCGCGGAGTAAACAACGCCGCCGAATCCGGGGCTTCGGAGTATTCCGGGAAAAGACGAGTATGCCCTTCCCTCACCTTCTCTCTCATTCACGTGCTTAGAAACTCTGGAAGATAAACTCACAGGGAAGCATTTTCCCGCAATGCAATGCCTGTTTCCTCACGGAATTCAATGGATCATTTCTTTCTTTTTTTCTTCTTTATCTCCAATTCGAAGGAAATTAATTAACTTTTCAGTTTTCTGCTTCGAATGTCTTTTGCAATGTCGTTTTATTTAGCTGTGTATTTTATTTTAAAAAAGAAAATTAATTTGTTGAGTTGAAAATGGTGAAGCTTCGATTCTCTCTCTTCCATGGCAGTCTCTGTAAGTGTAACCGAAGAGACTTCCTTTCTTTGTTTTCAGCTTCATGCTCGTCCTCCAATGGCGTCATGCAGTTGATTCGATGGCTGATCCTTCATCGGTTCGTTCGTCTTTAGAATTCTCACGATTCTCGAATTCTTGATTCTTCGCTTTAGTGTTAGCGGCTTCTCATTTACGAGATTCATCCGACAATATCTTTCTTTATTTTTTCCTTTTCAGTCCTCTGCTTTCACTTTGACTTGACTTTTGCATTTCTTTCAATTTCGCCTCTTCAGAATTTCTTCCTTTTTGGCTTCAATAAATTGGATCTAATTCTCTGATCTTCAGTTGAAACTGATACCAGAGTTGTGGACTTGAAGATCTCAGCAAGCTTCAGCTCCAATGTGTATCAAATCTGCAACAAATTCATCAATCTGAATCCCATATCTGTGCAATTATTTGCTTGCCGTGAATTGTGATTTCGACATCTCCACCGCGGTTTCTCCTCCATTGGATCCGGTTGAATCAGTTAACCAACTCATTGGTGTCTGGTAAATGGCTTCCGTAGGGGACCTTGCAAACGTAGCGCAGCTCACCGGTCTTGACGCGGTGAAGCTGATAGGACTGATCGTGAAGGCAGCCCATACTGCGCGCATGCACAAGAAGAATTGCAGGCAATTCGCGCAGCATTTGAAGCTGATAGGGGGCCTGCTGGAGCAGCTGAAGATCTCAGAGCTGAAGAAGTATCCAGAAACCCGAGAGCCGTTGGAGCAACTTGAAGATGCCCTGAGGAGGTCCTACATCCTTGTTGATAGCTGTCAGGACAAGAGCTACCTCTACCTGCTTGCAATGGGGTGGAACATTGTTTATCAGTTCAGGAAGGCACAAAATGAGATTGATCGCTATTTGAAGCTTGTGCCGCTGATCACGCTTGTGGATAATGCTAGAGTCAGGGTAATGACACGTTTCTTTACTGATTTAATTTTTGACTTTTTAAGATTATAAGGTAAGAGTTCTATGGCTAGAAAACTATATTCATTTATATCATTCTGTTGACTATGGAGTTGTTATTATATTTTATTCCTTAATTCAGCCTGCAACTAGTTTTGTGTTGCTAAGAATCTTCTTGTGATAGTTGATGTTTGAAGAACTCCTTATCTTGTTAAGGGTTCTTGAACATGATTTACATTTTTATCTGGTGGTACTGGATTTGTCGGTTCTTTTGGAGTCCCTGTTTCTTATACTATGAAATTTGCTTAAAAAGATAAATCTTCATATTTCTAAAGTATTGGTTAGGTGTATGGTGTTGTTTCACTATCAATTTACATATGGCTGAATTGTGCTGTAAATCAGAAGTGAAGGTTTGAGTTGCTTTCCATGAATGGTATGGTTAGTTGAGGGCTAGTTAGGGGAATAGCAGTTTATATTGCTTTTCAAGGTTACATTAGATTAAGTGTCAAGGCAAAGAATAAATTTGCAGTTACTGGTACTTCAAACCTCACTTATAGGCTGTAGGAGGCTCAGTCACTATCAAATATCATACTTTCAGGTGCAGTTTGTCACCACTGGGTTAGTTTCAGTTGACAATATTAGTTTCAGTTGTCACCACTGGGTTTTGTTAGAACTTAGAAGACAAGGAAAGGAAGACAAATTGTCGTTCCAGCATTCTAAAACATCTGATTATGACATATGTAAGACTTTGTAGGTTCTGGACGGAGAGATTCTAGGACACTTCTGTTGGACCTTATGCTTGTCTACTTGAATTTTTTGTGGCTCCAAATGGGTCCCACTATTGCATATATGAGTAATGGATATAGTACCCTAAAATGCTAAGGAATCTTCCCTGCTAACTTGCTATTCCTAGGACTTCACTCTAGACATGCTATACAAGAGCAACTTGGTTCTCTCTGAGAATTGAATTGGTAAAGTGATGTTGGCTTTCACAGCCTTGTGTTTGGTGCCAAAATGGATCCAATGATGATGAATTTTGATGTATCTTTCTTTTCTTCGATGGGTTTGAACTTCCAGTAATGCTGCATGTGTACAATCTAGTGGCGTTATGTCTGCTACAGATAGTACTAGAATGAAGATGGCATATTTGAACTTAGCGTGTTGATTTCATTATATGACCATGAAGATTATACTTTAACATGTATGAGTTTTGATTGGCTACCTGTGCTCTACTATGTACAGATTCTTTGATTCGATGTACAGAATACTTGAAAACACTCGTTTCATTTTATCTAGCTGGTTCATTGATCAAAATATAATTTCTCACATCACGCATTCTAAAATTAAATTGAATTTTTATGATGGAAGCAGGGTTTTGAACGTGAAACGTTTTAGTTATAGGATTCAATAAATTCTGAATAATCTGTATATATGGTGGGCATCTGTAATTTATTATTGAACCTCCTCTTTTGTTTGTGAGGTACCCTGTTTTCCTTTTGTCCTCTCCTGTCTCTCTGTACAAGAAATGATATTCTTGAAATTATTTATACAGGAAAGATTGGAATACATTGAAATGGATCAGCGAGAGTATACTTTGGATGAAGAGGACAGAAAGGCACAGACTGTGATTCTAAGTTCAGATTATTCTGATGCTGCAGTTCTGAAGAAGACTCTTTCTTGCTCTTACCCTCAATGCTCCTTTAATGAAGCACTTAGAAAGGAGAATGAAAAGCTTCAATTTGAACTGCAAAGATCACAGTCTAATTTGGATGTAAATCAATGTGAAGTTATCCAACATTTGCTCGATGTCACTGAAACTGCAGCTGCTATCTGTAAAGACGAAAAAGCTTCACCTGTGAAAAGCTCCAAGAAAGCTGAGTCCAAATACTCCGATAATGAATATACATATGATGAAAGATCTCCAAAGAAAAGTGAAAATCATATAGCTTCCAGGTGAACTATATTTAAGTTTTTTGTAGTTTCAAGATGCATGTGTGCCTTCAGACACCTTGATAAGTTAAAGGATTCTGCTGATGTCTGTAGGAGTAAATTAGTTATAGCTCCAGCTGAAGGAATAGGATACCAGGTGCATGAATAGCTTCAATGTACATTTGTCATGTTTCAAAGTTGTAGAGAAATTCTGCCTGGTGTCCTTGAACATAACCTTTTCCTTTTGGTACTCAATATTTTTTTCCCACAAAATAATAATGTGTGTCAACTTCTTCTCAGGTTCCTTTAGGGTCCATTTTATGACTTCTTATTAATATCTTTTAATTTTATATCAAGTAATCATATGCTCTCATATTTATCCCTTTCAGTCTGGGTCCAATAGATTGAATGGTCAAAATGACTCTAAAAGTTGAATTTTGTTGTATTTTATAAATTTTTATATCTATTTGGGGAATGTTTATATATTATAAATAAAACATATTTATAGTTTAATTTTGCAGTTTCTCATCTATGACCGAAGCTACAATGCTAAATATGAGATATCATTGTCATCTAAGGAAGTGATCTTAAAGTCACAGAATAGGTTATTGGATGAACTTAAGTAAAAGTTCAGGGTACCACCAAGCTTAGGGATCCCAATCTCCTTGATTATCCAAAACCAAGCATATCTTAGGTTAATCAAAAGTCATTATGCTCTATTGTAGTGACTCTTTGGCATCTATGCTTTTGCAGGACTGTTTCTTCAGCTTCATCAGGACGCCAGCTCCTCTCAACCCAGAGGTCATATCAACAGGACGAGTGGCATTATGATTTACTTGGCTGTTGCTCAGAGCCTTGTCTTTGTAAGTATTTGCGTGCACTTGAAACTCTAGAGAGCATTGTTGAGTTATATATGTGTTCTGACATGAGATAGGTGACATTTTGCATTACAGTTACAGTTGGGAAACTTGGCACATATAATCTTTGAAGAACACTATCTTAGGCTCCAGCATGCTAACTTTTCAGCTTATGAGTAATGGGGAAAAACTTGTAATTTTTTATAGCAGGGGAGGGAAATGCAGAAAACTTGGGAGCATCAGTGCTAGGTGTTTGTTTAAATTTATGGTTACAGAGAACAGAAATCATTTTCTAATGTGGAATGTGCATAGTTCGTACTGAACTGATATAATAGTGAGCCTGGATACCCTAGGCTTTTTCCTGTATTAATCATTAATATCCAAAGTCAATTTGCTGATTTCTGTTGTCAACATCTCGTGAGTGGGCAATGTAGCATGTTTGTTCAATTTATTCTCTGTTATATTGCTACATATTTTCTCAGTTATCCTAAGCTAAATATTAGGACTAGTTGGCCTTGCCTACCTCTATGGTTGGCTACAATTTAATGAAGGAAAAACCTTAAAGCTTTATGAATGAACCCTTCTCACGTCCTTTACATGTTTATCCTTTTGTTATGAATTAGTATCTTCTGCTATATTCACTTCATGTTTGTTTATATTCTTCACTTCGCAGGCTTAAAGACATTGTTCTTTCCCTGTGGCACATTTGCAAAAATTGCAACTGTAGCAAACAACAGATATGTCTGTAAGTAACACCCCAGTTCCCTACATCTTCCTCCTCCTTGGTAGTTGATTAAGGTCTCGTATTTATACTCGCTCCCAGATTTGTGCAGAAATTTACTTTTAAGGATTTTTCCTGCGTAGGTAACATCTTTGGTAACTCTTATGAGGCTTTCAACACATGTTTGACACTTCTTACCATTTTGCATAAGGTGTTAGGAAGTTTTTTGAACAAAAGCAGTTTGCAAAAGGGCCTGCATAGTATAAGTAAAAACCTCAAGAGATCCAATGTCTAATGGAGCTAGCAGATTAGGATCATAACATTGGGAATTTGGGAGTAAACAAGTTAAAGTTGAAATTTCTCTTGTAATTTGTAAGTGGGCATTTGAATAAGCCTTTCTTTTCTGGTGAATTCGGAACAGCTTTCTTGCATTCATCACTGCAAGTGTAGTCAGTGAAGTAGAATAAACCCTTGCTGCTACACTGCAAAGCCTTTTCAGCTTATCTGATAGCTAGTCCTATGCTGAAAACTTGATTAAAAGAACTTAAGATAATATGAATGCTAATGAAAGAAACTCTGGTGTCTCTGCAGCTTCTGCAGAAGTTTGCAATGAATTATTTGCATATTCATTGATATTGTCTTGCTGCTGCTACACTTGCTGTGTCAGAAAGAAGCTTCGCAAGACGCTGAATATTACTGTAAGTGGTTTTCGCTTCAAAGACTAATTCTCAGTATCATGATTTTCAATGAAAAATGCTTCAACAACAATAGAGAGGTGCAGAAAATCAAAATTAACACTAAATTTTCTTCACCTTCCCGCCTTTGATCTCTGATTATTTACTTCTTCCTATTCTGACAGGGAGGCATTTTCGACGACTTCCTCTCGCATTTGATGTGTTGCTGCTGTGCCCTTGTCCAAGAAATGAGAGAAGTTGAGATGCGCGGGGCCTACAGTAAGTTGTCGCTATATGTTATCAAGCTCTTCGAATCCTGTCATCGCAACTGATATTATGAACTCTGATTAACCAAACATCAAATCTGCAGGTGGGAAGACAAAAACAAGCCCTCCCATTTCTCAGTTCATGGAATCTTGAGGGGAGACTGGTTTGACAGGGGATATAATACTAAGTGGACTGCAGGGAAAAGCTTAAAAACACACAAAAGAAAGACTTTGCATGGCTTTTATATCATATACTGCTAAATTAGTCTTGTTTGTTGACCACCCTTGTAAAGTTTCTTGTTAGTTTAACTGTGCTTTCCTTTCTGAATGGACCAGAATGTACTAGACTGATAACTCCCAAGTGTTGAGCCATTGTTGGTGGGCATGGGTTTGCATCTAGGAATCCGTTTGAAACTCTTGGGTTATCATAAGATATGGGTTTGAAATCAAGCACAATAATTCATTAATTTTTTCATGGAATGGTGCAGAGAAATATTAACACTTGTGTTTCCAGTTTAGAAAGGGATCAGTCGATTCCTGGGCCCTAAAATTTGAAACCCAGATGCCAACTTGCAATGCCTTGCCTTTGCCCTCACCTTTATACTGATTCCTGGTTTATCTTCTTACCTTGAACTAACTGTCAGGTTCAGCCCAATTGATTAGCAAGTGGTGATAAGACCACTTGTTGGAAGTGGGGATCGTGAGCCACTTGTTGGAAGTGGGGATCGAACTCACGACCTCGACTTCCAACAACCTGCATGGTCATGAGATGGGTTGGAGACCTGGGGTGTATGGTCTGCAAGCCTGTTACAGGGTTGTCGGCCAATGAATACATTCTTATAACACCTTCACATTACATGTTTTCTTCCTTCACATTACATGTTTTCTTTTATTCAATAAAAAAGTATATATTAACTAATGTATTACTTGTGTCATGTACGAGTATGGTGATAAATACAAAATTTAATAAATATCTCACAAGATTTGTAATTAATTAATTTAAGTTTTACATTATTAGAACATTATATTTATTTCTATAAAAAAGTTATTGTATATTTGTATGTAAAAGACTCTTCTTGACCAAAATATACATATATATATATGTATGTAAAAGAAAAATACACTTATCATGAATAATATCGTAACCTAATAAGTTTGAAAGTTTATAGTGGTAGAGGTGTGTGTACCATAAAAAGAGTCATGTGCTTGCTGGAAATATACTAAACTCAAAAATTGTATCAAGTAATTATTTATAAAATTGACAACATTATTATATGTGATAAGCAAAATGAATATATGATAAAGATTAGTCAAATAAAATAATAATTAAAAGTATAGATAAAATAACACATATGAAAACAACTTTTTAATGTTTTTTTTAAATATATGCACAACAATTTTTCATATTATTTTGAAAAAATAAAACTAATTTATGTTAAAGTATCGTCACATATAAAATAAGGCTAAATAGTTGTAAGTGACTGGTTATACAAATTAGGCACATTTTCATCCATATATTAAAATTCTTAAACTTATAAATACCCAAATCTAAATTTAAATGGGAATGATCATGATGATGCATGTATGACATTTTTTTAATGCTTCATGATTGTAGGATCGTAGATTCAACAATATTTATAAATATTTGATGTTCTTCATAATGATCCTTGATTACCAAGCGGGATTTAAAAATATTCATGATTATCATGTGAAATTGTCGAAGATGTTGTGTATCACACAAAATTCATAAAACCTTGTTGCTACTACGCAAAATTTTCAAAAAAACAATTTTATAGGTTTTTTGTTTTAATAAAATTACTTTTAGATACGTAATTGTATGATTGTAGGTTCAACAATACTATATGTATTAAGAGAAAATATGTTTGAAAATGCATTATATTAAAACTAATTAAATAAATATGTAAGTATCTAGATTAGTCGCAAAATATCTAGTTTGAGTTTCCGTACTATGCACCATTTTGAATAAGGTTAAGAATTGAAAGATTAATAATATTAATTTTCAAATATGCAGAATATTATCTTTAGTTAGTTCGTGAAATTTTATGTAGACCTATCATGTGATTATTATTGAATAAAGTCAACATATTTAATATTTATTTCATTCAGATTGGAATTCATACGTATAATTTCATATTACTTTGGTATATCTACTTTGTTAACTAAATGTAAATAAAAATATTTTTAAAATTTGAAAATCTAGTTGAAAAATGTAAGTACCCACAAGGAATAATAAAAACAAAAATTAAAATATATTTTCACATGATCAAAGAATCAAATATTGTTAAGGTATATGGTAATATTAAAATGAATGGCCTAGAATGCTCCTCACTTTTCACATTAAGGGTGCTCCTCACATGAAGCTAATATTGACCGGTCAACGTTGACTGACCGTTGACCAGTAAACTCCCAGATATATATATATATATTAGATCTGGTGAAACGGGTCCTTAGAGTAAAACGGAAGTACTATTAAGGGCCATTAGATTAGGATGGATTTAATGGTCAGGATTCGTTCTTAGATGATACACAAATTTTAGTATAGGGTGCATGTACCGGATTAAAATCAAATTTTTGGGTTTTAGGGGATTCTAGTTACTGATTGCGACTTTTCATCTTCCATATTCCATTTCAGTTTCCATTCTCGTCAGCGTCTTCTACCTAGGTGTCACTCGTCTCACCAGTTTCTCCCTCGTCTCGCCATTTTCGCCCTCACGTTTCTCTCACAGACGCTCATCATCTTCAACCTCATTTACCAGGTATGTTTTGTTCCATCACACATTTTGGTTTTTAAGATAACCTAGAAAACCAGATCGTCTCTTTGAATTTAATCGCCGATTTCGACAAGACCAAACACCCCCCGGTCTTGTTTTTGATGTCGATTTTAGTTCTGTTTCGTCTCGCAGAGGTCGATTTTCATATTAGCGGTGTACAATCGCCTTTTTGGCCAATAAAATTTCCATTTTTGCGTTGTTTTAGAGCTTTGTATTTTACGATTTCACGGTTTTTTCTTATTTCGTCGGTGCTAATGGTGTTTTAGGGTTTAGGTTTCGACAATGGTTCGAGGTATGATGCACAAGGACAAAAACTCCCCCAGGAAAAAAGACCGCAAGCGTAGAAGACTTGTCAAAGGTAAATCTGTTTATCCGAGTTTGATTTTCTCTTTGAATCTTTTTGACATTAGTTTGTTTGTTGCGCATTGTTTGCATTATTCAATTGATATTCATGTTTAACCATTTAATAGTGGTTGATTTCAATCGTGGTTTGATATTCGTTTGGTATGATATAACATTCAGTTTAATGGGGACTTATTAGGCGTTATTCAGGTTTCGATATTTGATATTCATGTTTTGGGATATAATATTCAGTATAATGTGATGTTATTCATGTTTGGCTGAGCAGCTGGATATTTTTTGAAATGTTGAGTCGATATTCATATTTCGATATTGGATATTCATGTTTTGCAAGATAATATTCAGTATAATGTGATGTTATTCATGTTTGGCTGAGGGAGTTGGATATATTTTGAAATTTTGAGTTGATATTCATATTTCGATATGGGATATTCATGTTTCAATATCACTTATCACTTCATGTTATTCATTGTTTACCGGTTGATATTCATGAAGTTGTATCTGGTTTGTTATATGTGATGTATTGCTGGGAATTGTGCTTTTTTAGATCCTCAATCAATTTATGTTATTCATGATTATATACAAGTTTTGGTAAAATACAAAGCTCTTGAATCCTTCTCTTGTGCAAACGAAGTACTTTAATTTCACAACATCTGACCGGACGAACTTGTGTGTTGTGCTTGATCGGACATCAAAACCAACAAGTGCTGCATATTCACGGTAGAACGACTCTCCTTCAGCCGTAGATTTGAACTTCTTACCCACTGCCGGTTTACATGACTCAGGACATAGCGGCATCCAGTACTTCTTATTCCGATCATCAGGGTCAACAACACACTCAGTTCCAAAGACAAAATCGGATTCTTCTTCTTGTGAAAGATCATTATCGGTTACATCAATATCTTCATCAGAGCTTTCAAAAGATGTCATCATCGATTGGATGCTCCGTGGTGTTATTGCCTGAATACCGTACAAAAAATCATGAATATCAGTACAGTTTATATGAATATCGCATTCTTATCTGCATGAATATCAATAAAGTTGGTACGAATATCACATACAATAACAGATTTGAAGATCATGGATCGAAGCCAATAAATTGACATTAACTCACGAATATCAATGCAGTTTATATGAGTAAAGCCTAATTCGTATTACTGGTAATCAGCATATTCAATTTAAACTATGAATATCGAACACAACCAAATGAATATGCATACAAAGACGTGAATATCACAACATATTGAATGAATATCAATATTTGGGTTCATGAATATGTATCCGTTGTAGATGAATACATCTTATCATATTCAGTTTACAAACAATTACGTTATTCAAAATTGGATATGCGATATTCACCTAATGCAAAACAAGTGTCGAAGGTAATAAACTGATTCCAAATGAAGATATTTCATGAATATCGTTATAGTTTATATGAATATCGCCTAATTCGAAGATCATGTAACAAAAAAAAGTTTCAAAGTTAATAAATCGATTCCAAATGTTTTAAATGAACAGCGAATATCAATTTAGCTTGTATGAATATCGCATAATTCGTATAATCAACATTCATCATTTACAATGTAATCTATGAATATCGACAATGTTTTCATGAATATCGCATAATTACCTGTGTGAATATGAATGAAAATAACGTGAATATCATAACATATAAGATGAATATCATCAATACGTTGGTTCATGAATATGTAGACATTGTACATGAATATCGACAATGTTCTTATGAATATCGAACACAACCAAATGAATATGCATACAAAACACGTGAATATCACAACATATTGAATGAATATCAATATTTGGGTTCATGCATATGTATGCGCTATAGATGAATACATCTTATCATATTCAGTTTACAAACAATTACGTTATTCAAAATTGGATACGAGATATTCACCTAATGCAAAACAAGTGTCGAAGGTAATAAATCGATTCCAAATGAAGTTATTTTCATGAATATCGTTATAGTCTATATGAATATCGCCTAATATCGTTATGGTCTATATGAATATCGGTACACATCAACAACGAATATCAATATAACTTGTATGAATATCGCCTAATTCGTATAACCAACATTCATCATCTACAATTTCATCTATGAATATCGACAATGTTTTCATGAATATCCCATAATTACCTGTGTGAATATGAGTGCAAATAATGTGAATATCATAACATATAAGATGAATAACACTACGTTGGTTCATGAATATGTAGACATTGTACGTGAATATCACCTCATTACAGTTAGTGTACAATCAATCAGGTTATTCAACGTTAGATATGTGATATTCACAGAATTCAAATACAAAAGTTTCGAAGATCATGTACCGATTCCAAAATCATCTTAAATCGAAGAAAGAGATGAACTGGGATGTTCGAAGAAAGAGATCTCATATAAATAATCTAAAATCGAACAAAACTAAAAATTAATCTAGAGAGAATCAACTAACCATGCTTCATGTCACCGTAAACAAGGGTTTTGGCGCCGATGCCTTGAAGATGGTTGGTTGGAGATCTTCCAATGGAGTTTTGTTGGAAAGCAAGATCGTTGTTATCGTCTGTTGAAGAGGAAAATTTCTGGTCGCGTTTGGAGGAAGAAGAAGCTTCAATCAGACGCTCGGTTCAATGGAAACTGCATCGATTTCTCTCTCCAATCTCTTTCCAAATCTTGTAACAACTTCCTATTTTGTAGGAACATATTTTCGGAAATTCAATAAATAAGGTAGGATATTCAAATATGGTGCCTTGCATCCCCATGTGGCTTATTTGTTCCATCAAATCCAACCCTCCAATCTCTTCAATCCAACGCTCCTTATTTGTACTTTCGTTTTACCATAATTGTCGTTTTACCTGAGTGCGCATGCTCAGGTAAAGCGACTCTTATGGTGAAACGAGTGTACAATTATGGAGCGTCGGATTGAGAGTATTGGATGGTTGGATTTGGAGAGTATAATAAGGGTGTATGAGGCGGTTTTCATGGGATAGAATATCTCTACTGATTTTCTAAATTTCTAAAAATTAAAAACCTCCAAAATAGGCAGTTAGAAGGAGATTGGAGAGAGAAAACGATGATCCTCCAAAATAGGCAGTTATTCACCACCATCTTCCACGCAGAGCTTCGGTCCAGAAATTTCTAAACCGTTCTGCATATCGACACGAAACATCTGCATATCGACACGAAAAAGATGAATATTGTTCAAGTATTATTGAATAACTATTATTTGTGATCATGGACCATGGTCAATCGTATATATACTGATATTCAAAAACATTGAACAGATATGCACATTGTGGTAATTGATATTCCAATTTAAAACATACAAGTATATTTTGCGTATCACTGTACAAGGAGTCGGAGATTGGAGAGAGAAAAACTGTATATCATACAAGTATATTCTGCATATCACTGTACAAAAAATGCATATCCTATCCACACAAATGAATATCATATTTACGGTCAAGGAAATAATCCATAATTATAAATTGCATATCATACAAGTGTATTCTGCATATCACTGTACAATAAATGCATATCCCATCCACATAATTGCATGGCCGGACTGAGTGAGATCTTCCTTGGTCACGCTCGCGGATTCCTTTCTGTGCCCGCGGCTTGTTCTTCTCAGCTTCTGACGAGAATATCACTCAGCGAGATCTTCCTTGGCCGCGCCCGCGGCTTATTATGCATATCAATATATAGAAAATGCATAACTCATCCACTTACTTCGGTTTTTTATTTTTGTTTTCCTACATGTTTCCATTATAAACTATTGATGAAAAAAATTGAACAATTAGTTATTAAAGTTGAACAATTATATGTTAAAAGTTGAACAATTAAAACTTGAACAATATTAAAATTGAATAATCGTATCTGAAAAGTTGAACAATTGTATCTTAAAGTTGAACAATTTCATTTTTATACTTAGACAACTGTGTTCGCTATGTATATAAATTTGAACAATTGTATCTTAATGTTGAACAATTACATTTTTTTAATAATTTTTTTGGGTTGGCCGTTTTTTTCCGTCTTTACTATTCTTATTTTCCTACACATTTAGGATTTAGGGTTTATGTTTTGAACATTTTGAGTTGTATTATGTTTATAGTACATTATAAACAAAACTTCTAATTTATTGGACAATTGTTAAAATTTTAATGAAGTATTGTTCAATCTATCTTTTATTATAAGTTTGAATTTTCATGCAATTTAAATTGTTCAACTTTTCTGGTTCATTTGTTCAACTTTATATATTGTTAAAAAGGTTGTTGAGCTTGTAAGATACAATTGTTCAAATTCAAGAGAGAATTGTTCATTTTTTTAGAAGTAATTTTATGAGGAAAGCATGTAGGAAAACAAGAATAAAAATATATATTTTATCTTGAAAAGAAAATTGGCCAAAAAAAACAAAACTGATCGTTGCATAGTGAAAACATATGTCTAACTATAAAAATAAAATTGTTCAACTTTAAGATACAATTGTTCAACTTTTTTGGTATAATTGTTCAACTTTATATATTGTTTAGAAAACATTGTTCAACTTTTTTAATTACAATTTTATGATAAAAACGTGTAGGAAAACTAGAAAAAAGGAAGAAAAAAATTGCCCGAGAAAAAAAATTGCCCGAAAAAAAAAATTGCCCGATAAAAAAAAACAACTAAAGTTTGCTTAGTGAAATAGTCGTCTAACATTAAAAATGAAATTGTTCAACTTTAAGATACAATTGTTCAACTTTTCAGATACAATTGTTCAACTTTATGTATTATTCAAAAAAAATTGTTCAAATTTTAATATACAATTGTTCAAATTTAATAGAAAATTATTCATTTTTTAGAAACACTTTTAAGATGAAAATGTGTATAGAGACAAGAATAAAAAATTGTATTTTTTAAAATAAAAAAATAAAAAAAATCTGGACAAAAAGTCAGTTTGACCGGTCAACGTTGACCGTTGACTGTTGACCAGTCAATGGTCAGATATTGACCATAGGGTGTGATTGAGTGTGAGAGGGTGTATGTTTGTTATGATGGATGTTCCATCATAGCCTTTCATTATCCCCAAATGGTTGGCTCTTATTCCTCCTCACGTTTCACCGTAAGCATTCGTTTCACCGGAGCTTGACTCTATATATATATATAGAGAGAGAGAGATGCACGCTCAGGTAAAACGACTCTTACGGTGAAACGAGTGTACAATTATGGAGCGTCAGATTGAGAGTATTGGATGATTGGATTTGGAGAGTATAATAAGGTTGTATGGGGCGGTTTTCATGGGATAGAATATCCATACTAATTTTCTAAAAATTAAAAACCTCCAAAATAGGCAGTTAGAAGGAGATTGAAGAGAGAAAACGTAGATCCTCCAAAATAGGCAGTTATTCACCACCATCTTCCACGCAGAGCTTCGGTCAAGAAATTTCTAAACCGTTCTGCATATCGACACGAAAAAGATGAATATTGTTATATATAATTTGCATATATGTTAATCTTGTTCATGTTCCATCGTATATAATGCATCAACTGAATTGAAATACAATGTGTGAATATCAAAGCACATTATCTGAATATCATTCAAGTATTATTGAATAACTGTTATTCGTGATCATGGTCAATCGTATATATACTGATATTCAAAAGAATTGATGGAAAATGCATATCCCATCCACAAAAATGAATATCATATTCACGGCCAAGAAAATAATCCATAATTATAAATTGCATATCATACAAGTATATTCTGCATATCACTGTATGGAAAATGCATATCCCTTCCATACAACTGAATATCATATTCACGGCTAGAAACATAATCCATAATCACAGAATGCATATCATACATAGACGATGAACCATGGCACGAAGACGATAAAATCAACCAGCGATGAATGGAGGTCAGTGATAATCTGCAACAATGGTGATTACATGAGCAAAGTCGACTGGAATTTCTATATTAGAACTCCAAATTGAAGAAATCGTTTACAAAATTGAATGGAAATTGAAGGCGAAGACGAAAACGATTTTAGGGTTACCTTTAATCGGCGACCGAATACGAAGATGACGGCGGCGCTGTAGAGATCGACGCAAGGGAGGACGGCACGCTTCTACTCGGGAGGAGGAGGAAGACGAAGAGGGACATGACGAGGACCCAGCCGGAGAAGAAGAGGAAGATGCCCCACCGGAAGTGGCAGAGCATCGAGAGGAAGGCTTGCGCAATGACAAACGTGAGCAGGAGGTTGGTGCATACCGTCACGCTCTGCCCCGCCAACATCGTCTCCAGCGGGAACATCTTGCTCAGGATCAGCCACCCTAGCGGGCCCCACGATCACGCGAACCCCGACACGAACGTGCAGATCAGCACCACCACCACGATGCCCACCGAGAGGAACATCTAGACCCCCGCTTCCAGGAGGAACATATGCGAGAGGAACATCTGCGAGAGGACCACGACGACGAAAATCGAATCCGGCGAAGACGGTGGGGCTTCACGCACGACTTCAATGGCGTTTGAAGGAAGCTTTAATGGCTGATGAAGAAAGCATTGGTGAGGAGAGAGGGAGGAGTACGTAGATTTGATTTCAAGATCTGGTTGAATTTGGAAAGTGGGTAAAAAGAATCCCTAATAAGGTGCGTGGGAAAATAATCTGGTGTGTGCAAACCAACATACAACCTATGCACCCCTCTTGGATAAGTCTAATCCGTTGATATCACTCTCATCTAATGGCTTTAATTTATCCACTGTTTCACTATAACAACTTGTTTTACTAGAGCGTAGATATATATATATATATATATATATATATATATATATATATATATATATATATAGAGAGAGAGAGAGAGAGAGAGAGAGAGAGAGAGAGAGAGAGAGAGAGAGAGAGAGAGAGAGAGAGAGAGAGAGAGAGAGAGAGAGAGAGAGAGAGAGAGAGTAAACGAATCCGGTGAGAACTGTTCTTAAAATGAGAACTTCTCTTAAAATGTGAACTACTCTTGTGCACCAAGTTGTACGAATTTGTGTACCAAAATCTGTTGAAAAGTGCAACAAAATATGTGAAGTTGTGCACCAAAATTTTATTGAGTAAAGAACTTGTTTTTTTTTTCTATGTACAATAGCAGTGCACAATGTTTGTGCACCAAGTTGTACGAGTTTGTGCACCAAAGTCTATTAAAAAAATACCATAATATGTTGAATTATGCACCCGATTTTTATTGAGTAGTGCACTTGTATTTTTTTAAATACAATGAAGTGCACAAACACATGAACCTTCTCAGTGTACAAACACATAAACTGTGGTGCACAATTACTTGTAACGCGATGCACATTTATTTATGACATGGTACACTTGTATTTTATTTAATCATACACTTATATTTTATTTGAATGGTGCAAAATTATATCCAACATGGTGCACAAGTATTCATAACATGGTGTACATCTAAAATGGTGCACAAGCAAGTGCACTGACCTGTCAAGAGTCGGTCAACGCCGGTCAACATCGGTAAACGGTGGTCAATGCCGGAGCTCCTGTGGGTCAATAGGGGAGACCAGTTGTGCACCAACGTAGTGCACAATTGTGCAGCCAAATATGTGTGCATTGTGCACTTTCTCCCCCTTGTGCACCTTGTTGCACAGACTTGTACACAATTCACATTTGAAGAGAGTTCTCATTTTAAGAAGTGTTCTCACCAGATCTGCATCCTATGTATAGATATCATTAACTTCAATTAATAGTATATTGCTCTATCAAGTTAAAACATAAATATTATCTTAAAAAAACAAAACAAGCAATCCTCCACACTAGTTTTTTTGCCCAAGGAACTTTAATCAAACTCATACTTTGAAATTTTTGATTTTCGATACTGATAAATTCATGTTGGAAATTGTTATATTCCGTTCTCATGTTTGTTTTTTTTTTTAAAAAAATTGACTAAAGGGGAAAAAAACAATATCTTTTTGTGTGAAGAGGAGATAGAGATTCGATATTAGGACCGAGAATTTAGGATCGGATTGTAATAGGTCTGTCAGACCAGATTGTAAAATCGAATCAAAGGATCGTAAGACCCTATAAATTCAATAAATCGTGCATATAAAGCTATTTGCAAATAACAAAAATTGCTAATGTAAATGAATTATTATTTTTTAGATAAATTATTTTTTTAGTCCTTCTATTTCAAATTAATAGGTAAATGAGACAAGAAAACAATAACATTGATTTGTCATTCATCCTTTTTCTCAACGACTTTTGTTTTTCGCTAAGAACATATGTTCAAAATACCGTTTATGGATGGTTTAATGTTAAATAATAGGGAATTTTGGTTAGTGTCCCTGAGTTTTAAGTTCCAATTGGTGTCCCAAGATTAATTTTTTCAGTTGGTGCCCCTAAGATTTTGGATTTGTTTGCTTCGTAACCAAACATCTACGTATCCGTACTCATTTACTTCAAATTGATCAAATCCAAGCAAACCATTATATTCATCGCCCTCAAGTTAGTAGGATTTGAATCCTAAAACACTCAAATCCATACCCAAACTATCTCGATTTGAATTTCTAAAATAAAAAATGGGTTGTTGTTTTGAAATTCAAATCAAGATGGTTAGGGTATGGACGTGGGTGTTTTAGGAGTTGAATCCTACTAGCTTGAGATCGAGGAACACGATGATGGGCTTGTATTTAATCAATTTGAACCATAAGGGTACGAATATGGAGAAATTTGGTTATGAAGCAATCAAACTTGAAACCTTAGGGGTACCAACTGGAAAAAAATTAATCTTGGGACATAAACCGAAATACTCATACACTCAGGGGTACCAACCAATTTTTTTCTAAATAATATTACTATAATCAAGCGTCTTCTTTTTGGCTAATTGATGTTGGAAAATAAGAATTAATAATAAAAAGGGGTTTTACTTTAAAAAAAAATAACTCTTTTAAGCATGACAATCTTTGTAAAATATTGAACTATAAATACTAAGCATGTGAATGAGTTACTACAAAATTCATAACGGGCCTTCCAATGTCGTTGTTTTACATACTCCATCCGATCAAAAATATTTGTCATTTTGGTTTTTAGTACAACTAGTGTGGACCTTGTACCATGCACCGATTGTTTCAATTAAATTTGATCGATTCTATATATATTTTAACACATACACATATATTCAATTAAGTTTTGTCGATTCTATACAAGTTTTAACACATATATAAAGCTTAGTAATTTTGAGCAAATTGAGATAATGCTAAGCAAGTGAATAAAGTATGTGAGTAGACATGGATCAAAGAAACATAACATTATCGAAAGTTGTATCCTTGAAAAATAACAATGATAAACTGTATTGAAAAGAGTATCCGTGTCACTATGATGTCTTCCATAAAAGGAGATTTCTAATGTTTATTTGTTCTATCACGTGAAATACACGGTTATTCCATTGAAATTATGTTATATTGTTTTTTTTTTTTAAATAAATTTTAAATAATAATTAGTTATAATAAAATAAAAAAAGTATAAATAATTTTTTTTATATTGCATGAAACAATAAAAATTAGAGAAACATGGTGGGTAGTGGGGTAATGAGACATGAAATGAGAGTTGTTGTAGAAACTTTTGTACATATGTCGGTGTGTCAGTAGTATGAAACGCCAAATGTCAGCAGCTAGTGAGCCCACTTGGCTATTTTTTGTACAAAGACTTACATAGTGCATTAATAATTAGGGAGATTTTTTTAAGAAAGAATTAAGTAAATTATCATATTCTAAAGTTTTATAAAACTAAACACTTATTAAATATCCAACACTCTTTTAAACCAATAAATGTTTGGAAAAAAAGAGAGAAAATCAATGGGAACTAGTTTCAATACTATTTCTCATTACCCAAAGTTAATTAATTGTCTAGAAAACCTAAAACGACTTACATTATAGACCAAAATTACATCCTAAAATGACTTATATTTTCTATCAGAGAATAGTTTAAATCTACTATATAATACTAAAGTAGAATCTCTTTAAGGCCAAATGTCGCCTCTAAAGTAAGCCACATCATATTTACCACGTGTTATCACCTAAAATTTCCACTTAATTTTATATTATATTTCAAATCAAATCTCTATCTTCTTTATTTTCAATTTCAACGAGAAGAATTGTATGAAAGTATTCTCAAAATATTTCTAGATTTTTTTAAATTATTTTTATAACTTGATTTACATTCCTAAAATAATTCTAAATGAAAATATAAAAAATAATAATTGGTGGATCCATGTGAGGCTCATTGCTCCATGCGAGGCTCAATTCGTTGATATTGTTATTAATATTTTAACTCGTAAGAATTATTTAAACACTGAACTTTTGAAAATCAGTAAATTTCAGTTGGAACTATAGATTTGCCCATAATATAATCATAAATAAATTTAATTTAAGCAATATTTAATTAATCTAAATTAAGGAATAAGCTATAAATTAAATCGGGCCAAAAGGCAACAAACCAAGACAATTGTTCATTGAAAAATTGTTGTCCTAATGTCTTTTTTTTTTTATAAAGAAAGTATTAGTTGTAGGGATGGGACAATGGTTCTTGCTAAAATACGATGTTCGACTACATATGTAAACCGTTGTGAAGGGGGGGTGTCTCTTCAACTTTTTACAAAACATTATTAGGGCTCAGGTGTGGATGCCTCTTCAAGCCCCCTAAATCCACAGTTAGATGACTTCTTTTAGGAATCTAATATTATATTTGTATAAGTCTATAATATAATAATAAAGTAGAACCTTCTTAAGCCACATGACATTTCCAAAATAAGCCACATCATATTTATGACGTGTCATGGCCTAAAATTTCCACGCAATTTTATTTTTAAAATTAATTATCTACCTTCTAACTTTCCAATTTAAACAACTAGAATATTATGAATATATTCTTGAAACACTTTTATAATTTATTTTTTCTTAAACAATTCTAGATAAAAATTACAAAAAATAAAATAAGATAAACCATTTATCAAACATATAAAAACAAAATTTTCAACAACTCTATTAAAAATAGTTTTCAACCTTCAAATATTAATAATCATTTTGTTTCTAAGCTTCTTAATGTGGTTGCAAATAAGACCGCAATTGTGATAAAAAATTAACTTTAATTAGAGTTGAAGTTTGAACGTGGTACAAATTTGGACAAAATTTTTAGATGAGAATTACTCATTCAAAAGACATAACGGTTTAAGTTCATACATTTCTTGGAACTTATATCACAACGATACATACTACTCAACTTTAAAATGAAAGTATATAAGAGATATATATTTTTTTGTAGCATAATTTTTATAGTAAATTTCCAAAAAAAAATATAATTATATTAATTTACAAATATATCTAATCAATCGCCTCTACCTAACAAGTTGTTGGGTAGAGGCTATTTGTAGCACAATATATTACAATAACGCTACAAATTCACTTTTTGGCCAAGATTAGGTATGTCTCACCCACTATGCTTCGCAGCAACATAACTTTACATTGCCCAGTCCATCTCCCGAGAGCAATTACTGCGATCACAATTACAGATCATTAACTGTAATTCTCAACTGCATAATGTTTGTAAGACACTTGTAAAAATTCTCTATAGTAATGATTTAGATATTTTTTCCATTGTGTAAGGGTACCTTATGTTTGCCTTGTATAAAAAAACCAACACAGCAAATTCAAGCACCAAATGATGCACTTTTAGAAGGCATAATGATGAGCGTCCGACCTGGCATCAAACTCCTACCACCAATGAAGGCAACGTCAAAACACGAGAATTTGTTCGAGAACTTGTGAAGTGGGAATCACTCAATGCCCATATCGTTTCAAGATTTGGAGTTTCGATTTTTAAAGGTTGTGGGGAGAAATCAAGGTTCAGCAGCACTAGTGCTCGGTCGGGTGGGTTGCGATTGATTTTGGGGTATCCGGCCGAGCACTTTAAAATCAAGAAGGGGTTAAGCATGACGCTTGGATGGAGTGATGGTGGGGTTGCAGTTCCGTTGAAAATTGAAAATGGGTTAGAGGCCAGACGTAGCTATATGAGACTTTGATACATTTACACTTAATATAAGAAATTATTTTTACACCTTTTGTCACTTCGAGAAAGATTTCATAAATTAGCGTGTCAATTAAAAGTTATAGTCCCTACATAAAATGCTTTTACTTTATGACCTTTCAATTTTGTACAATTTCTTATGCACATCAATTCTTTATATATGGAACATGCAAATGAATTGGTTTAGAATTAGAAAACGATTTTTTTTCTCACCTTATTCCTCTTACTTTTTTATGGGTCACACCTTTTTCTTTTATTTTAAAAAACTCTTTATTTTACCCCTATAATTTATTTAATCCATTTAAAATTTAGTATGTACAAAATTGTGTGCTATAAAATATAAGATGATATATATATATAACATTAATGTACAAGACCTATATTTATATCTAAAATTTTGAATTATTTAATTTAAATATAAATAATGTAATTTTTTAGCGTATAAGTTAAGCACCTTATTATAAAAAATATTATAATTTTTTTTATTTTGAGCATATTTTTTTAAAATATTTAAACATTCCCCTTTAGAGAACATTTTTCTAACATATGCCCTTAGGACATATGTTAGAAAAATGTATACATAATATATATAATTTTAATTATTCATTGAATGCATAATACATTTAGGTTTATATAAGACTCGGTAATACATTTATAAGGTTTTCATAATACTCAATTACATTTTAATTGAGCACGTACAATTTTTATAGTATATCTATTTACAGAGCTATCAAAACAAGATTCGATCCGACCCGAATTTTTTTAATCTGAAACCCGATATGAAAATTGATGGGTCAAGAGTGATCTAAACCTCACTATCTGAAAATTTATGGGTTGCGTTATCGACCCTACGACTTGATCCAAATGTATTAAATCATATATATAAAATATTGTACTATATTTTATGATTAAACTATCATATAATGATTTTAATTTAATCAAAGTATCATTCTAATAATCATTTAAAATTTTTAACAAGACACTCGATCTTAACCTGTGGGTTGAATCGAACTTGCAACACACCCATAGTGGTCCAATCCGATTGACCCGTAATTTTAAACGACCTGATCACCCGAACCCTTTTTTACCTGAACAAGATTTGCTCGTCCTAATTGACTGATCTAGTTATATATATAATTAATTAGTCCTTTAGTGGCTTGGATAAGAGTAACCACGACCAAACATAAATATAAATATAAAAAATTATTATTTATATTAGTCAAATTTGTTAATTATGCATTTGAATAATATAATATAAAAATTATTATGATACAGCTTAAGAAAACTAAATGTAAGTAGTTATTTTCTATTGAAAAGTTGGGCATAACGGTCGTGGATACAAAAAGTTTTTTGGAGATGAAAATATGTGACAGGAACGAGACCTTATGATGTTAAAATGTGATCAATGAAGATGAAAATATAAGGGTTTAGTTTTGGAGATGAAAATATGTGACTCTCCGTCCGGTCGAAACCGTTTCAATAACTCGATGCTTTATTCGGTCCGTTAAAACTGCTCCCATCGATGGCCGTTGCGTTTTCTGACCGTTCAATGAAATGGGTTGAAGTTTTTTTTTTGAAAGGAAATGAAGTTAAGAAAATATAAAACTAAAATAAAGTAAAACTTGAATATAATATTGGTGAGGTTTATGTTTCCAATAAATAATAAAGACATTGATGATAGATTCTTCTAATGAACACTTGTCAAATATTTAGAGGGGTGTAAAACTAAAATTCCTACACCAAGTGTAAATGTGTATTTGTTCGACTATATGTTTTTTTATGGAAGTGTAAATTCATATTAGGCATGTAATTTTATGTAGTGATATATTAACAATTATTTTAATTTATGTTCTAAGAGAACAGGTTAAACAATTTAATGTGAAAATTTTATAAAATATTACAAAATTTAGAAATTTTAAACATTTCTTTAGAAATTTTTTGTTATATTAATATATCCGAAGACATATCTTTTACAAAGTAATTGAATTAAATAAAATATATTTATCAAAAAATTAAATATATTTATAATTGCAAGTTACCATAAGCGTGTGATTAAAAGTTACTATAAGAAGAACCCTAAAAAACGCTCATCGCCGCCGCTTCCATGAATTTTAATTCTCTTCTTCACGATTTGGGATTTCGCAGATCTACTCTTTAAAACCCCTCTACAATGGGGCTTTATTGCACGGATTTGACGTTCTCTTCAACCTCTTCCTCTCACCGCACCCTCACCGAGCCACCACCAAACCGCAGTTCGCGACCCACCACCGTGCACCCACTCCAACCGGACCCCGCACACCCGCTGCTTTGCGCAACCCTCGTGCACCACCTGCTGTACGCAACCCCACACCTTGATTCCTTTACAACCACACCACAACTCCTAGACCCGGCGCACCTGCTGCTTTTGTTGTAGTAAACAATTCTCAACTTTTCCGAAACCTTGAAAATGCTCCCAAAACCCTTTGACCTGCCGCCACCCCAAATTCTCTTCAGATGTGATTTTATGGATTCATTATCCTTTTCCTTACCCTCATTCAACAATTGATCAAGATCAGATGGATAGCTTGGGTGGCAAAGCGTAATCTTCTTGGCATTGGTGCTTCCGTGGTGGATGATGGAGAGGATCACGGCTGGTGGGGGAAGCTGTGGCAGGAGACTCCGGCGACAACGACATCCTTACTCTGTCTGGAGTGCGGGATGAGTTTTGCATTGACATGGATGTCGGGTTCCGGCGTTGACGGTTTCGTCGTGGCCTAGGGGTAGGGTGGGCATTAGTGGGCCAAGCAGTGGCGTGAGTCTCCGTCTACGGTGGTTTTTGCGCTCGACTTGGTGATTCTGGGGTGGAAACTTTTGTTCTTTGAACGTGTTTGGATTTTGCGATTATGTTGGCAATCTTGTGTGTTAGTACTTCTTTGCTTTTGTTGAGCTGATCTAGGGTGGAGTCCGAATTGTTCCGGTTGTAGTCGTGGTTGTGTTTGAGACTCCTAAAGATCCATTGAAAGGCAACATCAGGTCAGTCGAGACTCCTAAAAATTTCTCATTTATGTGGGGACATCGTCATGATGATGTATTCTATACTTATTCATTATTCATCCTGTTTAACCCGTCTTTTGATAGCGATATCTGTTAATTGTGTTTGATTCACCACCCTCCCTAATTCATTTTGCTTGCTTTTGTTGTGTTGTATTTTCATTTTTTTTGTTTCTTCTTAACCGAATTCTTACGTTATAAAAAATTATACCATAAGAAATATCCTTCACAAAGTAATAGAACAAATAAATATTTTCGTGAAAGTTCTGAACTGGAAAAAGAGATAATAGTATACTTGTATTACTCGGCCAGGGCATGATAGTATACGAACAAGCCTAGCAAGCCAACCAAAGACCAAACAAGCAAAACTAATTATTTAGTGCCACCTGGCAAACCTACAGAAAACGCGTAGCATGTGATTGGATTCCTGATCCTATCGCAAGTCGTGGGCCAGAAGGATTCATTCAATATAAATATCTCCACCGCAACCACAGAGGCGTTCAACACCCGTTCGCATCGCACTGTCATCTAATTCTAGGGTTAGGGTTTCCTCTCTGAATCACGAAAGCGAAAAACCAATGGCTTCTCAGAAGAAGATAACCTTGAAGAGCTCCGATGGCGAGACATTCGAAGTCGAGGAGTCGGTCGCCGTGGAGTCCCAAACGATCAAGCATATGATCGAGGACGATTGCGCTGATAATGTAATCCCTCTCCCCAACGTCACCAGCAAGATCCTGGCCAAGGTGATCGAATACTGTAAGAAGCATGTCGAAACCCCCAAGACCGAAGATCGTACTGCTGAAGAGGAGATCAAGTCTTGGGATGCCGAGTTCGTCAAGGTCGACCAGGCCACTCTTTTCGATCTCATCCTTGTGAGTCTTTCTCCGTCCTCTTTGTTTTTCCGGTCTCTAGTATGAAATTTATAGTTTCTTCTTTATATATCTTCGATTATTTGGTTTTATTGCTTTACCCGGCCTGGTTTATAGTTTAGCCAGTCGATTTTTATTATACTGTAGAAAACCCAAACCCTAGAATTTGGGGAAAATGTTGGGGAGTTCAAGATCTTGTGTTTGTACCCCGTTGTGAAGTTAGGGGTTGTTGGACTTTGATTGTGCGTGTTTGTGATGTGGTACTTTTTGAAAGCATTTGCTATTTGTGCGTTGTTTTTCGAACGGCGCATCCTCTGTACTCGGTGATCCGTATGTTCCAACGCGAAATAAAATTCCTATTCCGGAAAATTTCTCAGAGAGAGCCTGTTGGTGGCTTAGGTTGATTTTTGTACAGGAGTCAGCTGTTCTCTGAATTTTCAGACTGGAGAAATTTGTTGAACTCTTTTGTCTATTTGAGCATTGAGCAACTTACACTTTGGTGATATAGTACCTTAAATGTGGTGTGTTCTGTGCAAGCTATAATGTAGAGTTCAGAGTCTCGAACTGGTTATCGTGCTGTGTCAAGTTTCAAGCCTATTTTGTTAGATCCATCTTGGCTGTACATCTCCTGCCCTATTTGTATTTATAATTGTTTGGCAATTGATGATATCTTGTTGCATGTCCCTGTTACCTTGCAACATGAACTATCATCTATATTTATCAGTTGACTATACTTCAAATACTATGATATATCCATCATTTTGTGATGCTCTCCAAAAATATGATGAGATCAATATATTTTTGCTATTGTTGGAAAGGATATTTGCCTATTATTGCCCTCATCCAATGGTGATGTTGCCGTTTTCTCTTTTATTTGCCACAACTACTTGCAGAATTTGTATTCCTTCATCGAAGGGGAATATTAACTTGGTTTCTATGTTGTTTACACTGCATTGTGTATTTATAATCTGTATTGCATCTGTTTGTGTAAGAGAAGTCTCTGGTAGTAATATAAGTATGTGAAGTTGGGCATGGCTAACAATTATCTCCAACTGGGTCATGGTATGATTACCATTTGTTTGGTAGATAGTCTAGTCTTCCCTTTGAATTGAATATACTGTTGATATATGCTAATATAGATTGATTTCTTTGTTAGGCTGCCAATTACTTGAACATCAAAAGTTTATTGGACCTCACTTGCCAGACAGTGGCTGACATGATCAAGGGAAAGACCCCAGAGGAGATCCGCAAGACTTTCAACATCAAGAATGACTTCACCCCGGAGGAAGAGGAGGAGGTTCGCAGGGAAAACCAATGGGCCTTTGAGTGAACTCCAAAGTGAGAAAACGGGATGGGAAGTTAGATTATTTTCAAGCTTATCAGCATGGTTATGCATCCTAAAACTTTCAGTAGCATCTAATACACTTGAAGTTTTATTATCCTTGTCTGTTCTAAACCATGTTTGACATTCAAACCAGTTAAAAGACTTGTAAATATGCTTGCTATGGGTTGGGAACAACGGGAGGGCCTGAGTTTTTCGAGTGCCTTTTGCTCTATATAAGAGGTTGAGCCCTCCTAATGCCCTACACGCAGCATGATGGTTCGTTCAGTTCATGTGTGTGAATGCTTTTGTTAGTTACTGTCCTAACTGGTGTCCCCCTTGTTCTTCCTGTCAATTTTATTTGGAGTATGATTCAAAAGTATATGATTCAAAAGTAAGTGAAGATAGTCAATTGCTTTTGTGTGTCATTCGTGTGGTTTTTGCCTTCACATTTCTTACCTTAATGGTTTCCCCCGGTTTTGTTATTTTCGACATTCGGTGATGACATTTGACGAAGCCACTTTTTTCCTCTTCTACATGGAGTAAAATTATGTTTATATTGAACATCAACATACATTGCTAGATTAAACGCATGGCTATTTTTCTCATCTTTTTGTATCCACCACTTTCAGCTGTCTTGTTTAGATTGTCAGAGTGCATATTTGAGCAAAATTATCCAGAACTTTTATGGGCATTCTTTAACTCTTTTGGTTAAATTCCTTAATATTCAAACCCAATCCCTTTGCCCAGCTATCGTCTAAAAGGGCCGGGCACAAACTATCCTGCATTGCCAGTTATGTGACACGGGATTTCCAAATAGCATACTTTGAGGCCTTAAATGTTGTGCAAATCGACTGGACAAGAAATGTCCGGACCGGAGCTGGGAAATTACGGTCTAGTTTTCAGTCATATGGACAAAACCGGTCTAGACCAGAATTTTCTGGGTTAGAATGGAATGTAATAGATTTGTTTTTTTAGAGAGAATTATATGAGGAGGCTTAGGGGTGTCACTGTCAAGTGATGAGCAATAGTGGCCCATAGATCTTAAGGAATAAAGAATTATAGTTAATATACTAATATGGAGTTCTTTCATTCCACAAACCGAGATATTATACCTATAATTTTTCTTTGGTGACATATCTGAAAAGATTGAAATGCTTTAATTTTTCGAAAAGCTCCTATTCAAATTGAGTAAACTGTTAACCGTGCGTATATCTCCTACAAAGACTAGATTGCAAGCTTGCAACAACAGCATCACTTGACTCCCAATAAAAGGAAACGCTCCAATTATTTTTCCCAATGGCGAAAACCTCCTCCTAATTGCATAAAATTAAATTTTGACGCATCCGTTAAACGAAAGGTTCTACACATATCGGATATGTTTTCCAAAACTACTCCGATGAGGTGGTCTTCTTAGACCATATGCAGATCCTCTGCTCCTCACCTATTAAAGCTAAAGCGCTTGCCGCTCTCGAATGTCTTCGTAGGGCTATTTCGCAAGGTTATAGGCGGATAGTTCTTGAAGGAGATAATCTCTCTGTCATTAATTCTATTCGTGGAATTTGGAAAATCCCTTGGGAAATTTCAACCATAATTCAAGAAATTCGCTCATTGTTATATGGTTTGGATTAGTTCATCACTGCTACCGATAATCCAATAAAGTCGCTGACTTTCTGGCTAATTCGAACATCTCCCCTACTATCCTATGCAACACTATTTTGGACTACCTGCTGCCTCAACATAATTACACATAGTTGCAACGATCTCAAATTCGATTTCTAGATTCGAGCTATAGTATTTCTTCATCTTGTAAATCTTTTGTAAAAATCATCCGTTGTGATGATTTGGGTATGGCTTCTGGTTTGTAAGGATACCCTCTATTTGTCTGTATAAAAAAACAAATTTTATTTTAGTATTGTTTTATTTAAAAAAATTATTGTTTTCAATTTTTTTATATAAAATGCATTTTTTAAAAATAATTAATTTTTCCAAAAAATATTTTGTTTCGAAATTATTATTTTCAAAAAATATTTTTTTCGAATTTTTTCCCAAGCTTTTATTTTTTTTCAAAAAATCATTTGTCGGAAATTTCCATCACAAAAAAAAATAGTACATACACTTTAATCTCTTAATCATGCACTTTAACATACTAACGCGTGCACTTTAACATACTTGCACAGTTTCACATGCACTTAATTCTAGCATACTATACATATACTTTAACATACTTATATATGCATTTTTTAGCATACTTAACATGCATTTTAATATAATAACATACTAGCTAAAATGTGCACTTTTGGTATACATGTTAAATATGCACATTTACATCACTCACACTTTAATATATTAAAGATGCATTTTATACTCTTTGTAAGCATTAAAATTTGTGCTTATATATGCACTTTGAGTTCTTATTAGGTGCACTTTTGGTGCTTATATATATATATATGCACTTGAAGTATAATTTTAGGCTAATGCTACACACACACACAATTTTTTGCATTTCTACACACAGATTGGTGCGTTAGAATATGGCGTACGCCACCATCAAGCGTAGAAGTGTAAAATTGAGTTTTTTTAATTAAGCGTACCAAAAAGCACCAGTTTGGTGCTTTTTTGGTACGCTAGGAAATGACGTACGCCAAATCATAGCGTAGCAAAAAAAGCGCCCCAATTGATACGCTAGTAAGTGGCATACACCAAACCTAGCGGCCCATACGCCAAATTCTGGCATACCAAAATAGGTTAAATCATCGCGAGCAGTTGCCTCCGCTTCTCTTTCCTCCCTTGTTCGTCGACCTCCATTCTTCAACAATGGTGGCTCAAGGCGACGACAACTCAGACGGTGACGAACCCAGACTAGTGACATCCATCGACGGTGAGACGGGCGCTCCTCCGGCGATTTTGAGCGGCTTTGACCCTCGTCAAAATTTGTGCATATCAAGAAATCACTGCATTAAAACAAGGGTGGTGATAAGCTCCAACGGAAAGGCTCAACATAGGTGGTGATGTACGTAGGTGATGCAGGCTGGTAACACACCAAGGATGCCAAGGATAAGCAATGCATGCGCGCCACATGCCCAACGACCCGCATTTTGGAGACCAATGGGAAGCGGCGCATGGGACAAGCCAAATGGACAAAACCACCCCCGAACGTATACAAACTGAACTCTGACGCATCCAAAAACACACAAGGGCCCGCCACATACGGATATATCATTCAGGACCATGAAGGCCAACCCATCTCTATGTCCAATGGTGCCCTGGGAAACATCTCCCCCTTACTAGCTGAAGTAATCTCGATGCGATATGACATCTGAGACGCAATCCAGCTAGGGATCTCGGACATTGAGATCGAAGGCGACAACCTATACCTAATCAATGCCTTAAATGACAAATGGGACTGCCCGTGGGAAGTTGAGCTGGTTATCTCCGATATTCTTCTTAACTTGCGACAATTTTCTTCTTGTCACATTACCCACATCTTTCGTGAAATTAATACTGTGATCGACTATATAGCAAAACTTTACCACATATTGATTTCACCAAACAGTGCAACAATTCCAAATCTTTATGATCTCATCCACAAGGATGCTCTAGAGCGGCCCACCTCAAGATAGAGGAGCCCTCCTAATCTCTTTCCTAATAAAAAAGTGATCCTTGTCCATTAAGAAAGCTTGGTCTTGAAGGTTTGCTTGACTTTTTTTTTGAAAGGAAATAGGTTTATATTTTATATATCATAGCCCACAAGGTTGAAAATACCTTGGGGAAAGTCATGAAGATATACAATTTCATTACAAGGATCCGAACAAAGCCTAGCGGCTAAATGTGCGACCGTATTACCCGATTGACACACGAAAGAAAAACTAGAGTAATTACAGGATATAGCGAAGGAATGTATACCAGTGAGAAGAGAGGCAACATAAGAGATTCTAGGGGTGGTCGAGTGGAGGCGGGAAACAAGCATCAAAGAATTTGATTCAAGTATCAGCTACGAGTAGTCCAAATGAATAGACAATTGAAGACCCCATCTATAGGCCAAAGATTCAGCCACTTGCGCATCACCATTGCCATGAATGTAGCTCCCAACAACAAAGATCACCCTTCCAGTAGAGTCCCGACACACGACCCCCAACCCGAAGCTGCCATCAAACACCGCAACGGTAGTGTTCAATTTAAGGGAACCTGATGGCGGAGGCCCCCAATATCCCGACAAAGTAGCAACCGCTCCCAAGCCCTGTACAACCGCACTGACTATTGGCGAGTGGACCTTGTCAAAATCGGCAATCCATTGCACGAACCCAGTCCACACCGCATCAGGATTGCTGAATTTCGGATAAAAAAAAGCGTTATTCCGACATGTCCAAGAAACCCAACAATTAATCAAGAACTCCTTCACATCAGCGGCTCCCCTGGATTCAAACAGCTCAACAACAACCAACTGAAAATTCTGATATGGCAAACTATTTTGGGCAAAAAAGATCGAACCGACATGAATCGCTTAAAGAAGGGCAACTAGAAAACAAGTAGATTAACAATATCTAGACAATCCAAATCAATTAGAGATGTGAACGTAATAAGATTAAAGGAATATAAAGATTGGCTTATCTCCTCCGAATAAGAGGTCGGTCGAATCAAAGGAGCTAGACGTAAGTCGCTTTGGTACTAGAACACGGACTCAGACTTGAGAATTCAGATGCCAGTGGGAGAGTAGTTGTCTGTATTATGTCAAAGAATGCATGTGCCCGTTACAATGATTTCTAACCCCTTTATATACATACTTAATTTCCAAAAGATCTGGATAAACTAACCGTTTCTTCCTCCGTGATCTTCGCTCGCTAGCTCTTATTGCCGGATTGCCATGATCTTGTGGCATTTATGGTTTGATTATGCAGGTTTGTAACCGTTATATGGAAGAATATATCAGCCTCTGTGATCTGGGTTTTTTGTAACGTCTCTGATCGTATCGTTGTCATGACCCTTGCTTTGTCGTCTGATCGTTGGTCGCTTCAAAGCGAAAAGATCACTTCGCTTATTGGGCCGCTTTATTCGAGGGTCCATTAAGAATGTGGCCCAACAATTGCCCCAAGGAATCGAGCCGGGCCGGAAATGGCAGTTGAGGGGCGGTTGGATTTCTTCTCCTTCTGTTTTCTTCTGGACGTGATCTTTTCCATGCTGATTTGCTACAGTGGATTGGTGACGTGTTGCTTTCTTATTGGTTGATAGTTTTGACCGCAGGTTGAACAGTTTCCCATAAATGGCAGTCACTTCCCTTTCTTTTCACCATCCTCTCTCTTGTTTCTCGAAGGGTTTTCTACTTCCAAAGGTAAGAACTTTTTCTTTCCGATTTCTTTCTGTTTGCACCATGTCATTTCCGAGATCGAAGAGGTCTAGAGCTTCATCTTTTGGCGTCGGTGGGAAAGGTAGTGAGTTCTCCCCCTCGAATCTCCTCAGTTTGGAAGATTCCCTGACCGGAACCCTAACCCAATCGGAGTTGGATGTGATTTTAGAAGTGGGTCAATTCCCTTCTGAGACGGTGGCTCGTCTTCCTTTACCCCAAGAGTGGGCCGACTGGTGTCGCGATGGGTGGGTTTGCTTCTTCGAATACCCCTTCAGAATAGGCCACTCCTTTCCATTCTCGAGTTTGGTAAGGAATTTCTTGTCCGTCCTTAACCTTGCCCCATGCCAGGTGATGCCGCATGCATGGCGTCTTCTTCGGGTAGTCGACCTTTTGGTGTCTAGTATTGAAATTGATTTCGACTTCGATGCTCTTTGGTATTCGTACTACCTGAGTAGTCGGGGTTCTTCCCGCTTTCAATCGCGCCTTAGGCCAGATAAGAAGCCAATCGCTTTAAACCTTAACGTGAATGATCACGGATGGAGGTCGCGATTTTTCTTTGTTGAAAAGAAGTCGCTTGAGGGGGGATTCGATTGCTCTTTCTTGCGCGATGTTTGGAGGACGACAGGTATCGTGTTAGTCTCCGATTTTTTTATGTTTTGATGCCTTGTTAACTGGTGCTTACGTGTTTCTTTTTTCAGTGCCAAGTCTAGAGGAGAAGACAGATTCCGACTTTGCTACGGTTACTGAGGTTTTGCTTGCCTTTTCAGAGGCCGACAGGTCGTTCAAGAATGTGGATTTTTTAGCCCTTCCTCCAAGTATGGCGACTCCGTCCACTTCTGTCACTAAAGGCACATGTTCGTTCCTTCAGGTATGCATGTGGATGGTCTTTGGAGTGACCATATGCTTATTCGTTTGTACTTGCCTGGCAGTATCCCGGGGTGCGAGGTCGAATGCTCGTTTGTCCGGAAAGAGTCTCCTGGACCAAAAGCTGGCGGCGAAAGCGTCTTCGTCGACTAAGTTCGAAGCCAAGGCTCTTTCGTCGGCTAAGATCGTCGCCTTAGATTCACCATCATCTAAAACTTCAGGGGCGAAGAGGAAGGCGATGGGCGCCCCAGAAGTTTCAGTAGGCATGGTGAAGAAGAGAGATTTGGAGGATCTGCTCCATACTTTGGACCCTAAGGCTAAGAAGGAGATTGGTGATTTGCATCCCGTCGATTGTATTGATGAGGCCGGGGCGGCCGCCTAGCGAGTAAGTAGGAAAAAGCTTTGTATGAAGTGTTTCTGCCAATGTACATTCTTTCAATATTTTTTACATGTTTTGTCGTTTCACATGCCCTTCAGTATTTGCTTGTCGCGTTTTCTAACGTGCAAGAGTTGAGCGACAATGCTGAGAAGCAGATAGCCGAGGTCGAGGGCCAGTTGGAGGTGGCTAGTGGGCGTGTCAAGGCGGCCGAGAACAAGCGGGCGTCGGCCGAGAAGAAACTGGTGGAGACTGAAAAGAAGCTGGTCGAGTTGCAAGCCCGTTTTGGGGAGCTTGAGAGTAGTTTCGACGATGTCCGTTTGATTTACTCAGGTTGCCACCGATGTTGGGACATACTTTTACCTCAAGTCCCGTATTGAGATGATGGAGGAGTATGCTCTGGGGGCCCATTCGTCTTGGAAGATTGAGGATGCGAGGGCGAATATGGACCTTTTGTACCCTAGTGGCAATCCTGGCAATGAGCTGTTCAAGTTGATGGGACTTGGTGAGGATGAGCAGGGAGAAGAGATTGTTCCCGTGGCAGTCGAGGAAGATGTTGGGGATGTGTTGAAGGGGCTCCCTGAGGCGACCGAGGGTAAGAATGTCGTCCCTGTAGAAGTTGACGAGAGGTCAGGCGAGTCCTGATCTTTGTTTTAAACAAATGTCATTGTTTTCTTTTGGTGTTTGTGAACGTTTTACTTTAAAAATTTTAGGTAGTATGCTGTGCCCCATCGTGGAGATGGGATGGACAATGTTTTGGCGACCCGTCTGCCATCGCGGGTCGCGTATTTTGTAAACGCTTTAGTTGTTGCGATGTACCTTGTGTTTGTTTTGCATTTGTTTTGCGTGTTATGTTTTTGCAGGTGGATTCTGTCGTTTTGCGCCTTGGCCGTAGTGTGTGGTCGTAACGACCTGTAGTTGTAAGTGTTAGTGTAGCATGCTTTTTGTTTGTCCAGGGAAGAGTAGTTCGTAATGTATGATAAGGACGAGTACCTGGGACATGACAAACCTTTGTAAAATGGAGCGTTTCATTTTGTTCCTCTATTCCCTGTGTATCAATCGATTTGTGTGTTGTAAGCGATGTTGTATGTGTAGTAAGGATATCCTTTTGAATGTCAAGTTTGTCTTCGAGGCCTCTCGTTCCTGTTCAGATTTTATTAAGAGTACACAAAAGAAAGGTCTTGGGGCGGCCGTTGGGGGGTGACCTAACGGCCCTCCGATGCTTAAGTCAGTGATCGGAATCCAAGCGAATGTAATTGAATAGATGTTAAAAATGTGGAAGGGAAAAGAGTTTAGAAATGATACAACTTTAAGTGGATCGCGTTCTAGCTTTTGGGGATTGGTTGTCCATCCTTTGTTTCTAATCGATATGCTCCTTGTCCAATGACTTCTTTGATGAGGTAAGGTCCTTCCCACTGGGGTGCTAGCTTTTCGTCGGTTGGATCTCTGGTGTTTTGGAATGTTTTCCTTAGGACCCAGTCCCCTAGCTTGAAGACTTTAACTCGGACGTTCTTGTTGTAGCTCCGGGCGACTTGTTGTTGGTACTGGACCATTCGGATCCTAGCTTTTTCTCTGGTCTCGTTGATGGTGTCGAGGTTGTGAGCCAACTCGATGTCGTTTTGTTCTGGAGTTTGGAGTCCGTATCTGGCAGTTGGGACGAGTAGCTCAGCGGGGATGACTGCTTCGCTTCCATAGACTAGCAAAAAAGGGCTTTGTCCTGTTGCATTCTTAGGCGTTGTCCCGTCGGACCATAATATTAAGGGGAGCTCGTCGGCCCATTTGCCTTTTGCCCCTGTGAGGCGTTTTTTGAGATTGTTGATGATGATCTTGTTATCGGACTTTGCTTGACCATTGGATTGTGGGTATCTTGGCGTGGACGTGACTAATGTGATGTTCCACTATTTACAGAAGGATCGTGTCTGGCTACCGATGAATTGGGAGCCATTGTCGCATACGATTTCTGAAGGGACGCCAAATCTGCATAGAATATTACGTTTTATGAATGAGATGACGTGTTTTTCTTTTACCTCTCGATACGCTTCAGCCTCTATCCATCTCGAAAAGTAGTCAGTCATGGCTAGGAAGTAGACGCGTTCTCCCGACACTGGTGGTAATTTCTCGACGATGTCCATCCCCCATCGCATGAAGGGCCAAGGAGCTAGAGTTGGATGGAGCATCTCCGATGGCTGATGCGTGATAGGTGCATGTCGTTGGCAGGCGTCGCATTTCCTGACGTAATCAGTCGCGTCTTTGTTCATTGTGGGCCAGTAGTAACCTGTCCTGAGAGCTTTGCCGGATAGGCTACGTCCTCTAGTGTGGTTCCCGCATTCTCCGTCGTGAAGGGATTGTAAGACGCGTCGTACCTCGGTTGTTTCGAGGAAACGTAGGTATAGGCCTGTGACAGATCGTTTGAACAATACGTTATCTTTTAAATCAAAGGTTACAACTTGTACCTTGAGTCTTTTAGCTTCTGCTTTGTCTGTTGGGAGAGTTCCATCTCTGAGCCACTTGATATAGGGGATGGTCCAATCGTCTTGGTCGCCCACCAAGTCTTCTTCTGTATGGTCGCCTACTTCTACTGAGACGACTTCTTCTAGGGGTAGCTCATCCGTCGTCTGAATGTCGTCTGGATTGGTTGTCTTGAAGGCTTTGGGGACAGCTGGTGTGGTGATATGTGCTAGTGGAATGTTGCGGAAGTCGTTAGGATGCAAGGTGGAGCCAAGGTTTGCTAGGGCGTCGACTTGTGTGTTGAGGTCGCGTGGGACTTGTCGGATGGTGAAGCTTTGAAATTTGCTTGCCAATTTTTTGACGATATCTAGATATGCCATCATTCTGTCGTCTTTGGCGGCATACGAACCTTGTACTTGGTTGACGATTAAAAGAGAGTCGCATGTCACCTCTATGTTCAGAATTGCGAGATCATGTGCGAGTGTTAACCCGAATACGAGGGCTTCATATTCTGCTTCATTGTTGATCGCGTCCCATTCACATCTCACAGCTTGGGCTATATGGTCCCCTTGTGGTGATTTTAGCACGACACCTAAGCCGACCCCTCTTACGTTTGACGCTCCGTCCGTATGGAGTTGCCATGTGCCCCTGTCTTCTTCGATTTTTAGTTGTTCGACCTCCTCCGTGGCTTCTTGTTCCAGTGTCGGGCTGAAATCGGCCACCAAGTCGGCTAAAGCTTGAGATTTGATCGCCGTCCTTGGCTCGTACTCGATGTCAAATCCGCTGAGATGTATGGCCCATTTGGCCATCCGTCTTGTAAATTCTGGTTTCCTTATGACTGCTTTCATGGGATGGTTAGTTCTCACAATAATAGCATGTGATTCGAAATAGGACCGTAACTTATTTGAGGCCATTACCAATGCCAGGACTAACTTTTCAAGCGATGTGTACCTGATTTCGGCGGGAAGTAAGGAACGACTTACATAGTAGACCGGTGATTGCTTACCATCTTCTTCCCTTGTTAGAACTGCGCTGACGGCTGATTCTGATATGGCCAGATATAGTGGTAACGGCTCATCGTCTTTTGGCTTAGCCAGTAGGAGTGGACTTGCCAGATATGTCTTTAGGTTTTGGAACGCTTGTTCGTGTGCAGCCGTCCAGCCGAATGATTTGTTCTTTTTCAAGGCTTCGTAGAAGAGCTTGCATTTATCCGATGACTTGGATATGAATCTATTTAGTGCCGATATCCGTCCTGTTAGTTTTTGGACGTCCTTGACGCATCAAGGGGATCTGAGGTTGACGATGGCCTTGATTTGGTCGGGACTGGCTTCGATCCCTCTTTGAGTGACCATGTATCCCAAGAATTTTCCTGAAGACACTCCGAAAGAACATTTAGTCGGATTTAATTTCATGTTATATCTTTTTAATACCTCGAAAGCTTCCTTAAGGTGTTCGATGTGGTCCTCTGCTGCTTTGGACTTGACGAGCATGTCGTCGATGTAGACTTCCATGGTATCTCCGACCTGATCTTTGAACATTTTGTTTACCAACCTCTGGTACGTGGCCCCTGCATTTTTTAGCCCGAAGGGTATCACTTTGTAACAGTACGTACCTTGGCTTGTTATGAAAGCCGTCTTTTCTTGGTCGTCAGGATCCATGAGAATCTGGTTGTACCCACTGAATGCGTCCATGAATGTTAGCATTTCGTGTCCGGCGATCGCGTCGACCATTGCGTCGATATGTGGTAATGGGAAAGATTCTTTTGGACAGGCCTTGTTCAGGTCTGTGAAGTCGATACATACTCTCCATTTCCCATTCTTCTTTTGAACCACGACGACATTTGCTATCCAGTCGGGGTACTTGACTTCCCTTATTTTACCTGTTTCAAGTAAGTTTTTTACCTCGTCGTCTACAATCTTGTTACGTTCTGGTGCGAACTTTCTTCTTTTTTGCCTGACTGGAGGGTACGTGGGATCTACATTCAATTTGTGAGTAATAATATCTGGGGAGATTCCCACCATGTCTTCATGTGACCAAGAAAAACAGTCAGTGTTGGATCGTAAGAAAGAAATTAAATCTGTCCTGGTCGAATCTTTTAGATCTGATCCGACCTTTACTGTTTGTGTTGGCTTTGAAGGATCCAGCACGATCTCATCAAGTTGTTCCATTTCTGGTTCGACGTATCGTGTGGTTCCTTCACCATACTGTGGTTGCTATGCAGAAGACCTGTCGACTGCCCCTTTCATTGAAGTGACGTAGCACTCCTTGGCAGCCTGCTGGTCACCTTTTATTTCCTGTACCCCCCACTTAGTAGCAAACTTTATTGTCTAGTGGTAGGTGGAAGGTACAACTTTCATGGCGTGGATCCAGGGTCTGCCAAGGATTGCATTGTATGGCGATGGGCAGTCGAGTATCAAAAATTTTACCTATTGATTGACTCCACCGGCATACATCGTTAACACGATCTCACCTTGGGTATACTTTACTTCCCCGCTGAATCCGACCAGCGGGGTAGAGTTTCTGGTTAAGTCGTCCTCGCTTAAACCCATGCCCCTTAAGGCGTCGAGTGTTAACAAGTTGGTGGAGCTACCTGTGTCGATTAGAACACGACGAATAAGGCAATTGCTAATTGACAGAGAGATTACCAAACCATCGTGGTGGTCGCCTAACTCTTGGGCTTCCGAATCGTCGAAGGTGATGGCGGGAGCGTCTGAGATCTGCAATTGTCTTGTCTCCGCTTGAATCGGCTTGTTGCCTTTGCTCTCTCGAGCATGTGTTTTGGCGGCCGAGTATGTGTTTCCACATACGTCCGACCCTCCTGAAATGGTGTTAACAATTTTAGTGGGAACCGGAGAGGATGGTTTGTCGGATGTTACCTGGTCCCTTCGATCGAGGGTCGCTTTAGCTCTATCTGAGATGATGTCGCGTAATAACCCCTGTGCAAGGAGCCTCGCGACCTCTTTGCGAAGGGCTATGCATTCGTCCGTCGAGTGTCCATGGTCTCCGTGGAATTCGCACTATCGGTTCATGTCTTTCTTGGCGTTCGGTTTATCGCTCTTCCGAGGCCACCTTACTTCTTTTCCATATTTGTCGAAGCTTTTTACGAGCTCTGATATAGATATGTTGAAGTTGTAAGAGTGAAGCTTTGGAGGGAGAGAGGGGTTGTTTCGCCAATCCTGGTTCCTGTCATAAAAGCTGTTTACCTGACTGGGGTCATTTCGTCCCTTAGGGTACGATTGGTGCCATCGATCACGTCGATAGTCCGAGGATGCCTTTTGGTCGACTCGATCGGGACTCTTGTTTGCCTTGGAGGGTTCATTGTCTTCCTCGAGTCTGACTTGTGCCATGGTCTTAGCTTGTACGTCTTCAAAACTTCGGCATGGATATTTGGTCAGTTCGCGGTAGAGTTCGCTGACTCTGACCAGGCCCCGGTGAAACGCTTCGATCGACTGGATCACTGATTGGCTAGATGCCCCACGGTGGGCGCCAAATTGTTTTGGGCAAAAAAGATCGAACCGACCTGAATCGCTTAAAGAAGGGCAACTAGACAACAAGTAGATTAACAATATCTAGACAATCCAAAATAATTAGAGATGTGAACGTAATAAGATTAAAGGAATATAAAGATTGGCTTATCTCCTCCGAATAAGAGGTCGGTCGAATCAAAGGAGCTGGACGTAAGTCGCTTTGGTACTAGAACACGGACTCAGACTTGAGAATTTAGATGCCAGTGGGAGACTAGTTGTCTGTATTATGTCAAAGAACGCATGTGTCCGTTACAATGATTTCTAACCCCTTTATATACATACTTAATTTCCAAAAGATCTGGATAAACTAGCCGTTTCTTCCTCCGTGATCTTCGCTCGCTAGCTCTTATTGCCGGATTGCCATGATCTTGTGGCATTTATGGTTTGATTATGCAGGTTTGTAACCGGTGCAAATAGGTTTGGCCTTTTTTAATCCATACCTAAACAATGTAGTTTTACTCATTCATAACTATACTATTAAGTTAGCAATTCATACCTAGTTTAGGCCCCTATGTATACATATATATATATATAACGCGAATATTATGCTTTAACAAGAAATTAAAATACATACCTTATTCATTATACAAAATTGCAAAAGTTTCCTAAACTATGTACTTCATTAATTTATACCTAAACTATGTAGTTTTATCCATCCATATATAACACAAATTACTACTTCATACCTAATATAGGCCATATTCATGTATAACGCAAATATTATGCTGAAACAAACAATCGTAAATGAAAAATTATACATTACTAACCTCAAAATTGGTGCTCGGTTCACAATCGTCGAAATCTCCTTCCTCTTCTCCATTCCAATATGACTCTTCACCATTATATGATATTTTGGGAAGGTTGTGTTCGGATATGGATCGGAATTGAGATGAATGAGTTTGTTTATTTATAGGCCAAAGTTCGATCATTGAAAATATGGGCATTGTGTGCGCTAGGAATTGTCGTACACCGTCTCCTAGCGCACTAACTGCCATATTTCCAATAGTCAAATTTGTTCAAATTGTGGTACGCCAGGAAATGGCATACGCTCGTTCCTGACGCATACATATTATATTTATGCACTAGGAAATTTCCTCCCAAAACACACAAAACAACCCGGTCTTCCTTTGGTGCACTAGAGTATGGCATATGTCGTATTCTAGCGCACCAAAGTGTGTGTGCTTAGACAAATCGATGTGTATATAGATCTCCCGTAATTTTATAGGTTCTTGCATTGCAAGAAAATAAAATAAGTCAAAAAAAATCAAAAAATCAAATTTCTAAAAAATAATTATTGAAAAAATATAATTTTCAAAAAAACGTTTATAGAAAAGAAATGAAAAAAATAACTTTTGAATAAATATAAAAATTATAATATTGAGGATTGTTTTACTCTAATCATAGCCCTCCATCACCTAAATCTAGTGGTCACCATTGCTTATCAGTTATCACTTTACATTCAAAGTTAATATGCACTTGAACCATACTCGTGTTTTTTAAATGAATCTCCCGTGTCTCGATGACACGAAGTTGTCTTCGCTCCTCACGAATAACTGGTCCTAGTTACAAGTAGACATGAGCAAACACGGGCTGACCCATTCGCCCGCCCTCTTAAATGAGCGGATATGGTTACTATATTTAGCTCATTTTTCCCGGATAGTCCGACCGGAAGCCCGAATTAATTTTTAAATATAAATAAAACAAATGTGATTTTATATCTATTGTTATGACATATTTTTTATGGGCGTTTTTGTTGGACTAGTTTGGTTTATAACTGCATTTTTAAAGTGTTGGACATATTTCTTATGGGTATTTTTGTTGGACATGTTTGTAACAGACACCGTGTATATCGTTTGTAACAAAAATATAGCTTTTTATGGGCGTTGTGTGCTAGATTGGAGTTGTTATGTTTGCCATGTCTCGTGGGCTATATGGGACCCGCGAGCTGCTTGGGTCCGGGCGGATCCGAGAAGCCTCCCCAACCCGTTTCTTTTGGTTGCCTGAATTCGGCCCGCCCATTCGAGCATTAATACTTTTGATCAAAGCCCGGCCCAGATCCGGATTTGCTCAGGTCTAGTTACAAGTCAGCCTATCCTTTACCTTTCTTGGACTCTGACCCTCTCCCATGATCCACCTCTTTGGCCCAATCCCTATCGTTGGCCAGACACCGCCACACTCTTCGACCATCTTAGGCTCATTGCCGTCCACCTTCAGTCATTCATTGAATTACCTCACCGTCTTCATCGTTACCTTACTGTTGATACCGCCTTCTTGTCGTCGCCTCACCGTCTTTGTCATCTCTTAAGGTAAGTTTTGTTTCTATAATCCTGATCTCCTTTTTTTTTTATGATGGCGCTTTTACTCCCATCTAGAGTAAGCTGGTGTTGGGTTAAGTTTGGTATCAACAAAGAATCAAAATTTATAGATTATACTCATGCTGGGTTTGATAACAATCGGCGGATCAGATCGGTTTCGGGTTGAGTTCGGATCCGGGTAATTGTCGGATGTTCAAACAACTCGAGTTGGCCCGGGTCAGGTATCATTTATCGGGTGAAGTCAGGTTTTCGGGTAAATTTCGGCTGAGTTAATTTGGATTTCGATCGAACTAGGTTTCAGGTGGTTCAGATTTTAGAGTGAGTCTGATTTTTGGGGGAGTTTGATTTTTGGTAGAATCCAACAATTTTGGTTAAATCGGATTTCAGATGATGAAACTTATTTTTTGTAGTGGCTTTAAAGATTAAAAAGTCGATGAACTAGTTTTTATTTTTGGTAAACCTCCAAAAGCTTTGGTTAGGGGGGGGGGGGGGGGGGGGGGTTAGACAATTATGGTTTAAGGTTTAGGATTTGTTATATCATATATATTTTTTATTAATAAAATAATAATAATTTATTTGAAAATAAATCTATCCATCTAAGATACGAAAAAATATGAATACACGTATCATAAAATTATATTCTACTCAATATTAGGCTATATTCACCAAGCACATTACCAGATTAATTGCATTTTTAATGATATCATAGCTAATATATTTAATAGTGTAATATGTGGCTTCAATTTTTCCGATGATTCCGGGTAGGGTATCTTTGGATTTTCGGGTGATCTCGCGTCGAGTGACATCAGACTTTCGGGTAATTCCAAGTCAGGTTGCCTCATGTTTTGGGGTTGATATCGGGCTAGTTCATTTGTTATAATCGGTTTCAGATTATTTTTGAATCCGGATTGTTTATGGGTTCGGGCTAGATAGGGTTGGGTCAGGCCAATTTCGAGCATACACTTTTTTGTTTGTTTAGATGTCGGGCGGGTTCAGTGTCAAGCGGGTCGGGTCAAGTTATGTCAGCCTTAGTTTTTTTTTTCTTTTTTCCTGATAAGGTAAGAATTAGACTGAAAAACCACAACGAGTCGGTTTCTCAGTCTATAGCATCCTTTCAGATGAGAACTAAAAGTTTGAAATTTGCTTGAATATCTTCCAAGGACATCTGTTGGGCCATCTTGGCGATGCAGTCAGCGACAACGTTTGTTTCTCGAAAGATATGACGAATCTGCAGTAAAGAAAACAATTGTAAAACACAAAGGATATCAGAAATTAACATTTCAATATCCCATGGGCAGTGCCAGACTCGATTCAGGACGTTTACAATGGTAAGGTTATCCCATTCTATTTGAATGTTGGTAAGACATAATTCATGAGCTTTGGCCAAGGCATTTCTAAATGCTAGGGTTTCTGTTTTTAGAGGGGTAGATATTCCGCATTTTTCTCCATAGAGGAAGATTGGCTCACCTCTATTATTACGAAGGATGTAGCCATAGCTAGATTCCCCGTTTGTTTTAGTTGAGCCGTCCGTGTTGATTTTAACAATATCCACCGGTGGTTTTTTTTCCATTTTTGTTTTGTTCGTTTTCTATTATTATTACTTTCCTTCCTTTTATTTTCTTCAGCCAGGCAGTCTGGGTTCTAATTTTTTTGTTTATTCCCAACTATGAAGTTGATGTTTAATATAAAGTGGTACATCCTTAATTATGTCAGGATCATTATTTGGTCTACCAAAGCTTTGTTGTTTTTTATAGAACAAATTCCCCACCAAGAGAGTGCCAACTCTAGGAAACTTGTTCTGTCAGTTTTGTGTTGAATTTCCTCAATAATTAAGTATGTTTTTTTATTTCCAATATTTAAGGATCTAATGATTCCATAAGTATGTTGATTTATTTTTTCTATAGTTTTCAGGGTATGGTTACACATAAATAATAGATGATTATAGTCTTCAGAGAGTGCAGTACAACAAACACATTTCTAAGGGAGTGCTACTCCTTTCTCAGTTAGTCTTTGTTTGGTTGGGAGTCCATTTTTTTATAATTTTCCAAAGAAAAATTTTCACTCTAGGATAGGTATCGAGTTTCCAAATCCAAGAAGAATCATAAGCAATATATCTTTTCTTTTCATTGATCATGTTCATAACAGATTTTGTGGAAAACCAACAATTCTTATTGGCTTCACAATCCATCCTATCATTAATATTGTTTACTGGTATTGATAGGGAAGTGATTTGTTTTAAGAATATCTATTGATAACAGTTGGTCAATCTTATCTTTATTCCAAGTCTTATTTGGTAGAATGAAATCTGCTACAAGCGCATCTTTATGCTGATTATGTTGTATATTGATCATTTCTCATAAGGGTTTCTTTGAGAACCATTTATCAGTCCATAATTTAATGGTTTGGCCATTACCAACTTGCCAAATAAGTCCAGACTTGAACTCATCTAGGATTTCAATCATTCTAGACCATTGCCAAGAGCAATATCCTTTTTTCTCATAGTGTAAAATATGTTGTGCTTTTAGGTAGTTTCCAGTTATAATTTTCATCCAGAAATTATTTGGTTCAGCAAGAATTTTCCATAATCGTTTATATTGCAAGACTTTGTTCATGTCTTTCGATTTGCGTAGTCCAAGTCCTCCTTGTTGGACAAGTTTGCAATTTTTTTCCCATCCTATAAGAGGTTTATACGAGGGGTCCTTATTCCAGAAAAATGTTCTATTTAATTTATCTAGTTCGTTATGAGTTTGTGTGAGCAACATGAAACTTTGCATCAAGTAATTTGGTCTAGAAGCAAAATTTGCTTTTATTAATGTTGTTCTGCTTGCTTGGGATAGAGAATTCGCTTTCCATTTTGCTAACTGTTTTTGTGTGCTAATTATAAGATCATCAAAAGTATTTGAGTTCACTCTGCCATTAATAATAGGGCAGCCTAAATATTTTTCAAGAGATATCATGTTTGTGATTGTAAGGATACCTTGTATTTCCAATTTCTTTGTATTGGTTACTTTTTTCGTAACTTGGAAGGCAGATTTGTGAAAGTTCACTTTTTGTCCTGATATTTTACAATAATCATCCACAATATCCTTGATCTCCTTACAGTTCTCCTGTTTGACTTTTGAGAATATCATAATGTCATCAACGAATGCCAATAAAGGAATACGAGTTTCAAGTCTCGATATTTGGAACCCAATGGGTTTTCGAGGTCTATTTGTTGCTAGTTGTAGTTTTCGGGCTAGAATTTCTGCTCCTAAGATAAACAAAAAGGGTGAGAGGGGGTCTCCTTGGCAAAGTCCTCTGGTTGATTTGAAAATTTCCGTACGTCCATTATTAACTAGCACCGAAAAGGAGACTGTCATGATGCATTCTTTTATCAAGTTGATAAATTTATCGTGGAATCCAAATTTTTCCATGATTTTAATGATGAAGTTCCATTCAATTCTGTCATAGGTTTTTTCCATATCTAGTTTAAGGGCAATGAATCCTTCAGTTCCTTGTTTTGATTTAAATGAGTGACATTTTTTATGTGCTATTAGGATATTGCCTTGTATGACTCTATTTGCAACAAAGGCTCCCTATAGGGGATGGATCAGTTTTTCCATAGTGTTTTTTAACCTTGCAGTTAATATTTTGGAAATAATTTTATAAATTGTGGAGCAGAGGCTTATCGACCTATAGTGGTTTGTAGAATTAGGGTTATCGCATTTTGGTATTAAAGATGTAAATGTATGGTTGATTTGTTTAAGTAACTTCCCCGAAAGGAAGAAACTTTTAATAGCTTGGATCACAGATGGACCTACAATGTCCCAATATTTTTGGTAGAATTCTGCTGTCATTCCATCAAGACCTGGTGATTTATCCGAGCCAATGTCAAACACAACCTTTTTGATCTGTTCATTAGAGACATTTGATTAGATCTCTTCATTAGAGACATTTCTAATCAAATCATCATTATCTTATGTTGATATTTCAGTTTGAATTAATTCAAGATTCTCCCTTAGTAAGTTTTCGTTCATTTCTTCACTTTTAAATCTCTTTATAAAATCGTTTCTGATTTCATTTCTAATATTTTCTTCTCCAATTATGTTAGTCCCTTCTAGGGTTTTAATTTCCTTTATTATTTTCCCGTTTCTTCTTCCACTAGCTATTTTATGAAAATAACTAGCATTTGTATCATTAAGCTTTATGTGTTTTGCTCTTTGATTCCAAAATATTTTTTGGAAACTGAGTTTTTTTTTTCTTCAATGAGTCTGTTTTGTTTTTGGATTAAAGTGTGCATAGGGTTTGTACAAATCTCTATTTGTATGTGAGATAGTTGTATTTCAATGTTCTAAAGCTGGCTAAACACATTGCTAAAAATACTCTTATTCATATTTTGGCATGTTTTTTGAGTAACTTGGTCTTGGATACTAGATTATACATTCTGGAACCATGGTAGTTTGTTCTTCATGCTTGTTTAACAACAATTCTAAAGTCCTTTCTAGTCATCCAAATCTTCTCAAATTTGAAAGGTTGGTTCTTAAGAGGTATAGTTGATGCTAAATCAATAGAAATAGAACAATGGTCAGAACTAGTGAAAGCATAATGTTTGGTACAAATATCAGGGTACCATTGCATGATTTGATGATGGATCAGAGCACGATCCAGTTTTTCATAAATGTTATCAATCTTTGTTTTGTTCTTTCGCCAGGTAAAAGTATTTCCTTGAATTGGTATATCCAATAATTCACATTCATTTTTGAAGTGTCTTAATCTAGCAAATTTAGATAATGGTGGATTGGCTCCACCCAATTTTTCAGAAGGGTCTTGTATTTCATTAAGGTCACCCATAACAATACATGGGTACGTGCTATTTTTGATAAATGAAATTATGGTTTCCCAAAACTCATTTTTGCCATATTCATACGGGGGGCATAAGTAAGAATGAGTAGTGCTTTAATATAAGTACACAGATTAGTGTACCTAATACTGACAAATCTAGATTCAATTTTGTCGATTTCAAGTATTTCATTTGTAAGCTGGTAAGTTTTCCACATGACGCAAATACCACCTGAAAATCCGGTGGCTGGGACAAAGTGAAATTGATCAAAGCCAACTTTTCTCCATGTTTTTTCACTGGGTTCCTTGTTCGGTCTAGTTTCAAATAAAGCCAATAATTGAACACGTTCAATTTTACAAAAGGATTCAACATCCATCCAGATTATTTTTTTTCCAATACCACGACAATTCCAGGTTGTAATCTTTATAACAAACCCAACATGAAATTGCCCCATATCCGACGTCAGTTAGGGGTCTTTCTATGATTTTTTGTCGTTGGCATTTGTAATCAGAAATCACAGCCAATTGGTTTCTAATGACTTGTTTACTAGTTGATTTGTCCCATTTTAAATCTCCTTCTCTATATAAGGAGTGCCAAAATGGTGCAAATCAAACCAATTATGCGCTTGTGAGCACAATGATTAGAATAAGTTTCATGGATAATTTTAGTTTTGGTTTTGAACTTTTCAGTATGTTTTCTGTTGGTGTGTTCATCCATATTCTTATTCGAATTAACCTGTGATTGAATGATTTGAATTTTATTTTTCCTAGGACATAAGTTAAAAGGCTCAGTTTCAAATGACTTAGTATCAGTTGTTCTAGAAATTATAGATAGATACCCATGACACGAAGTATCACAAGCAAGCTTATTCCAACGCAGATGTTCCAATATTTGATAGCAAATAGAGATTCTAGATAGCATATCCAAGGGATGTTCAGAGCAAGAACCAAACAAAACCCAGCTGTCATAGCCAAAGCATTGTCAAAAAAACAAATCATGCTACAAGTTTCATAATATTGCTCATAGTTTAGAGACAAGGTTGTTTGAGAAACCTGATTCATCTTGAGATAAGAATTAAATTATAAGCCATCAAAATTTAAAACACCATTACTTATGGTTTTCTCAACCATAATGGTGAAGGATTCAAAAAAGTAACTATTGTTCCTGTAATCATTTTGCATTAGTTTGTTTGTGTACACTTGTTGATGTAGGGAAATTGAAGAGACTAAATAAAACCCCCACATAGTGCTATGTTCAGAGCCAATCAGAAGAACCTGGTTCACTTCGCTGGTTTGGTTTGAGCGTAACAAACAAAGGATGCAAACATGAGATTGCTGAGACGCTGATACGCTCTACTTTGTAGTGCGTAACTAGGAGCTGTTACTAGGTTATTAGGTACCATCTGTATGGGTTTAGGAGACAATTTAGGATTATGGAGTAGTAGAGTAGAAGTGGAGAAAAGGAGGATTTTAGTGAAGTGTTGAAGGCATTGAGGAGTTGTGAAGAGGAGGCCGCAATCAGGGGCTAGAAGAGCAAGGCGCGGCATAGGAAGAGACCGTCAGGAAGCGGAGAAGGCAAAACCACGGTCGTGGTTTTGGACCCGCGATCGCGGCTATTGAAGAACTCGCTAGAGTGCCGTGAAGGGTAAGCCGCGGTCGCGGTTTTGCAAGGCAAGCAGACGCGGAGGCTCTTCGACGCGGATGTCCTTGTTTACTTTATTTTCCTTATTTTCTTTATTTTATAATTTGTTATTTCGGATATTATTATTTTAGAAGATTTACTTAGGTTATAAGTACTTAGTTTCCTTTAGGTTTTTATTATCATTCATTCTATCATACTTTTGAGAACGACAGTAAAGAGTTTTTGGAGTTTTTGCAAGACCATCAAGAACTAAGTTTCCTTTGCTTAGTCAGACAATTGAAGCATTCGTTTGATTTGGTTGTGAGATTATAATTCTTGTTCTATTCCTTTGAATGTTATTGATTCTCTTGTGCTTAATCCCTTTGAGTTCTCCTGATTGCACTAGCCTGATCAACTAGTAGTTATTAGTATTATTCCTGTGCTAGAGTTAGACTGTTTCTGGTTGAAATACCTAATTCAGAGTAGCAACTACGATATTCTAGAACTGGTTGGAATAGTTTATTGTAGAAGAGAATTGATTGCATGCTAAGTAAAACTGGTTGTTTTATGTGCATGTATCTGCTGAAATTCCTGAACTTACTGCTGCTGTTAAATTGTATCTGGATAGTTTCCTGGTTATTTGATAGTTAGTATTCTCAGGGTCTGGTTGTCCTGTTAATAACTTAAGAAAAGGAATAGGAACATTCACTGGTCTAAAGAACTAGAGATAATCAAGGATCAACCAATCAAACTGAAGTTTGGATATCCGTCTGACTGAGTACTTTTCTCAATATCTGTTTACATCATCATTAATTCTGTTAGTTAATTTCATAGTTTAGAACAAAACAATCAAATCCCCCTTTGTTACTATTGGTGAACGATTTCTACAAACAAGATAGATAACTTGATTCTCTGTGGGTTCGACCCTTACTTGTCAGACTACATTAGTTAGGTTTTTAAGGTTTCTTTGTTAGGTACACACGACTAACCGCCTATCAGACGCCAATGGGCTTCACACATTTTCTCTGTTCAGAATAACTATTAAAGAAAATAGTGGTGATATAAGAATTCTAAAAAAACAATTAAGAGATAAAGCAAGGCATTAATTAAGTTAAAGTTCAGATTAGCAATCCAAGTATGATTTGAATTAAGAAAGTTCCAAACAAGATAGGTATTAACTCCAGACCACTGGTAAGTAAAATAAAACTCACCAGGAAGGTTGCAGCACATCAACGGGGTCCAAGATTCAAAGTCACATTTGAGAGGATTAAGTTCGAAATTATAGCTATTGTTCAAGCAATCCAAATTTTCTACACCCTTCATATACACCCTTCCCTACTCCCTCTTTTTAATTGGTCCACCTAAACATTGATTTTATTTTTTTTAGTTAAATAATTAATTAAAATCTTCCCCTTTCCTTTCCCCTCTCCCCTTTCCCAGCCACTGTTCGTTACTTCCCCCAATTAATTTCAGTCCAAATTCGTTCTCCCCTCTCCCAACTTTGCCCAGATTCAATTTCTTAAATACATATCTACCTCCTCTCTCAATTTCTCTAATCTTGTTCCTAAAAAGCTTATTCTGATCTATCGATCAAACACCAGGTTCGTTTTCTTTAACCTTGTTGCTCATATTCAATTTCTTAATCCAGAGAGCCTTCACATTCATGGATAAAGATGGTGTGATTTGCTTGGTGGATGGGGACGTCGTGCTCTTTGTAAGAAGCCAAACGACACGCCCAACAAGGTAAACCGAAACCCTAATGTTCGATTCTGATTCGAACTTCTTTAGCAATAGCTGTCTAATTCCCCCTCTTTTAAGCTTGAAAATCATATGTATGGACTGAATTTTTCTAATTACTCCATTGTATGGTGGTTGTTGAATTTTTCAGGCTCTTAAGCCTTTTATTGTTGAATTCCCATCTAGAGACCATTCCAATGCTCTGCTCAAATCATAACAGGAGACACAACTAACATTATAGTGGAGGTACATTCACTTTTCCCCATCGATCAAACTCTTTATATGCATTCTATTTGGTTTAAACTTCCAAGTTTAACGACGCCATGTTTATATGTCATGCTAAGGCTATCTCTGCTGGCTTAAAGTATAAAAAAGATGCCGTGAAGCATATTGTGGGCAATGATCTGCTGGTGTTTGAATATGTATTTTCAATTTGTTCTGATTTTCTATCATTGTTTTTGTATCATGATCTATTGGTGTTTAGTCTTATTTCTGATGTTCAGTGGTGTTTATCTATTGTGTTGTGAGTTTGTGAGCTTCTGTTGCGAGTATGCTGCTGTCGCGTTGTGTTGTTCCAAGTTGTTGTCACGCTGAGTTGCTGCTATGTTGCTCTCACGCTGTGTTGTTGTCTCCTAGTTGTTGTCACGCTGAGCTGCTGCTAAGTTGTGTGGTATCTCACTGGATTCCTTAATCACTGGATTTGCTGTTTTGCTGAAAAGGTGATTGGAAGCTTGTTTGATTGCCAACTGAAGTGAAGAGCAATGAAGAGCTAGTGATCTAATTTTATTGGTGTATTTTATTTTATTGTACATGTTGCTTCCTCACATTTGTATAAAGGAGGATGCTTAAGAATGTAAACAATATTATCAATGAAGAACCTGAAGTTATTGTTCTTTTCCCATTCTCCTGATTTTCTTTTCCTTATTTGTCTCTCTTTAACTTTCTCATGGACAAAATAAAAAATATATGTAACACCTAAACTAATTAAAACAAATAATAACCTCTGCTGCATAACAACATTCAAAGAACGATCAACAAAAGAGAGATTCCAAACTACTATATGAATTAACACCTAAAGTAATAAAAACTAAATCAACACCTTCCCTAATTAAAACAAAATAGCAAGAATATAATATCTATGAAAAATAACATCAGCAAATAGATAATATCTATGAAAAATAACATCAGCAAATAGATCTTTCATGTATCTAGCATCAACAAAAGAAAGTTTCAAGCTATTATATAAAGTTTCCATGATATGGAGTTGGCACGACATGTCTTCAACTAGTTCGGTGTATGGCTGTTTGTCCATCATCTTATATGTAAAAACATAATATGAATTAGAACAATAGACAATACATTACATATAAATATCATGTATTTGAAAACACATTCAACTAGTGAGAGTTAAGACATAGTATCTGAAGTTTTACATTCACCTGCAGGCTGAGGTATTCCAATGTTTGTCAACAATGCCATATAACTATGCTGAAATTGTTGATTAGGCTGAACATGTAATGGATTAATATACATGTTACCATGTCCATATTCTAATGGTGTAGAGTTGTAATATCCAGCTTGCTCTTGTGAATGAATAAAAGAAACTCGTTGTTGTGCACCACTTTCATCTAGTTGAACACATTGGTTCGCCTGCATTGCAAACAAATTTTGCTACGTGAAAGTCAAAGACAACACAATATAAAAAACAACCCCAACCCCATTACACTAGAATAGCAGTACTCAAAAGTCAAAGACAACACAAAATAATAGCCATGACAGAAAAAATTCAGCAAAGTTGTAGGCAACAACAAGCATTATTCTCAAAGACGAAAAAACAACATATCCTAGACAATATTCCAAAAGCAATAGCAAAAGACATCTCAGGTGGTTATTTTAAATTTAAGAATTGAATATCTTATCTACTACTAATACAAATAAACAAAAACTTTTGACATACCTGTACAACATGAGAAAGGCCTCTATGTTGCTCTACATGTTCATCCGTTAGACAACACACATCATTATCAAGCAATGTGCTACGCTTTGTTGTTCTGTTTTTTTTTCTGGCTGTTTCAAGAGCACTCTTCGGCCTTTTACTTGATCGAGCTCTGGGTTTTGGCTTCAATTTCAGACCATTAACTGCCTTTGTCTTGCTATCTGCATTCAAGGATATATCACTATTTGGATCAATTCCTGACAGATGGTAATTTGGCAACCTGGATTCAGTTGGTCTTTCTGCTGAGCTTAAATCCATCTCTCTAGACAACTTAAGAAGATTCTCTTTCATAAAATGGTATGCATTTTCAGATTCTACAGCTCTTGTAACTAGACGAGTAGATAAACGACATAACTCTTTGTAACGCATTGCCAACTTTGATTTAGGATCTATCTCATCATGTGAATTCTGGTTGGTGGCTCTAATGCTTCCTGTTTTAGCATTTTTGGTCCAACGTTTTAGAATGTACCTATCAGGAACTTCAGTAATACCTCTAGAAGAGAAAACCTTCAATATATGACTGCATAATAGGCCAGCGAACTCAAATTTCCTACAATTACACCATATATTTTCTTCTATGCAATCATAAGAGACAATAAAACTGTTTTTCTTCTTCAGAGGTGTAACCTTATATTTATGAAGTGCCCCCGCCTCACCACAGACTTCAAGCTGGCAGTCATAAGATATAGATAATTATTTCTGAAACAATTGAAAAACCTTGGGTGTATAAACACTCGCAGCATGCTTCAAAATTGCTACAGGAAAGGATAATGCTATTTTAGTTTGACTAGCCTTAAAATCTGCAACCATCTCATCATAACGACGATCTTCTAGTAATCGCTGAAAGTTGTCAAAAAATCTTCTCAAGTCTTGCTTAGGACTTACATAGTTCTTGATCAAACTATTCATGCTTTCACTTCGCTGCGTAGTGGTCATGTCCGCACAAAACGTATCTCTCCCATAAACCAATGCCCACTTTTCTTTTATGCTGAATAGTCTCTTCAACCAATCATTATCTTGTTGTTCATACTTATCAAGCATATCTCTCCAAGCATCCAGAAAATCTTCCTCGCATTCATAGTCATAATTACAACTACTAAAATCCTTTGAAAAATCTTTATAACTTGAGAAAACTCCATTCAAATGAGTTGCCGCGTTCTGAAAGATATGCCAAATACAAAGCCGATGATAAGTTTCTGGCCATTGGAAAGCAAGTGCTTTTGACATAGCAGCATCTTGGTCGGTCAATATTGTCTTAGGTAGCTTTCCACCCATAGCCCTTGAAAATGTATCAAACAACCATACAAATGTCTCTGCTGTCTCATCATATAATAATGCAACGCCAAAGATAGTACTTTGTTTGTGATGATTCACACCGACAAATAAAGCAATTGGTCGACCATCCTTATGCTTGCGATATGTAGTGTCAAAACAAACGACATCACCAAAATCTTCATAGTCAACCATCATCTTTGCATCAACCCAAAATATATTAGTTATCAAAGCATCTTCGTCTACTTGAATAGCATAAAAGAAACTTGGATCTTCAACTTTCATACCTTGCAAGTACTCTAGAACGCCACCAGTTTCACGAGGATCCATTTTCATAGTACGCTTGCTTTGTAGATAATTCCTATAATCCACATTAGAAAATCCAAGATTTTCACGACCTCCTGCTTGCCTAGACATGAACTCGTATGCATTTTTTGGGGCAATACCTGAAATATCAGCCATATCAACTTCTGCTGCTTGCGACAATGAGATCTTTCGATGCGATCTAAATAGATGAGCCTTACTCGGACTTGCCAAATTGTGACTATGCTTAGCAATAAATTTCACAATACAATATTTCCCGGTTTGACAACAACTTATACTTAGCATGGCTGAACAACCAAATCTTGTTTCTACCCTGTGAGATTTGTAAACATTGTCTCGTTTATCACTTCTGCGTTGACCTTGACATGAACAAACAAATCTTCTATCTAACAATTCCCCCTTGCGTTTATGAACAGAGCATTTCCGGATTGAAAATCCAACTCTTAAAGCATAAGCATTGTAGAATTCATAAGCCGCATCGTCAGTTTCAAACTCCATACCAATTCTTGGAATTTCCTCTATAGAAACCTTTGAATGCAGTGTTTCTATCCCTTCATCGTCTACGGAAAAATTAGTCTGATCTTCCTCATGATCAAATTCTAGTCGACGACACGATTTTTCTTGTAAAGTAGTGTCCATAACCTATATAAAGAGAAGTAATTTCAGTCCAACTTACATAAAGCATGCAATCCAAATACATCATTAAATTGAATCAATTCAATTGTTACGGTAATTCAATTGTTACGGTGTAAATCACATGTCTCTTAATACTTTAAAGTATCAAGTGGGCATTGATTTTTCTTGTAAAGTAGTGTCCATAACCTATATAAAGAGAAACGATTTTTCTTGCATATGTCAATTGTTTTCATAGAGTAAAAGGTTTACTTACTTTTGCATATGCCAATTCAACCAGTCCAAATTCGAACTGCAATCCAAGCTCCAAGCTTCTTCTTCTTTTTGCTGATAATGAAGTTACGGTTATTGGTAGGGGTTAGGGAAGAAAGATAGAATCATTATCTTTTTAATTTAGTTAATTAGTATCTTTTAGTTTAAACTATTATTCCTTTTTTTTTATACGAAATAATTATATGCTTACGTAGTTGGGAAAGAGAGAAAGGAGCAGAAAGGTTAATTAATTATTGGATATAAAAAAAAAGGAAATTTTAATATCTTTTAGTTTAAGCTATTTTTTCTTAATCTAATTCCTTGTACAACTGGACCAATCAAGTAAAGGGAGTAGGGAAGGGGGTATATCAAGGGAGTAGATTGTTCAAGTGACTGCACACAGGAAAAAAAAACCAACAGCCAACAATCGAGCAAAGAAAGAATAACAAAAGGGGCAGGAGAGGCAAACAACAAGGAAAACACGCAGTAAAATAAACAAGCAGAAGAGAGGGGAGAAGAAGCCAAACAGGAAAAAAACAAGCAAGTCGGAGGCTAGAAAGGCCACCCAAAGGAGAAAGACAGAGAGACAAACTGAGAGTCAGTGATCATAATCATGTTCCAATTATACCAGAGATCAATATAGAGATTCAAATAGAGAGAGATCCAAAGGTAAGCAACAAAATCAAGGGCATACTTCAAAGGCTCATTATCATATTTCTTCATTAACTTAGCAGCACAAAGCCTAAGGCCCTAAACCACCTTACAAGGATCAGGTTACACAAAACTTTAAACCTAAAAAACATCAATGCCTTACAAATCAAGATTTCATGGTTAAGATTGTGATCACTATTCACAAAGAAGATAGAGTGGCTCACTATTTTGGCAATGTTAAGTTCCATACAAAAGCATAAATCTTGATAGGTTGTACTAATCATGACTAAATGTTCATTTTTTCCACACCCTTTAGATCAGAGGAGGCGGTGTCTTCCTCCATTTCATTTCCTTACACTTACTTGACTCAGAAACAGAAGGTGCCGACACCTCCAGCTTCTCAGCAACAATGACTTGTTCAAGAGCATGACTAGGGCTGACATTGCTAGTAACTTGAGCAGTGGTCAGGGGCTCAGAGATGTTGTCATCAGTTTTAAGTTCACACTGAGGGACAAGCAAAGGATCAACAACCATCACAGCCACACCACCAATGTCATCTAGCAGATCATCAGTCTCAAGCAGGTCAAGAAGCTCAGAGGCAGACATATTTATATTACCATCATTGTCATGCACAGGAATGGAAGAAGGAGGTGTCACTAGGCACTCCTCAGTGAATACCTCATTAGGGTGGGGCAGGTTAAAAGGAGGAGTGATACTTTTAGGAAGATTAGTGGTACCAACCTTAACAGTCGGAGCTATCACCTCAGGAGCAGTAGTAGTAGATTCATGAGCAATTGAGTTGGGAGGGATCACCTGAAAATTTCCAGCCAATCCATAATTTCTATGGTCATCTCCATCAACCTTGATAGCTTTAGGAGAAGAGGAGGATTTGCTTTTCTTCTTGTAGGTCACATTAACCCAAGGCTGCTCATTAGTAAGATGATCAGGAGGCAGAACTCCAGATTCAGAACTCACACTCAACTTTTGGAAATTCAAATGGATGGATTGGTGCCTAACATTCCTCAAAGGACAAGCATCAAATGAGTGCTCAAAAGCACCACAATTCCCACAACCCTCCAGGCATTCCTCAAACCACAACTTGAAGACCATAGGTTTCTCATCTTCATCAGGAATAACGATAGTTTTATGGCTCACAGTGGAAATATCCACATTGATACATAATCGAGCATAACTCACCCTTTGTTTCTTTTCAGTGAATGGGTCAAGCTTGATCAGAGTGCCAAGATTGTTCATCTCTATAATAGTGCTAAGAACATCAAAGCTGATGTACTCAACAGGGAGTTGAGGAATCCTCACCCACATGTCAACAGTGGATATGGGCTTAGTAAAGGGGTCAAAGCTAGAAGATCAAGGCTTCAAAAGAATCAGTTTACCAAAGATATGGTAGGGTCTCCCCTCCCATGCTCTTTTTTTTATCTATAGGATTAGCAAATCTCAACTCAAACCATAAATTTGGCTTTTCTAGGATATCAAAGATGCCCTTTACAAACTTCCAGTCATTTTTCAGTTTATTCCTAATCTTGGAAAAATCCACAAGATCCCCAATGACGTAACCCAATAAGGAGGACTCTTTCAATTTCAGTATATTTTGTCTAACCCCAAACAGTTTAGAAAGATAAAGTTGCATATCAATAGCCGGATGTTTATGAATATGGCTAGTGGTAGTGGTTTTGCTAGAAGAGGTAGTAACCGGCACATTTTCACCACTAGCAGTGGAAACATTGGCCTCACCAGCCGGTTTCACAAGGATATTTTTAGTGGGAGTGAGAACAGATTCAGGAACAGAGGTGGGTCTAGCAGTGGAAGGCCTAGCAGGGCTAACATCAGCTTTCACAATTGTGGTTTGAGAGATGGTCGCAAGAGGGGTAAGAATGGATTTACCTTTCGGAGATTCAATGTCAGGGGTGGAGCATAAGACCTTCTTCATAGTTCTCTTGCCTTTCTCCATTCGAAGGGAGAGCGCAAGATGATTCGAGAGATGTTTCAAGAGAGCAGACACCAAAATGACAACCAACATAACACTTTTGGGAGAGATTTCAGTATTTTACGAGAGAGTTTTTAGGGGAAGATGATGAGAGAAGTATTGTTCAGAGTGTTCAGATTTATAGCAGAGGAAGCAAGGATTACAATAGTAAATAAGAATAAACAAAAGCAAGGAAAGAGTTAACCTGTTTTCCGCCTCCATTGCAGCAGAGGGATGGTCGATTTGCAACACTGAAGGTACAACTCCACAATATAGCACCAGTGAAGATGGAGCTTCAGCTATCGACTCAGAAACCACCGGGTCTTGAGGAAGATCTTCATAGGCGAGAGAAAGGACGAGAAGAGCTGGAAAGGGAACGAAACAGTACCGCGCCACCAACTAGGGGTGGACATGAAAAACCGAAACCGAAAAACCGTCCCAAAAAACGACCCTTTTGCGGTTAACCGTACCGAACATTTATCGAATGTTTGGTACAATTTTCCGACCGAATAAAATTACGGTTTTTTGGTATGGTTATGGTTAGTAATATTTTCACCTTTGGTTAATCGACTAACCGAACATATGAATAATATGTTTTTAGCAATGAAAAGACTTTATTAAGCTAGTCTAGTGGTTGGAGACTCATTTAGATGTTGCATGTGACAAATGATTAATTAGTTCAATTCTCCCTCGCTCTTTATACATGCATGGATTTGGTTTACAAGAGATTAACTCCATTTTAACATATTTACTACGAGATTATCTTGGAGGCATTCCAAAACTCCCTATCATGCATCTACATATCTTATGTGTAATAAAAACTATGAATAACCAATTTTTCTTTGTAATGACTCTTAATTACATAGTTATATATGGACTTTTCCATCCTTCTGAACATCATATTATGAAATTGAGTGTTATAAAGTTGTATAAAACTAAGTTGTCTTAATCTATTGTAAAAGTTGCTAAAAAGTGTAGCCTTACATCGACACGTGAAAAAATATCTCTAGAATAGAATGTTTAATGTAATGAAGTAGTAAATTGATGCGTGCTGAAGTCATAATAAATAACTTATCCAATTTGTATGTATGATAATTGTTGAATTACTTGTAATGTCAATTTGGACTAATTGTAACCGTTTAGTCATGAACCATTTAGCATGGATCATCTTAAATTGTCTAACTCATCCGCTTATAGAGTTCTCATATTTGCTCTTACCTACTAACGCCACTAATCAAGAAAATTAACGCCACTAATGAAGAAAATTAAGTGAAAAAATACCAGTAAAATAACATCTTAAAGTATTTTCAAAGTCGTTTTCGGTTATTTTTAGTCTTATGGTTAACCGATTAACCGTATCGAAATTCCGGTTAACCGATGTTCGGTTAACCGAGGTTAATGGTATTACAAAACTACTAACCGAAACCTCAGTTAACCGAAGACCGGTTAACCGAGATCTCGGTTAACTGCCCATGCCCACCCCTACCACCAACCCTCACACAGAAGGTTCCGGGAAATCAGGGAAGACCCGATCCACCCCCAAATCAACTCTTCTTCTTCAGAGGTACTAGAGTGGGGGTTGATATGACAGGAGACGCCGTAGATCCGGGAAAGGGAGGCTTCATCGAAAGTAAAATCCCAAAGAAAATCCCTAACCCCGTACGAATCGGCGGTTTTGGTACACAAAGTAGAAGATCTAGACTTCGCAGTATGGATATGGGCAAAGGTAAGCACGTACAATCTTCCAGTAAACATTATAGATCAAGATCTAGAGACGAGATCGAGTGAGCGGCGGCCAGGGAAAAATTAGGGTATCGGGAGCAAAGGTGAGGGAAGTTATTGGGAGCGTTTTCAGAGGCGCGTGCGAAGTCATTTTCTATGTCAGCCTTAGGTTTGAATAAGAGTTCCATACTTTCGGGTGTGGTCCGGATGCACGGTTTCTAATTGTGATACCCCGTATTTCTATAAGGTTATTTTGGGAATTTTGGGAATTTTCCCGAGTACCCGTTTCGTACGTCGGATTTAATTCAGATAGTTTGAGACATTCTGTAATGTGCTCTGCCTCTGTAATATTTTTCTCAGTGAAATAACATACAGTCGACGCATTTTGGGAGTTAATACTCGTTCGTGTACGAATATATTTAACACGAGGTTAAGATTATTGCCCAAGAGTTATCATCCAATGGGCACTAAAGTACAAGGTTGTTACCCTAAGGTTTTTATCCAAAGGGCAAAGTGCAAGGTTATTACCCAATGGATGGGAAGGAAGCTTCCTATCACCTTCCCCCCCCCCCCCCCCCCCCCCCTTGGATTTGCCTATATAAGGATGGCTTGGGAGGAAGAGAGAGGGTTAGTTTCATAAGCTCTCAAACTCTCAAAAACGCTCTCTTCGGGAAAGCTCAAGTCGAACGTCGGAGCTCGTTTGGTATCGTTTCCGGTGGCCAAGAGAAGCTTGGGAGGACCTTAGAAGCCTAGAAACCAAGCAAGGCGAAAGACGAGCCAAACCGATCGTCGAGGGTGAGTTTTTCCTCTCGTATTTCAGTTTCTGTTTAGCAACGGCGACCGCCGGATAGAGGTGGCGACCGCCGGCCAGAACACGGCGCCCGCCGTGATGAGCGGCGACCGCCGACTAGAAGCGGCGCCCGCCGTGAAGATGTGGCCACCGCCGTGAGGAGCAGCCTTTGAGTGGCGCCCGCCGCGGTGGTGACGGCGCCCGCCGTAAGTGATGCAGCGCCCGTCGGCGAGATTGGTTGTTGGCCGGTTGTGGTTTGGCTTCCGTGGCCTTCGTTCGGGTTTCGTTTCCTTCGATTCCTTTCGTTCTTTCTTAGATCTGTATTGTTGTTTGTCGAATCTAACTTAGGGTTTCTTTGTGGGTCGATCTGAAGTAATTTGTGCTCCAGATCTGTCCCTGTGTCGAGCCCGGAATCCCGTCGTTAGACTTCATTCAAACTCTGCGGATTCAGGCAAGTGGCGGTTCGCTCTTGCTCATCGTTCCATATTTACATTAATTATCAGTTGTTTATCTGAGTAATTAATTTGGAATGATTACTGTGTTTATCTGGAAATGATTTTATAAACTGTTTTGGAAACTGTAATAATGATATTAATAGGTTGTATATCTGTTAGAACAACGCTATTATTTATGTTCGCCTTGAGGGCATTTATGTGGATTTATCCTGAACTATTGTTGTGCTTGAACTGTTAGTTAGCACGAGTATTCGTAGGAACGCCTAGACTCCGAGAGGTCCATTCGTTTCTTTATAACTTGGGGAAAAGGGCGATCAAGACCCTACGATAGTAGAAGCTTGGACTCTGTGAGGTTCATTCCTTCGATATAAGTCCAGAGGCTTGGATTCTGTGAGGTCCATTCCTTAGTTGTATGTCCTACGTGACAGATCATATGTTTAAAAGCTTATAATGTAATGTGGGTTTTGGAATTTAATAAGATAAAGTGCCCGAGTGCACATAATTAATATACATTTGGCGAGTAGTGCAACTAAGTAAATAGTACATCTAGGAAAGCTCGTCTTGACTTTTGATCAGAGTACGTTCTCTTTCCAATCTGGATTCGCTGTAAGCGGTGAGGTTGGTCGTGAACCGAAACATCTAAGTCAGCTTTTAAATCACTGATGTCTGATTCTTTAAACGTTCCAGATTTGTCATATTTCCTTAAAGACTCAATCTCTTGGAGTCTCTTTTCGGGTCGATTTCTGTGAAGATTCAGTCTTCCAGAATCTTCTCTTGTGCATACCTCTTGTTTATTCCAGTAGGAGTATGATGGTTGACTATCGTCATCGGTTATTATTCGAGAAGCGATGAGTCTAACCTAATACGACTGCTTCGAACCACTCTGCTTTGTACCCTTGCATAGTCTATTCAGTAGACTAACCAACCGCAATTGTTCTCTGCATGGTTGGCTGGTGTCATCCGTTCGATTCGGCACATCAGATAGAGCGAAGATTTGAGGAGACTAGATTGACTATGAAGACGACGGTTGTTTTTGGATGTTTTTAATAATTTCTTTTAATCAGGTTGAGATCCTTGGGAGATGACCATTGTGGTCAAAATCCTTATTTGTAATATATTTAAAAGACTTCCGATGTACCTTGTTTAAAGACTTCCGCTGTACTTTGTTAAACTCTGTGTTTGTCCTATTCGGGATTGGGATGTAATCCCGGGACTCATGTTTTATATGAATAAAGTTATCATTTTGTATCATTGTATTTCATGGTTTGTATTCAAACGGTAAAGCCTTGGGTGATCTCGGTAAGGAACACTGAGGTCACTGGCGATAATACCTTTCCAAATGGGTTCAGATTTGGGGGTGTTACACTAATAGTAGAGTAGAGACTTGAATTTCTTTACACTAGTACAAAAAAGAGGATTAACTGCACTATTATTGGAGCGGATTTTAAAACCGTGGTAAAGAATATATACGGACCACGGTTATATATAAAAACGCGGTATACAAGTTTTTTTATTAAATTAATTAAACTCGCACTGCGGTTTTGATAAAGAAACCGCGGTAAAATACTCGGACCACGGTTGCTGTTTGACCGTGGTAAAGATTTTAAAAATAAAAAACCACGTTGTCTGCAACTCGGTCTTCATTCAATTTGGGCGCCGCTAGCTTACTCGCTTCTTTGATTCACTTGCGAAGTTGCTCCACCGCATACCCGCCGCCTCACTTGCAAAGTTGCTCCACCGTATACCGGCCGCCGAGACCCCTTGCCATTCCCTCCACCGAAACCCTCGCCGCTCCACCCCGATTCGTCGTCGCCACCGGCTGCCCCTCCCCATTCCTTCACTTGCAAATTTTGCGGGCATTTTTTGTTGGTGTCGGTCGTTCTCCGCCGGTGTTTCCCTCCTCGACGCGGTCCCTCGCCGGTGCTTCTCCCTCCCCGGTAAGTTTTGTTGAGTCAAGTCCCAATTCAATGATGTTAATATTGCAATTAAGCCATGGTTTGCAACTATTTATCCAATGATGTTAATATTGCAATTAAGCCTTTGTCTTTTGTAGGCTCCAGGGTATATGTTTTGTTTCAGTTGATCGGAGCAAGGTCCATTTGACATTTTGTTACACAAGGTAATGGTCTAATATTTAGCTCCTAACTCCTACGTAAGATGCAAAGTGAACAATTATTTGTTCACTGATCATAACAACACTAATAGACTTTATCTCCTAATGTGTATACTACTGCTGCATTTGTATGCTATATGAAGACTTGTTTTTCTATTTTGTCCCGGTGCTGGAGGAGTGAAAACATAGTTTGTTTTTCTAGAGAAATTGAAGTCTTGTATTTTTTTTTCTTTTTAGTGACACTCTACTTTAGCTATGATATTAGTGGTTTTGACATTGCACATTTGCTCTATAGACTAAGCAGATTATATAGTTATTTGTTGTAAGCCCTGATGATTCCCGTATTTTCGAGTTGCTGAAATATAACATCGTCGCTACATATACCATCCATCGGTAGAACGCGATCAATACAAGATTACTCAAAGTATGAACACATTTTGAAAAGAACGTGTTTTATTCACACTTGGCGGGCGATAACTTTATTTGACGCTCATATCCCAGCGAATCTTTACACGAGAACCATACACAGATCTTGAAAAATCTAAAACAAGCTTGTGGCAAAGTTTCTCTTTTTCTTCGACCCTTTTTATGAAGGGGTCTTGGGCTATTTATAGGCAAGGGATCCTGCTCCAAGTCGGTCCAAAGGCGGGGATACGTGTCGTCTCATGATTCATCCAGTGACAGACGTCGACAAGTAGGTGTAGGGCCGTGATTGGACCAGCAAGGCGGGAAGACGCGTGTCGATCTTAGAAAGATGCATGGCTGGCACGCCTGGATTGGTATGATGGATTCGAGGCGGTTTGGTAGCGTCTGACATATACTACGCAATCATATGGAATTAACGCGCTACAGGTGTTTCGAGGTCTCTTGTTACTCTCCGTGATGAGTTCTTTTATGCGTTGGTCGCGTTCTTTCTTGTTGACTCGCGATCTTCCTCCTTGATGAAAGGTCATGAGGAGAATAAAGGTGGGCATCCAACGCGTTGAGTGTTATGAAAATAGCGCGATCCATCACAACCCCTTGCATTGATGGTGAACGCATGAGGCATCAAGGCAATCCAAGGAAAACGCGTTTGATGACCGCGTTTATTTGCTTCGTTTCAAGATGTTCGGGTTTTGCAACGGTGGGCTTTCGCTTAATGGGTTCTCGTCAGATTGGCCCAACAAGTAATATAAGAGAAGTCAGAGGTGGAAACCGGTCACTTTACCTTTCTTCTTCTCTCTCTTCCTTCTAGAGCCTTGCGCCGATTGGGTTTCTTCCATAGCCGCCCCGGTCACCTGTGTTACTTCTTTATCGTCTTTCTCGGAATCACCCAGGTAAACCATCTTCACTTGCTTTCTAATTTTCGAATGCGTTTGTTTTTTTGTTTGGGTCTCCCAGTTTTTGGTGGACGATTGCACTTCCATCTTCTTCTTTTTTCTTTCCTTCGCCGCTTCATCTTATCTTTCGCTCTTTTGGGTAATAATGGTGGTGGCGATGGCGCCGATGGGTGTTCCCCTGAGAAGGTGAAAATAGAGATATGAGGGAGGGACTGCATAACCTGATTCGGCGAGTTCACTTTGGTCATGGAGTGTAGGGATTCGCTGCTGCTTCTCACTGTGACTTTTCCTCTTCTTTGCTTCATCTTCTTTACTTCATCTTCTTTATGACTTTTAAAATTCCGCCTATAGATCTCTCGATAGCCTCATATGTTCCCAATTCCTTGTTGATCGCGTTGATTTTCTAGTAGCGCTTTATTTTGTTTTATCTCGTTTGTGCGCGCTCTTTTGAGTCTGGTTGCTAAACTCTCTTCCTTTTAACCTGGCTCCTTTTCTTGATCGCGTTCTTTCTCTAGTAACCTCTTTATGCTTTGTTTTGATTGCGCGCGTTATCTTTCATTCCTAGTGACTAAACTCTTTTTTCTTTTTCCAGAGAGGGCTTGTTTTATCGCGCGCAATCGTCATCTCTTCGTCATGTCAAGCGAAACGAACTCAGGGAGCGGCGATGCATTTGGTAGAGCAGTGGGGAACGCGTACAGAGAGCAGGAATCCGCTTCGAGTCCGAAGTCCGAAGCCGCGTCTTCATCTTCAAATGAATCATCGCGTCAGACCATAACTAAAGTTGTTTCGAAGAGACGAGCATCGCGAGTCAACTGGGTAAGGGGCAAAGGTGGGGTTTCTCATCCTCTCGCGGTCAATGTCTCCCCAAGTAATCCCCAAGAAGAAAGATCGCGGAGTGTGGAGAGCTTTGCGAGTCATTGGTTGAAAGTTGATCCTCCCCTGATTCCCGCGGTGATTTCAACTGAGGTTCCCATGGTGAAGGATCATCCAGGAAAGGACATGCGAAGTCTTGGATCGATCACCACTGTCTCACTATCCACCCTAGAAGATTTGGCGTGATCAATTCCGTGGCCAGCAGGGACAAAACTCTGTCTTCTTGAGAGAGAGGGGACTTCCTTGGCGCGATACGAAAATTGTGTGGTCGTCTTTGTGGCTAGCATCGAAGCTGGATTCCATCTTCCTCTGCCCGACTTTTATCGCGGTTTCTTAAGGCTTATCAATCTCAACCCTACCCAGCTGTACCCCAACGCGTGGAGATATCTTAGTGGATATACGATGCGATGCTATCACTCTGGCCTTTCTCCCGATTCCCAACACATTCTTAAGCTCTTCACTCTGAAGTACGACAGGGGCTTATGCAATCTTATCCTACCCACCCTAAACGTGATCAGTAAGCCTTCCAATGTGGGCAAGTGGAAGGACAGGTGGTTCCTAGCGCGATGTTCTTCTAACACGGTCTTCAACTGCCAACTGTTCCCTGGCCCTTTCATGCGTCCAGACAAGCCAGACCAGAAAGAGATTGACGCGTGCAAAAATCAGTTTCGTAATAAGGGAAATGCCCCTGACCATAAGTGCGTGATTACTCAAGAAAACTTGGAGAAAGCAGGGCTCAGCTTGCCGCGCTCAGTTAGACGCGATGAGTCGGGTGGTAATTTGTTCTTTCGCTTCTCTATTTTTCACGCTTTGTATCTAGCTGACCTCTGTATTCTCAGGGATGAAGTCCGATTTCTTGCTAAAACGGGCCAAGAAGATCGCGAGCGGATCAAAGTCGTCTGCTAGAGCAACCGATGATCAGACCACGTCGGAGCAGGCCCCGGCTCCAACTCTTGACGCGATGATCGTGAGTGAGATGACAGCCTCGTCGCTACCACTAGGCAGTCCAGTCGAGGCAGAGACGCGAGGAGATAAGCGCGATGCCCCTTCTCAAGCAGGCCGCGGGGAAAAGAGATCAAGGTCTGAGAGCAATGTTGACTCTGCTCCGATTGATGCCACGGGGAGGACCGTCTTTGCCGCGCCAGTGCCCTCTGTCTCTGACATGCGTAAGCTCGCCAACCAAAATGGTGTATGTGTGAAAGAGAAAGACTGGCTGACTTCCTTGTCTCCACAAGTCCTTTAGTTAGAGGGCATGAAATACATGGAGATGGTCTGCTCTTCGATACTTGCTCATGTTTTTTGTCACAACAACTTTACTTATCTACTCTTACCAGGTTTGATTTTACAGGCTTGTCTCAGCATGCTGACAGCCACATCATACTGCAATGTCTTAGATGCCAAGTGCAAAGGTATTCGCGAAGAGAAGAGAGGGAAGCCCATACGAGAGTGGTCGCGTTGACTAAGCAGGTTGAGCAATCTGATGTGGAACTTGACAAGGTGAATGCTAACGCGACAAAGATTGAAGAGGAGAAAGCGAAGCTTGAGGAGAACGTGCTAATGAAAAAGAACGTTGAGAATCTTTTCATCGCGTTATGTCCGAGAAAGATGACGAGGTGGTTGAGCTCAAGAGGCAACACGACGCTTCCAACCTTGAAACTGATAAGTGGCGCGCCAGGGCAGAACGTGCGGTCTCTGACTATCTCAAGTCGGAAGACTACCAGATGAAGCTGGCTGATGAGGTGGGACCCCATTGGGAGCAGGGCATAAGGGTTGGAGTCAGGCAAGCGGTGGCAAGGTTCAACGAGATCGATCCCAAGATTGTTTATTTCACTCCAGATTACACAGATCTTTTTGGTGAGCCCCCGGTTGAAGATCCCGAGGAAGGAGACAACCAAGCCATGGATGTTGATGCCAGTGCCGCGTCAACCAGTGCAGCCTTACCAGAAGATCGCGATGCTTCTTGATTTTCACTAGGCAACATGTAGACTTTTCTTCAACTTCTCTTCCTGTATGTCATCATATGAAACAATTAACACGATATGCGGATGAATGGAAAACAACTTTTTGAACTTCATCTTCTTTAAGTAACGGCAATCTTTGAGTGATATAATAAACTCCCTTGATTAGTAGAACGCGGTGGCAGCCCCAAGCTCGTTGGGGGATCTCACCCGTTTAGAAGAACGCGATGGCAGCCCCAAGCAAGTTGGGGGATCTCACCCGTTTGGAAGAATGCGGTGGCAGCCCCAAGCGAGTTGGGGGATCTCACCCGTTTTAGAAGAACGAGGTGGCAGCCCCAAGCGAGTTGCGGGATCTCACCCGTTTAGAAGAACGCGGTGGCAGCTGACGGAGGCTAAAGTCGTATCGCCTTATCAAAGTAATCCTTAAAAACCTAAACTAGTAGAATAGGCAAGCAAGGGTCGAATCCCACAAGGAGGAGTTGTCTTTCCTTATGTAAATTTGCATGCAAAAGTAACAAATGGGGGTTTTGGTTGGTTGTTTGTAAACAAGTAAACAAAGGAAACAAAAGCAAAAGTTTGTAATCAAATTGGGAAAAACACTTAGCCAAACAAATATACACCATTCATTTGATTGATTGGTCCTAGATTATCTCTATTCCTTCCTTTGATTATTTCTGTCCCTATTCTGAAATAGTTACCAGTCCTACCAGTCCAGGTAACCCTAACTATCGAACGCACGAGAAACTATCAATATTTAGAACAATAGCAGCAAGACGCATAGGAATTAACCAGGATACATGCAACACCGATTTTTCGCAGCATTTAACACATAATCAATTCTCTTTCATAATAAACTAGTCCTACCAGTCCTAGGATATCATGGATGCTACAAAAGATAAGGAATCTCAACCCGAAATTTCCAAACCCTAGCAATAGACAATTACTAATATCAACTAGGTGATCAATCTAGTCAAATCAATAAGAATCAATAGGAATAAGCTCAAGAGAAAAGATATAATCCAAAGGAATAGGAAATAGAGTTATAACCTCACAATCATGAATCAAATGAAGGCTTCAATTGTCGGACTAAGCAAAGGGAAAATAATACTGAATAATGAATGATTCCATGATGATCTGATGATAAGAACGATAATGATAGCTGCTAGGGAAACTAGGTTAAATAACCTAACACCAACTAAGACTAAAGATAACAAGTCTAATCTAAATGGAAATAAAATAATCAAACTAAAAGAAATAAAGTAAAAAGGAAATAAAGTAAAAACGAAACTCTTCGGCGCATCAGATGTGGATTTCCGTGACCGCGACATTTTCTTCCGCGACCGCGGAAAATTGGGTCTTCAACATCGCTGCTCTCGAATTAACCGCGACCGCGGCTGTGTGCCACGCGACCGCGGTTTTGTCGATTCTTAACTTCTCACCTCGTCTCTTCACCGCGGCCGCGGCCCTCCGCCCCGCGACCGCGGTTTCTTCTATGTTGCTCCACTTGGCTTCTTTCTCCAGCTCTTCCTTCGTCTTCTACGTGGTTCTCTTCTCATCTTCTTGATGTCTTCATTTAAGCTTCTCCAAACCACCATATCTGCACTTCTACTTCTCAACTCCAAACTCTACAATAATCCTCTAAACTACTCCAAATGGCACCCAAAACACCGGTAACAACTCCTAGTTAAACACTACAAAGTAGCGTTGATCAAATTCCCCCATGCTTAAACCTTGCCCGTCCTCGAGTAAGCTAAAATAAACCTACTCCTCCAATCAAATCCCCAAGGTCTCAGGAAGCATAGCAAAATTATCTCCACCAAGAATTGTACCTAAACATGAACTTCCAAGGCACCAACACAATAAGCTCAATGCAACATAGCCCGATACACAACACAACCAAGCTAAAAGGAAAGCAGAGTACTTCCCCCAAGCTTATCCCGAACACCATAGAGTGAAAAAATCTAATCCTAGCCTCCATCTATCTTCTTATGCCTCCCAGAGTGACCTACCCGAATCCTCCTTATATCACCTCTTCTTATGTCACCACGCCAGGTAAAATGATGATTCATAATAATCACTCTTCTTCTTTTCACTCATTTTGCCAAGGCGCCCTTTCGGGTTTTCACCAAGCCACTCATTTCATTTTTCAATAGATGGGCTCACATAAACTCATATCACTCTTGACCAATTATTACCCCAGCCTAATGTTGGTCGAAGCCACCTGCTTATTACCTAAGCCGCCCTCTCGGGTTTTCGACTTATCCTAGGGTTTATTTTTGTCTTTTTTTCTTTTTTTTTTGACTTTTTCATTTTTTTCTTTCTCCTCAGACGACTAGCAAGTATAGAACACTCCCCCATGCTTAAACATTGCATTGTCCTCAATGTAATGAAAGACAAAAAAGAATAAAGCACAAGGAAAGACAAAAAATAACTCACAAACGTCGCCGAGTTGGCTTGGACTTGAAAAGTTGTTGCTGGCAGTAAATCAATATACGCACATGTCGCTGGTGTCGCGGCGGTCTTCAAACAATCTCCACCGTGCAACCAAATAGATCCACTGTAGGGTATAGTGGAATAGCAAAGAGGTCAGGGCTGCACGACCTTCAACGAACACATAGTGGCGCCCAGATGTAATCGTGGTGTGGGCCTTGATGTTCCTCCTCCTCAGCTGTCGAATGTTGGGCCATCATTGTTGCCAAAAAAAAATGTGGGGCAAATGTCTCCTCCTTGGCAGCATGATGCGCACCATCTCTCAATGTAAAATCGGACAGTAAGATTTGGTAGAACTTTTTTTTCCTTTTATTACGAGCAGGGAAAAGGAGGCTTACAGTGGGATTTCCGCGACCGCGAAAAAAAATTCCGCTCCCGCGGAAAAGACTCTGGTGTGTGGTTAACACCGTCTTCTATTTGGCTCCGGGCTCCTTCCTGCAGGCTAGTCTAAAGCAAAAACAAGAATAACACAAAAACAACTAAAGACAAGGAATGACAAGACATGAAAAGAAATACATACCTCGGGTTGCCTCCCGGACAGCGCCTTATTTATTGTCGTGGCTCGACCTAGTACTCTTCCACTCAACTCGGATTGCTCACAACAACTGAACTCCTGGGGTCAAGATCAGGGGGATGCCTCTTTGTATTCTCTGTGTTGAGCTTTACCCCCATTCTCTTGCACTTCATGGTGGGTGGACCGCTGCTTACATCAATGATTGCACTTGCCATCTTCAGAAACGGCCTACCCAACATCTCAGGGACTGCATGCGTGTCCTGCCCCGCATCCAGCATGGAGAAATTCGCCTTTTGAATCACGGTGTCCTTCTTGTGCTTCTCCTTCGGCCTCTTCTTGATCCTGCGCACCGCCTTTAAAAATTCTGTGCAGCGAGGGATGCTGTTTGCCAGTTTGACCAAAGGAACGTTTGCCTCGCAGTTACTGAAGGTCTCATAGATCTCTGTGTTGTTCTTCAGCCTTCAAGTGTCTTGTAATGCCTCAGGGAAGGGTACGACGGGATGCAACAAAATGAGCGGAGGAAGGTCAGGACGAACATGAGTGTCATGCACGTCAGAGACTAATCCGCGATCGCGGTTTGGGACCCGCGGTCGCGGTTCTTCCTCTGGGAAAATGTCAGTGATAAGCACTACTTTGTAGGGCTTAACTAAGAGTTATTAGATGTTTTATTGGTGTCATTCGGGTAGATTTAGACACATTCTTGTGTATGGCGTTTGGAGGCGAAGTTGGTGTTTTTGGAGGTGTTTGAGCTACTTTGGAGATCATGAAGACACTGAGGAAGGAAGCCATCAGGAGAAGACGCCAAGGAGTGAAGAGGAGACGAGTTGGTGCAAGGCAAAGGACAAGAATGCTGAGCATTAACCGCAATCGCGGGCATGGGTGCCGCGATCGCGGGCCTCGGAGCATGTCGAGGGTTTTCTGCGGGCGCAGAGAGATTGAAGGGCGCAGAGCCACATGGGCCGCAATCAAGGTCCACCACCCGCGATCGCGGGTCTGACACGGCAGGAGCTCGGACTTATTCCGAATTATCTTTTTAGTTTTATTTTCCCTTTTTCTTATTTCTATTTCAGTTATTTTTCCTAATGGGCTAGGTCATTTTTTAGGGCCCTATAAATACTCTCCTTATGCATTAGGGTTAGAGTTCCACTCTTTAGAGACAGGTTCTAGCTTTTGCAATTTCAATTCATCGTTGTTTTTCTTTTCCTTTGAAGTTTTACCATGACTATGAGGAGCTAAGCCTCTTTGGCTTAGTCCGGTAATGGAAGCATGAGTTTATTCATCTGGTTGTGAGGTTTTGTTCCTATCTATTTATTCCTATTGAGTTATATTATCTCTTCTAAGCTTATTCCATTGGATTTCATTAATTGCACTAGCCCGCGCAACTAGTTGTTATTGGTGATTTTCATATTGCTAGGATTAGGAAACTGTTGGGCTAACGTCCTATTCTGCTGTAGCAACTACAATTTACATGCTCTGGTTGAAATTGTTCTATTGTAGGGAGAGATAATTACATGGTAAATGCATCTGAGCGAGCATTCTGTGTATCCTGGTTAATTCTTATATGCATTGCTGCCTTTGGGTTGAACCTTTAGTGGTACTAGGGTTATTCATTGGTAAGGGTTCTTTATGGAAGGTTTTCCTCTGAATTTACATAAGATCGGGACAAGAATAACCGAATAGGAAGATAGGATTTAATCTATGAACAACCTTTGAATGACTTATGTGGACATTACTTGGCTAAGTGTTTTTCTCTGTTGATATTTCATCCATTCTACTTTGCTTTGTTTGTTTCGTTTGTGACCAACCAACTACAACCCCCCTTTGTGACATTGCATGCTACCACCATTGAATTCCTTCCTTCTCTGTGGGATCGACCCTGACTTGCTTACTATACTTTGTTTAGTGAGGATTTTAGGATTTACTTTTGATTGGGGATACGACGACTACTCCTCCGACCAAATTTTGGCGCCGTTGCCGGGGAAGGCAATTGCGAATTTTTGGTGTTTTGCATGCTTTGTGTGTTTTCGAATTTTTCTTTGTGATTTGCGTGTGTTTGCTTGTGTGTGTGGACCTATCTTATGGTCCACACCCGTACTGCTGACTCTCCACCTTTAGATCTTGATCCAGAGATTGAGAGAACTTTCTCCCAAGGACGCAGAGTAAATCGAGCTTTGGTCTTTGAGAATCCCACTTTTGAGATGGCGGACGAGGTACCACCACCTACGTTGAGGCAGTTGACTGCGCCTAACTTGACGCAGCAACCACTGGCCGTTCAGTTCCCTGAGCTAGGAACGGGAGTGAACTTTGAGCTCAAGTCTGGTCTTATCCATCTTTTGCCTTAGTTCCATGGGCTAGCTGGAGAGGACCCAAACAAGCACCTCTCGGAGTTTCACACCGTGTGCAGTTCCATGAAGCCACGTAATGTCACTGAGGATCAAATCACATTGAGGGCTTTTCCTTTTTCACTTAAGGATTCAGCCAACGACTAGTTTTACTACCTCCCCCCAGGAAGCATCGATACCTGGGAGAAGATGAAGAAGGCGTTCCTGGAGAAGTACTTTCCAGCAACGATGCTGAACAATCTCAAGCGCCAACTGAGCAACATAGAGCAACATGGGACGGAAACGCTCTACGAGTACTACGAGCGTTTCAAGAGGTTGTGCTCCAGTTGTCCCTATCACGGGTATTCAGACCAGGATTTGGTCTTATATCTGTATGGGGGATTGCTGGATGAAGAGCGACAAATGGTGAATGCGGCGTGTGGGGGAAACATACTGAACAAGACCCCCACCGCTGCATTTGAGATATTCAGCGAGTTGTCGGAAGGCTCAAGGCAATTCAGCAGAAGGGCGGGCACCCAATCTGTGAGAGCTGCAAAATCTCAGCCCAATTCTACTCTTCTTGCTGAGATGGTTGAGATGAAGGAGATGATGAGAAGATGTATGATGAGAGGTGGCTTACAGCAAGTCAATTCATGTGGGTTATGCTATGCAACGACGCATCCAACTAATGCATGCCCCACCCTGCAAGAACCAACTGCTGAGGTGAACACCATTGGCGGATATGGCCCTCAAAGGCCAAAATATGACCCGTACTCCAGCACCTACAATCCAGGGTGGAGAGATCACCCAAATCTGAGATACAGGAATCAGCAGAACACTCATCAAGGGCATGAGACCCAAGATCTTCAGTAGTACCCCCAGAGGCAGTTTCAAGGAGGCCAAGCTGATCAAAGACCACAAGAATGGGGAGATGCCCGCATAACCAAGCTTGAGGACGAGGTCAAAACACTGACACAGCATATGTCTACTCTAGCGCAGACCGTGGGAACCATGAGTCAAAACATGGTTCAGTTTCAACACGAGACCAAGTCCAGCATACAAAACCTAGAGAGGCAGGTGGGGCAGATCTCCCAGGCGGTTAGCAAGGTTGAAGCTAGAGAGTCACGAGCACCCCCATCTCAAACTGAGATTAATCCAAGGCAAAACGTCAACTGTATGACGTCAAGGCCAAGATGGGAGAATGAAGAAGAGAAGCTGGAATTAAAAGAGAAGTACGAGGCAAAACCGCGATCGCGGGGCGACAACCGCGATCGCGGGTTTACGGAGCCAAAAGCCGAGAAAACTTGAGCATAAATTCGAGCATTAACCGCGACCGCGGGCATGACAGCCGCGATCACGGGTCACCAGTGCTAGAACCGCGATCGCGGGTTGACACCCGCGATCAACTCTCGGAAGTGCTCCGCCTCGCAAGACTTTCATGAACAAGTATGACTATCCGGAGGGATATTTTGACATCCCGGTGCCATTCCCTACAACATTAGAAGATGAAGGGAATACAGGAATATATTGCGAGATATACCAGGGCTACCCGGAGAGCCCTTTCTTGAGAGAGCTACGCAAGACCATAGCGGAGCAAAAGGAGCGATCTAAGAAGAAGCCAAAGGTCAAGAAGGATGTCTCGGCTGTGGTGCAAAAGAGGATTCCCAAGAAGTGTGAGGATCCTGGAATGTTCAGCGTGCCCTGCAAGATCGGGGAGACTGAATTCAGCGAGACATTGCTGGATTTGGGAGCTTCAATCAATGTCTTGCCACTGTCCGTCTACAACAACCTCGACGTCGGACCATTAGAGAGCACGGAAATCGTCATCCAACTGGCTGACAACTCCGTCATCATTCCCGAGGGCGTTGTGAAGGACGTACTGTTAAGCGTCGATACCCTTGTTTTCCCTGCAGACTTCTTTATGATGAATACAAGAGAACAAGGAGGATGAGTAATGTTGGGGAGGCCTTTCATGAAGACCTCCAACACAAAGATCGACGTGGGCAGAGGCACGATCAGCATGGGGTTTGACCAGAGGAGGATAGAGCACAGCCTGAAGATCATTCAAGAACACCCTCTAGACTCAAGAGTGAAGAGTGCGGTTGCAGGAGGCAACCCAGATTGAGAAGGATGAAGCGGTATGTCATGCCATGACAATAACTAAGGCGCTGTCCGGGAGGCAACCCGAGGTATGTATTTTTTTTTCCTTTGTCTTTCTTTCTTTGTTCTCGCATTATTTTGGTGTGTTTTTGCTTTGTTTTTGTTTTTGTTTTCGACTAAACCACGCAGGAAAGCCGAGAAGAAACCGCGACTGTGGCATAACACCGCGATCGCGGCCGGAGAAAGTTGAGCAAAAACCGCGATCGCGGCATAAAACCCGCGATCGCGGGCCCACGGCGCGCCGCGAATTAGGGAGTAGCCCCCAAAAAAAAAACCGCGATCGTGGGTACTGTTCACCCGCGATCGCGGGGTTACTGTGCATCGGTAAAAAAAAAGTCGTACGTTACCCGCGATCGTGGCCTTCACTGCCGCGATCGCGGTTCCTCCACGGTGCTCCTTCCATGGCGATTTTTCCACGGCGGTTCATTCATGGCGGTTCTGAGGCGGTCTTTCTTCATCATGTTCGTGAGCAATAACCGGTGTACCTTTAATCCATCCATTGTTGTTGTTCCCTGCGGTACGTCTTCACCTGTGCATCACCACCTGTGCATACTGAGCTCGGAGTTCCAACATTCCATGATCTATCTCTTGGGAAGTTCGATTGTTGAAGTGGTGATGAAGTTTATGGGGATTCCTACATCCCTGAGTACCTTTCTATTGACGAAGACTACCACCCCGGCGTACGCTCAGTGAGTTCTTTCTTTCTTCCCCTCATATTTTTCTTTGTCTTCCATACATTGAGGACAATGCATGATTCAAGCATGGGGGAGTAGAAAGTACTTGCTATCTATCTTGTAACTTAGTTTCGATTTCAGCATTGTTATTTCCATTCAGTATTGTCCATTGTTCGCATTCCCTTTTGAAAAAAAAAAGAGTCAAAAAGCAAAAAAAGACATACATGAAAATCCTGGGACAAGTCGAAAACCCGAAAGGACGGCTTGGATAATAAGCAGGTGGCCCGGACCAGCGCTAGGCTGGGGTAAAAAGGTGTCTGAGTGTGAGCTTATGTGAGCACATCTATGAGAAAAATATGAGTGGCTAGGATGAAAACCCGAAAGGGCTCCTAGGCAAAATGAGTGAAAAGAAAAGGAGAGTTTTCTAGGATCTTATTTTACCGATGGGGCGACATAAGAAGAGGAGTCAAAGAAGGATTGTCGGGTAGGTCACTCTGGGAGGCATAAGGAGTCATAGATGGAGGCTAGGATTAGAGGTCACTTTACACTATTGGATGTTCGGGCTAAGCTTGGGGGAAGTACTCTGCTTGCCCCTTAAGCTTGTTGATGGAGGATGTGTTGTGAATGAGATTGGTGCCAGGAGCTTGGCATGGGTTAGGTAACTCTTAGTTGGAGGATATGCTTCCTGAGACCTTGGGTGCTACATTGGAGGAGTAGACTTTCTTTTAGTTTACTCGAGGACAAGAAAAGGTCTAAGCATGGGGGAGTTTGATAAGCACTACTTTGTAGGGCTTAACTAAGAGTTATTAGAGGTTTTATTGGTGTCATTCGGGTAGATTTAGACACATTCTTGTGTATGGCGTTTGGAGGCAACGTTGGTATTTTTGGAGGTGTTTGAGCTACTTTGGAGATCATGAAGACACTGAGGAAGGAAGCCATCAAGAGAAGATGCCAAGGAGTGAAGAGGAGACGAGTTAGTGCAAGGCAAAGGACAAGAATGCCGAGCATTAACCGCGATCGCGGGCATAGGTGTCGCGATCGCGGGCCTCGGAGCATGTCGAGGGTTTTCTGCGAGCGCGGAGAGATTGAAGGGCGCGGAGCCACATGGGCCGCGATCAAGGTCCACCACCCGCGATCGCGGGTCTGACACGGCAGGAGCTCGGACTTATTCCGAATTATCTTTTTAGTTTTATTTTCCCTTTTTCTTATTTCTATTTCAGTTATTTTTCCTAATGGGCTAGGTCATTTTTTAGGGCCCTATAAATACTCTCCTTATGCATTAGGGTTAGAGTTCCACTCTTTAGAGACAGGTTCTAGCTTTTGCAATTTCAATTCATCGTTGTTTTTCTTTTCCTTTGAAGTTTTACCATGACTATGAGGAGCTAAGCCTCTTTGGCTTAGTCCGGTAATGGAAGCATGAGTTTATTCATCTGGTTGTGAGGTTTTGTTCCTATCTATTTATTCCTATTGAGTTATATTATCTCTTCTAAGCTTATTCCATTGGATTTCATTAATTGCACTAGCCCGCGCAACTAGTTGTTATTGGTGATTTTCATATTGCTAGGATTAGGAAACTGTTGGGCTAACGTCCTATTCTGCTGTAGCAACTACAATTTACATGCTCTGGTTGAAATTGTTCTATTGTAGGGAGAGATAATTACATGGTAAATGCATCTGAGCGAGCGTTCTGTGTATCCTGGTTAATTCTTATATGCATTGCTGCCTTTGGGTTGAACCTTTAGTGGTACTAGGGTTATTCATTGGTAAGGGTTCTTTGTGGAAGGTTTCCCTCTGAATTTACATAAGATCGGGACAGGAATAACCGAATAGGAAGATAGGATTTAATCTATGAACAACCTTTGAATGACTTATGTGGACATTACTTGGCTAAGTGTTTTTCTCTATTGATATTTCATCCATTCTACTTTGCTTTGTTTGTTTCGTTTGTGACCAACCAACTACAACCCCCCTTTGTGACATTGCATGTTACCACCATTGAATTTCTTCCTTCTTTGTGGGATCGACCCTGACTTGCTTACTATACTTTGTTTAGTGAGGATTTTAGGATTTACTTTTGATTGGGGATACGATGACTACTCCTCCGACCAGTCAGCTTCAGAAAATATTCCGCGATTGCAGTTTTCTGCCCACGGTCGCGGTTTTTCTTCGTCAAAAATCTCGTCAACAGGCACTTTTCCGCGATCGCGAAAATCTGTCCGCGGTCGCGGAAATTCACCGACTTTCTCTTCTTCTTCAGCATGAACCCCGTGGTCGCGGCCTTCTTCTTCGTGGTCGCCGAATTCTTCCTGTTCCCAAAAATAATACTCTTCAGAGAGCACATCGCGATCGCGGTCTTCGTCTAGCATGCCCAGCTCCTCAGTGAGTAAACTGCGGTCGCGGTACACCTCTTGCGGTCTCGGTTTCTCTTCTGCAGACATCTCGTTGTATTCTGCACCCGTATCACTGATTTGTTCTTCCCTTTCAGCTAAGGGGACGACATGCCGCTGCTCAGTATCTTGTAGGGTCATCGAAAAGACATTCTCTCTCTGGCGCACTACTGGATGAGATAGTAGGTTTGCCGACGCCTTGTCCTCCATTCTGCTCATGGCTTGAGTCATTTGCCCAATCTGATTCTCCCAGTTCTGTATATTGGACTTTGTCTCTTGTTCAAGTTGGATCATGCTTTGCGCAAGAGATCGAAGCATATCCTCAGTAGACATGGAGGAGCTTGGATTGGACACCGGTGGTCTATGCTCGTAGGCTGGATAGTATTGATGTGGAGTACCCTGCTGATAGAACGACTGTGGTCCCGGGTAGAACTCCTGGTAGTCATGACCGTATAGAGGATATTGATGGTTCCCATAACTCGAATTGGGGTGATCTCTCCACCCTGGAGTGTATGCGCAGGAGTATGGGTCATATCGCGGCTTCGGCTGCTGTCCGCTCTTTGTCATATATATATGCATCATCTCCTTTAGTTCTCTAATCTCAGCATGCAGGACTGCGGCCATTTCTCGTTTGCTGGTTTTTTGTATTAGGACTCAGAAGTGGAAGATTAGTAGCATGGGTATGGACCATAAGATAGGTCCACACCAAAAATTGGCACACAAACACACACAAAGAAAAACAAAACTTGCCTCCCCGGCAACGACGCCAATTTTGACGGAGGCTAAAGTCGTATCGCCTTATCAAAGTAATCCTTAAAAACCTAAACTAGTAGAATAGGCAAGTGTTTTGGGGCGAAAAGATCGGACGACCTAAATCGCCTTAGACGGGATAACGAGTCAACCGGATAATAGAAAATCAATCCAAAGCAAAACAGACAATCAACAAGCAAAGAAAAGATACGAAATAGCGAGGAAATTGATAGATCTATTGATGATTGAATCAGGTCGAAGTACAACTTATCCTTAGAGAACAAAGGATCAGATCTTGTCCGACATGTGTTTCTGTGATACAACCGGTAACGATCGAGCAAGATTCCGAGGAGACTATGCTAGAGCGGGTGTACTCGTGAGTTCTTTTCAAAGTAATCCAATGGATACTGGATGCAGACATGTCCCCTCTTCCTTGCCTCGTCGTGATCTATATATGGTAATTGTCATCTTGTGTCCGTTATTCATCTTTTTGCAATATCTCCTATTAATTCCGGGCGAGATCTTCGGGATTTGCCCTTGATTGCTAGCATAATCTTCATGTTTAATGCCATAGCCATTGCCATCGATCGAGCATTTAATGCCCTGGGCGAGAACTTCGGGACTGGTCGGATCCTTCGCGTATGTGGAGCGTCCGATGTTTCCTTCCGGTCTCTCTTGGCCTTCGACCTTGCTCGGATTTCGGCCCAATCTGTTGGTTTCGATCCTTTTGGAGAATGTTGGTCCCAACAATAGCCCCAAGTTGTTTTCGGCTCAAGGCAACTGCGAGATGGAGTCCAAACAACTTCCCTTCACACGATCTCTACCTTCCGATCTTTGGCGCGACATGCAAGGTCTACGTGGCGATAATACCGTGGCACGATGGGACATTTCTGCAACCTGCCGACTCCCTCCATAAATTTGAATCAGCCTTCTGACGATTTGGCTTCATCTTCTTCCTTTGTTTCTTCATCTGGTAGGTTTCTCTAGGTCTCAAAAAATTGCTTTTCGATTTCCCCCTCTTTCTGTTTTGGAAATGGTTTCCAGCGAGTCTTCTGAATCGTCTGCTACTCGCTCGAACTCGAGCAAGAATGAGGCCCCCCTCTTTTCCTTTTGAAAGAGGCAGACGCTCTGACAGGGACTTTGTCAGAGGCGGAGTTGGAGCAGATCCTCCAAGTCGGAGGCTTTCCTCCTGAGACGGTCGCGAGGCTGCCGCATCCGGACGAGAGGGCCAACGCTCACTACGAGGGATGGGTTTGTTTTTATGCTTACCCGTTTAGGATTGGCCACAAGTTTCTGTTTTCTCCCCTCGTTAGGGATTTTTTAGCGGCCCTGGCGCTTGCGCCGTGTCAGGTTATGCCGCAGGCATGGCGGATCCTTAGGGTTTTAGACTTGTTGAATGTCCAATCCGGGGCCGGTTTTAACTTCGACGCCCTGTGGTACAACTACTCCCTGGGGTCGAAGAGTTCTTCTCGCGTCCAGTTGCGTATTCGTCCGAGTCGGAAGCCCTTAGTGTTTAATTTAGATGTAAATGACCGTGGATGGGGGTCGAAGTTCTTCTTCGTCGAGCGTTCGTCTCTAGAGAAGGGGGGTGACTGTTCATTTTTGCTGTCGGAGTGACGAGTTGAGAGTATGTATTCGACCTCTCTTTGCCTGTCTTACGTGTTTTAACTCCTTATTTAACTCTTCTTTTTTGTAGTCTGATAGCTAACTTTCAGTCGTGCGTGCTATCAAAGTAATCCTAATATGCAACTAGAGTATAGCATGCAAGTAAGGAGTCGAACCCAAGGGAATCAACACGTCAATTTCTATGTAATTACTAATTTATCAACTTTAAAGAACAAATGGGGGGGGGGGGGGGGAATTGGTTTTCTACTAAGACTACACAAATGAAATGACACCAAAATCAAACTTAAGAAAATAAGAAGAAAGGGGGTTCCACCTAGCAAGTTTCCACACAACAGTTAACCAAGTTGATCATTGATTCCTCTCATGTTCATATTGATCCTATGGATTGTTCCAATTCTGATCTTGTTTATATTAACAAGCCAACCGGTCTTGTTAACACTTACTAATTGATAACCTAGAAGACCTTCTAAGTTGGTTCAATCAATAGCATAAAGCGTAAGATTAACGGATTGCAAACAAAGACTTAACACCGCAAGTATGTCATGCAAATCAATTTCCTTTTCACAATTGAACTCAATTTACCAATTTCATACAATTGTGATTGCTACCTATAATTAGGGATTCCACCGTCTATCCCAAATCTAGCACCTAAATTACTATAGATTTAAACTAGGTGATCAATCTAGCCAAATAGATAGTAATAGAAATATGCTCAAGGAAATCAATACCAAATCCAAAGGGATGAACAAGAGAAATGAACCTTACAACCAGATTAGCTGTGTGCTTCCACGCTAGGCAAAACAGGAAATTAGTTCTGGTTCATGTTCTTCACACACAAATCAAATCCAAAAGAGACAAGACAAACTAAGTGTTCTTGAGAGGAAAGAAAGGGAAAAAACTGCCAAGAGGCTAGGTCTGGCTGTCCCAAAAACCCTAATCCGAGCCCCTTAAATACCTACTAATTAAGCAAAACGAAACAGCCAAACAGAACAAGAAAATCGGAAGCTGTTCAGTCGCGCAGCAAAACCGCGACCAACCGCGATCGCGGGGGATCGCGGTTTGTGCTCCCCAAGGTTCTGCTGGAAATCTGTTAACCGCGACCAACCGCGATCGCTGGGGATCGCGGTTTGTGCATCAGCAGCTTTTGTCTTTTGATCACCAGCTCTCCTACATGGCTTCGGGCTCCGTCTTCAACTCGTAAGTGCTTCCAAAAACATCCACAATGCAGCTCCGCACCTCAAACACCAACTTACCTCCAAAACTCTGTAAATCCTATGATTTAACCACTTCTCACCTTTTCTCCGGATTACAGAAATATCCCATAAATCAAATCCAAATCTCCTCAATAATATGCTAATAACTACTAGTTGCGCTATGTAAAATACCGCTTATCAAATTCCCCCATACTTAAACCTTGCTCGTCCTCGAGTAAGCTAAAAGAAAACTCACTCCTCCAATCAGCACACAGGTTTCAGAAAGTATAAGAAAAAATGATACTAGCAATTACAAGACTAAACACTTCGCCTCCCAACAACCAAATATGAGTAATGCATTATAATCTAATCCTAGCTCCTATCTAGCTCCTTATCGCTCCATGAGTGATCCTACCCGATCTCCTTATAACACCACTTCTTATGACGCCAACGCCAGAATGATCCTAAAAATTCACTATTTTTTTCTTTGCACTCATTCTGCCTAGGCGCCCTTTCGGATTTTCACCTAGCCACTCATTTCATTTTGCTAGATATCTCACATATTGCTCACATCACTCAAGTCCATTTTTGCACCAACCTAGAGTCGGTCGGACTATCTGCTTTTTACCTGAACTGCCCTTTCGGGTTTTCAGCTCATCCCAGGATTTTGGTTGCCTTTTTCTCATATTTTTGGCTTTTTCTATTTCAAATTTTTCAAAAATTTATACAAATGCCATACACAAATATACAACACCCTAAAACATGTGAATACATTCTCTCCCCCATACTTAAACATTGCATTGTCCGCAATGTAATGAAAGACAAAGTAGAATCACGGGGAAAGAGAAAATAGAAGACTCACATACAAGACCGGATGGCCTCTCTCCAATGAAGCACAAGGTTTGGTAGAAGTGGGATGAGCAACAATGATGATCCAATGAGGTGCGGAGAATGGAGGTAGGGTTTGGAGGAAGAAGGAGGTGAATTTGGGGATTTTGTGGATTTTGAGAATCGTGTTTTTTTTTTTTGCAGGCATCGAGTGGAAGGACGGACTTACAGTGGGGAGAACCGCGACCGGAAGCGATCGCGTGAGGTCGCGGTTTTGGCTGCAGACTGCAGCTGAACCTGCGCTTCAGGCATCCTTCCCTAACCACAAACACACTAAAATGGCAGTTAAAATATACAAAAATATTCAAAAAGAATTAAAGCATCACAAACCTCGGGTTGCCTCCCGAGAAGCGCCTTTTTTTTACGTCGTGGCTCGACTCAATGGTGCTCAACTCAAACCTCGGTTTTGGGCACCTCCAAACGTGCCTCCTCAAGAATTCCATTGTCGAAGCCCTCATGATACGGCTTCAGACGCTGTCCGTTCACCTTGAAAACCTTGTGCGTCTCCCCATCATATAAATCCACCGCTCCATGGGGGAAAACTTGGGCAACGACATACGGTCCCGTCCATCTAGACCGGAGCTTTCCGGGAAAGAGTTTTAGTCGTGACTGAAATAAAAGAACTTTATCTCCGACCTTGAAGTTCTTCCTCAGAATGTTCTTGTCATGCCACGCCTTAGTCTTCTCCTTATAGATGACGGCGTTGTCATAGGAATCAAGACGGAGCTCTTCCAACTCATGCAGCTGTAACTTCCGAAATTCTCCAACTTCATCAACCTGCATATTGCACCTTTTCACGACCCAAAATGCCTTGTGCTCAAGTTCCACTGGAAGGTGACAACCTTTTCCAAAGACCAATCTATATGGAGACATCCCAATGGGAGTTTTGTAGGCTGTTCGATAAGCCCACAAAGCATCGTCTAACCTCAAACTCCAATCTTTTCTATTGGGCCCGACAGTTTTCTCCAAGATCGTCTTGATCTCTCTATTGGACACTTCAGCTTGTCCATTCGTATGTGGGTGGTAGGCTGTAGAGATTCTCTGGGTGACATGGTATTTCTTCAACAGAGCACTCACAGTCTTGTTACAAAAGTGAGTGCCCCTATCACTTATTATAGCCTTCGGGATACCAAAACGAGCAAAAATGTTCTCCTTCAAGAAACCTGCTACAACTCGCGAATCATCAGTTTTGGTGGGCTTCGCTTCCACCCACTTGGAAACGTAGTCCACCGCAAGTAAAATGTATAGGTTCCCGTACGAACTAGGGAACGGTCCCATGAAGTCAATACCCCAAACATCGAAAACCTCACAAAATATGATCGGTGCTTGTGGCATTTCATTCCTCCGAGACACATTCCCAAGTCGTTGGCATCGATCACAGGTCTTACAAAAGGCGTACGCATCCCGAAAGATGTGCGGCCAATAAAAACCTGCGTCTAACACTTTTCTAGCTGTTTTGTTAGCCCCGAAATGTCCCCCACATGCATAGGAATGACAAAAAGTTAAAACCGATTGTACCTCATTATCTGGGAGACAACGTCGTATGACTTGATCGTTACAGTGCCTCCAAAGATAAGGGTCATCCCACACATAGAATCTGGCATCACTTCGCATCTTGTCCCTTTGGGCCTTGGAATAGTTGGGTGGAAACTCTCCAATGACGAGAAAGTTCACCATATGAGCATACCATGGCTTAAAAGCTTTAAGTGCAAGAAGCGTCTCCTCTCGAGCAACATCGGAATTCATATCAAGTTGGAAACCGCGAGGGACCGCGGGAAACGACGATCGCGGTTTTGTGTCTGTTGCAGAGATGGAATCTGTCTGACATTCTGGAGAATAACCGCGATCGCGGTAGATCGCGTGGGGTCGCGGTTTTGCTGCTGCAGTAACTCCAAATAAAGTGTCGTCAGGGAAATTTCCTTTTATCTGCATTTTCAACTCAGACTTGTCATCTCTTTGCACCAGCCTACTCAAATGGTCAGCCACCAAGTTTTCGGCCCCCTTTTTATCTCTAATCTCGACGTCAAACTCGCTCAACAACAAGATCCACCGAATCAGCCTTGGCTTGGCATCCTTCTTCGTCAATAAGTAACGAAGCGCTGCGTGGTCGGTGTAGACGATCACTGTGGTCCCAAGAAGGTACTGCCTAAACTTTTCCAAGGCAAACACAATTGCTAGCATCTCCTTTTCGGTGGTAGAGTAGTTCCTTTGTGCTCTGTTCAAAGTCATGGAAGCATAATGAATCACATGAGACGCCCTTGCTTCCTTATGTCCAAGAACTGCTCCTACAGCAAGATCACTTGCATCACACATGATCTCAAAAGGGCGAGACCAATCCGGTGCCTGAATGATAGGGGCGCTAGTAAGACGGGCTTTCAACTCATCAAAGGCCGCTTTGCATTCATCGCTCATCACGAAATCAACCTCCTTCTTCAGCAACTCACACAAAGGAGATGAAATATTTGAAAAGTCCTTAATAAACCTGCGATAAAAACCCGCATGGCCTAAAAAGGAACGCACTTCCCGCACGTTAGTAGGGTAGGGCAATGTCTTAATCACATCAATTTTGGCTTTGTCCACCTCAATGCCTTTAGCTGACACAATATGTCCTAGCACAATTCCCTGTTCAACCATGAATTGGCACTTTTCTGAGTTAAGAACGAAGTTGGTTTCAATGCACCTTTTTAGCACTAGAGACAAATGATTCAGGCATGCATCAAAGCTGTCACCGTGAACAGTGAAGTCATCCATAAACACCTCAATGAAGTTTTCCACATACTCAGAGAAAATACTCATCATACACCGCTTAAATGTCCCGGGTGCGTTACACAACCCAAATGGCATCCTTCGATATGCAAAGGTACCAAAGGGGCATGTGAACGTCGTCTTTTCTTGGTCCTCCGGTGCTATGGCAATCTGAAAATATCCTGAGTACCCATCAAGAAAGCAATAGAATGGACTGCCGGCAAGTCGCTCAAGCATCTGATCAATAAATGGCAAAGGGAAGTGATCCTTTCTGGTTACCGCGTTCAACTTACGGTAATCTATACATACTCGCCATCCTGTTTGTAACCGGGTGGGGACCAACTCTCCTTGTTGATTCTCCACAATCGAGATACCTCCCTTCTTGGGCACAACTTGTGTCAGGCTCACCCACTGACTATCAGAGATGGGGAAAATCATACCAGCTTGTAGGAGCTTCAACACTTCCTTCTTCACCACCTCAGTCATTGGTGGGTTAAGTCTTCTATGAGGTTGCCTGATTGGCTTGGGATCTCCTTCTAGTAGAATTCTGTGCATACAAGTTGAGGGACTTATCCCTTTGATATCTGTAATCGTCCATCCTAAAGCTATCTTGTGCTCCTTAAGCACCGCTATCAACTTATCCTCGTGTTCTTTGGAAAGACTATTAGAGATGATGACCGGCAATGATTCCTCTTTCCCGAGATACACGTACTTAAGATGCTTGGGCAGCTGCTTCAACTCAACTTCGGGTGCCTGCACAATAGAAGGTAGGAGCTTCTCGCTCGGCACTATTAGTTCCATGGGGCCACTGCCCAAATGGGTACGAGAATACTTACCTCCAGCATTCAGATGAGCCAAGACTACCTGCATGTTAGTGGATAAAGACAATTCTGCATGTGGATCCACTACATCATTCTCTATAATAGATCGCAACTCATCACAGCAAGTAATATCAAACACATCTTGAGCTAAGGGCTCAATCACATCAATGGAACACAAGGAATGATCATCAATGGGATGTTTCATAGCATCATATATGTTGTATTGCACTTTCTCCCCATCAAATTCCATTGTAAGTGTTCCACTATTCACATCAATTTTTGTTTATGTTGTTTTCATGAAAGGCCTTCCTAACAGTATAGGTGCCGCATGCTCGTCATGTTCCATATCCAACACAAAAAAATCAGCAGGAAATATCAAGTCACCTACCATGACAAGAACATCTTCAACTACTCCCTTCGGATACACATTGGACCTATCAGCTAGTTGAACAACAATTCCGGTCTCATGCAAGGGTCCTAATCCTAGGGATTCATACAAGGAGAAAGGCAAAACATTGATAGATGCACCAAGATCAAGCATAGCTCTTTCAATTCTTATATCACCTATCACACATGGAATGCTAAACATGCCTGGATCACCACACTTTTTAGGCATTCGCCTTTGAAACACCGCAGACACATGCTCACTCACTTTGACCTTTTGTTTCCCTTTCAATTTTTGATTCCTTTTAATAGTGCAGATTTCTTTCAAGAACTTAGCAAACCTAGGAATACTCTTAACCAGTTTAAGTAATGGAATGTTTACCTCACACTTACTGAAGGTCTCGAATATCTCCTTGTCATTCTCCGGTCTTTTAGTCTCCTTCAACGCCTCAGGGAAAGGAGGGACCGACTTCTGAGAGAATAGGGGTGGGAAGCTCGGACGGATATAATCATCAAGAGGATCCTGGTCCAAAACGCGAGTGGTCGCGGGTGGCGGCGATCGCGGTTTTTGAGTTGAATTTTCTGGAATGTCTGGAGTATAACCGCGGGTGGCCGCGGGTGACGGCGATCGCGTTTTTTCTTGCAGACTTTCGTCCAAATCTCCCGCAGAATCCAGTGGGCTTTCACAGTCAAAACCGCGATTGCTGGAGGTCACGGTGGATCGCGGTTTCCCAATCTCACATTCCGCAGAAACGTCTTGCAATTTACCCTGTTCAGCAATAGGGCTCATATTCAGCTGCTTTCCACTCCTCAAGGTTATTGCACTCACATTCCCCCTCGGGTTGACTACCGTTTGTGACGGTAATTTTCCCGAATCTCGAGCCTCTAGATTACTCACAGCTTGAGCAATTTGTGCCACTTGTTTCTCAAGATTTTGGAGGGACGACTTAGTTTCAGCGTCTTTCTGCATAACTGTCTGGGCCAAGGACTTGATCATTTCTTCAACTGACATGGATGGTGTAGGATTGTATGGTGGCCTCGGTTGTTGTTGTTGTAGGAGGTGAGGATTCTGAACATTTTGTTGATTACTCCACCTGAGATTTGGATGATCTCTATATCCTGGATTGTAGGTGTTAGAAAATGGATCATATTTTGGTCTTGGTTGCCATCCTCCTATAGCTTTCACCTCATCATTTGACTCCTAAAGCGTTTGGCATGCATCAGTTGGGTGTCCTACTTCAGTACAAATTCCACATGGTCTGGCTTGTGGCGGAGTGCCCTTAAGCATAAAGCACTTCATCATTTCCTTCAACTCATTCACATCGGATTCAATCTTGGACGAAGAACCCACAGCCTTGAGACTCTCTCTTTTGCTAAATTGCCTTGAGCCTTCAGATAGCTCCTGGAACATCTCAAAAGCTTGGGGAGGAGTTTTGTTCAGAATGTTACCTCCATAAGCGGCATTCACCATTCTACGCTCCTCATCCGAGAGGCCATTGAACAAGTAGAGGATGAGATCTTGATCACTGTAACCATGGTATGGGCAACTTGCACATAACCGCTTGAATCTCTCGTAGTACTCATACAAGCTTTCAGAACCTTGTTGTTCAATAGTAGCAATGGCTCTCTTTAGACTATTCAGCTTTGTGGCCGGAAAGTATTTCTCAAGAAAAGCTTTCTTCATTTCGGCCCATGTCGTGATGCTTCCCGGGGCGAGATAGTAGAGCCAATCATTTGCAGAATCCTTCAAAGTGAACCCAAATGCTCTCAATATGATGGTGTCAACAGTAACACCCCTTGGCTTCATGCTAGAACATACCGCATGAAATTGCGCTAAGTGCTTGTTTGGGTCTTCTCCAGCAAGTCCACGGAAATGAGGTAACTCATGGATCAATCCTGCTTTCAACTCAAAGTTCACTCCTTCAGCTAACTCGGGAATGGTTATAGCCAAAGGTTGTTGCTCCAAGTTCGGGGCAGTTAACTGTCTCAAAGTCCTATCAGTCATCTCCGTTTGGTTCAGAAGTTCACGGGTTGCTCTTCGATTCCTGAAAAATGTCTGCTCAATTTCTGGATCACAATCAAGCATGGGAGAATCAGTAGCACGGGTGTGAACCATACAGAAGGTTCACACCAAAAGTTGATAAACAAACAATTACAAAGAGAAAGAACAATTATTAATTCCCCGACAACGGCGCCAAATTTGATAGCTAACTTTCAGTCGTGCGCGCTATCAAAGTAATCCTAATATGCAACTAGAGTATAGCATGCAAGTAAGGAGTCGAACCCAAGGGAATCAACACGTCAATTTCTATGTAATTACTAATTTATCAACTTTAAAGAACAAATGGGGGGGGGGGAATTGGTTTTCTACTAAGACTACACAAATGAAATGACACCAAAATCAAACTTAAGAAAATAAGAAGAAAGGGGGTTCCACCTAGCAAGTTTCCACACAACAGTTAACCAAGTTGATCATTGATTCCTCTCATGTTCATATTGATCCTATGGATTGTTCCAATTCTGATCTTGTTTATATTAACAAGCCAATCGGTCTTGTTAACACTTACTAATTGATAACCTAGAAGACCTTCTAAGTTGGTTCAATCAATAGCATAAAGCGTAAGATTAACGGATTGAAAACAAAGACTTAACACCGCAAGTATGTCATGCAAATCAATTTCCTTTTCACAATTGAACTCAATTTACCAATTTCATGCAATTGTGATTGCTACCTATAATTAGGGATTCCACCGTCTATCCCAAATCTAGCACCTAAATTACTATAGATTTAAACTAGGTGATCAATCTAGCCAAATAGATAGTAATAGAAATATGCTCAAGGAAATCAATACCAAATCCAAAGGGATGAACAAGAGAAATGAACCTTACAACCAGATTAGCTGTGTGCTTCCACGCTAGGCAAAACAGGAAATTAGTTTTGGTTCATGTTCTTCACACACAAATCAAATCCAAAAGAGACAAGACAAACTAAGTGTTCTTGAGAGGAAAGAAAGGGAAAAAACTGCCAAGAGGCTAGGTCTGGCTGTCCCAAAAACCCTAATCCGAGTCCCTTAAATACCTATTAATTAAGCAAAATGAAACAGCCAAGCAGAATAAGAAAATCGGAAGTTGTTCAGTCGCGCAGCAAAACTGCGACCAACCGCGATCGCGGGGGATCGCGGTTTGTGCTCCCCAAGGTTCTGCTGGAAATCTGTTAACCGCGACCAACCGCGATCGCTGGGGATCGCGGTTTGTGCATCATCAGCTTTTGTCTTTTGATCACCAGCTCTCCTACATGGCTTCGGGCTCCGTCTTCAACTCGTAAGTGCTTCCAAAAACATCCACAATGCAGCTCCGCACCTCAAACACCAACTTACCTCCAAAACTCTGTAAATCCTATGATTTAACCACTTCTCACCTTTTCTCCGGATTACAGAAATGCAGCTCCGCACCTCAAACACCAACTTACCTCCAAAACTCTGTCCCTGAGGCTGAAGAGTTGGAGGTAGATACTCAGTCAGAGGGCCTGTCGAAGATCATCCTTAGTATCCCTGCGTCAGAGCGGAAGTTTATGAACGTCAACTTCCCCCACCACTCAGGACGTCATGTCGAATGTTTCGTCTTCTCGGGTCAAGTGTGAGTTTTTCGTTCGCCTTGTGTATTTCTTTTTCTTTCGTATGCTCGCGTTTTATGTTTTGTCTTGTCGTGTCAGCATCTCCGGCTGGTCGGTCGAGTGCCCGTTTGAAGGGAGTGTCCGAGAAAGGGATTATAGAGAAAAGGTTGGCGGCTAGGGCCTTGTCGAATAAATCGACGCCGGCGGAGTCATCGCTCCCAGCCAAAGTTGGCTCGAAAAGGAAGGCAGGGGCCTCTTCTGGCGATGTGAAGGTGGTGAACACTCCAAAGAAAAAGGGGACGGCTACTTGTGGAGTCGAGAAGATTGACGCGGTCGGTCAATCGATTGCCGATCTCTTTCATGCTCAGGACCCGACTCTGAAGTATGAAGTTGACGACGTCTCTCCTTTGGACTGTATTGGTGAAGCGGGGTGCTCTACGTGGAAGGTAAGTCGTCTTGACTATCTCAAGTTTGTTTGTTTTCTTTCTCGTAGTCGGGTGAAACCTTGATTGGTTTTGTCTTTTTCCACACTTTTCAATATCTCTTGGGGGTGTATTCTGGTGTCAAGGAAATGGTTGCTAAGGCCGAGGACAGGGCTGCTAGGTCAGAGTCCGACCTGGCGTCTTTGAAGACCAAGTTGGAGGGAGCTGAGAGCCGTTGTAGGGACGTCGAGCGCCGCTTTGCCAGGGAGTTAAAGAATTGCCAAGATGACCTTGACGTTTGTCGGAAGGAGCTTAGCGAGAGTCAACCGGGTGTCGAGGAGAAGGTGAAGCAGGCTAGGATCAAGGATGGTCGGATTGCGGGCGACGTAGGCGTTTTTTATGCGTTGAAGTCGCGTATTGAGATGATCGAGGAGTTCGAAGAGGGCAAGCAGGGTACCTGGGATTTGAAGGCGGAGAAGGAGACCATGGATTCCCTGTGTCCGAAGGGGAATCCAGGTTTGGAGCTTTTCCGTCTGGCCGGCGTCGGAGAGGAATCCTTGGACGGAAGCGCCGGTGAGGACGAGGCCTACCTTGGTGACAGCGTGCAGATTGAGCCCCAACCTTCTCCCGACTTGGCCCCTACCGAAGGTGATGTTGCGAACCCTAACCCTTGATTGTTTTTCGTATTTGACTTATGGTCCCACATGTGTGTGGGTAGGATGTTTTCTGTTTTGGCAACCCGTCCACCATCGCGGGTCGCAGAATGTGTTTTGTGGATGATTTGAAGTCCTACATGTGTGTAGGCGAACAATGTGTTTTGGTGACCCGTCCACCATCGCGGGTCGCATATTTGTAAAAAATGCTTAGGCTTTTATTTAATGCAATCTGTTTTACAAAGGATCGTACATTTGTGTGTTCGTACGCTTCATCAGACTTTTTTAGAGAAGTTTGTTGCTGACGCTTTTGATTTGTATGTCGGGTTTGCCCGTGTGCTCCGTCGAGTAGGGCTTGCCGTATGTATGTGAAGAAGGAGGCCTGCAAATGTATGTGTTTATGTTTAGTCATGACTTTAAGCCGAGGAGGAAAAGCAATATGTTTCTATCGCGTAAATGTAATAAGGTGTCTTAACCTTATGTATTGTGTAAGGCAGGCGGTGTGCCGATGTGCCTGTGTTGTTCATCTCTCCATGTTCCGATCGATCGTGTAAATGTAGTGTAAGAGCTTTTGTTTGTGACTGGATCCAGTGTGTATGTTGGTGTCGTCCTGTACTTAGGTTTGCAAGGAAAATGCCTTACTAGATGTAAATGCTCAGTTTCAGGAAATAGAGTTATGCTTGTGACAACAAGTAATGTACGATAGGTGAAAGGACGTTTAGCGCCTTACCTTAATAGCTTAGAAGTGGTATAACTTTAGGTGTGTTGCGTTCCAACTTCTCGGGATTGGTCGTCCGTCTTTGTCTTCCAATTGATATGCTCCTTGTCCGACTACTTCTTTGATTAGGTAGGGTCCTTCCCACTGAGGTGCGAGCTTTTCGTCAGTCGGATTCTTGGTGTTCTGGAATGTCTTCCTAAGGACCCAATCTCCAACTTTAAAGACCTTGGCTCAGACGTTCTTGTTTTAACTTCTTGCAACCTGTTGCTGGAACTTGACCATTCTAATCCTGGCTTTTTCTCTAGTCTCATCCGCTATGTCCAAGTTGTGTGCTAGTTCGACGTCGTTGTGTTCGTTCGTGTGAAGGCTGTAACGAGTTGTTGGAACCAATAGCTCGGCGGGGATGACTACTTCACTTCCGTAGACGAGTGAGAATGGTGACTGTTGGGCCTGGATTCTCCAGATAAGATGGGTCAGATCGGTCGAGCCCAAGCCCATTGCCAATCGGAAGATCGAAGAAGGAAGCCCAAAGGATCCGACGAGACGTCTCTGGTCGAATGCCTTCCGACAGGATCGCGAGGATCTCGCCAAGCATTAAATGCTAGATCACGCAACGGCCACTGCCTTCAAACCACCATAAACGCAGAGATTTAACGGCGCAATCTTCACCATCACTCCGAGCATTGAAGATGGGATATTCGGCCAAGAAACGTAACGGCAACAAGGATTGAAGACTTACCATATTGGGACGACGAGGAAGATAAGACACAACACGCACGATGACGCAAACACACAAGCATTCTTACTCAAAAAACACACCAGAATAGCACTCTCGCTCTCCATCTAGCTCTCTAACGGCTGCCTACGCCTGATCTCTGCCGGTCGCCACTCACAAGTCATCGGTCGAGTCCCACTCGATCTCTGGTTTTATTACGATAAGTTGTATCACGATTCAGTCTGGTTAACACGACATCTAATAAAATCATCACGCTATTATACATTTATTCTGTGTTTATCTATTTTTGGCTTGGTTTGGATTGTTTTCTATTACCGGATCGACTAGTTACCCCGTCTAAGGCGATTTAGGTCGTCCGATCTTTTCGCCCCAAAACAATTTGGCACCCACCGTGGGGCACTTGCCGATCACCCTTCCGAAACCTTCCAACCATGACTATTGACCTTCCTACTGACAATCAAGAACTATGTCTCGAAGACTAAACCCAAACTACAGAAAACCCAACCGAAAATCCTACCCCAACCCAGTTCCAAGAACTCCCTCAAAAAATGGCCGCCCTTCAAGAGGAACTAGCCCAGCAACGTTAGAAAACCGAAGCCCTAGCCGCTTTGTCAACCCAATCTGAATCCGAGATTGCGCAACTAACCCGTGAGAATGAGTCTCTTAAGTCGCAGGTACAATCAGTGACTTCAGGATCTAGGAACGCGCCCATCCACGGCGGCATCCGAACACGCCTCGACATGGACAGTATTGAACCAACGCCTCCAAGCGTACGACGTCCCGGACACACTGAGGGTACGTCTCGAACTCCTTTCTCTAGTCCATTTTCGACTAACCATGTCACCTTTTCTACACCGATCGGGTCTGCCGGGGCCCGAATCGACGAAACACAGGTTGCCAATCCGCCAGATGTAATGGCTCTTTTCCAGCAAACGTTCGACCGACACATGAAGACGATCGACGATCACTTCAACAGGCTCCCAGGAGTCCCGCAACCGACGAGAGAGAAGCGTCCGACGGATTCGAAGAATCCCCGTTCGTCGAAAAAATCACAAGGGTCGAGATCCCCAAGAAGTTCCATCTCCCCAACATGACGACATTCGACGGCACCACCGATCCAGATGACCATATCTCTCTCTATAAACAAAAACTAATGGCTGCATCTGTTTCAAGGGAGAGCCGTGAGGCTGTCATGTGCAAAAGCTTTGGCATGACCCTCGCGGGCCCCGCACTAACTTGGTTTATGCGTTTGCCTCAGGGAATGATCGCATCATTCGCGGATCTGGTTAACTCTTTTAAGAGTCAGTTCGCCAGTAGTCGGAAGCATGAGAAACAATCGAGTGACCTCTACCGAGTCACACAAAGGTACAATGAACTTCTCCAGAATTATCTCAACAGGTACAACAAAGAGAAAGTGGGAATCCCCCACTGCGACGTCACAACGTCTATCGAAGCCTTCCGACAAGGCTTGGTCAAAGATAGCAATCTCTACGACGAGATTACCAAGTACCCATGCAAAAGTTTTGAAGATGTTCAGGCCAAAACTATGGCCGAGGTAAGACTGGAAGAGGATCGTGAGTCGCGTAAAGCCTCCCGCGGACCCGATCCATCCGATTGTAAACGTTCCTCCGATAACCGTCGAGACAGACGTCCACATCCCTATTCTCGTAATCGAAACAAACCAAATCAGGTAAATGCTTTCCAAGACAGGTCACAAGAATGGAGAGATGGCTCTGCGTTGCCTCCTAGGGTCCAATCTTATAACTTCAACGTTTCTGTGTCGGAGCTCGTCAAGAGTTTCGACAAGTATGGAAAAGACATAAGATGGCCCCGAAAGAGCGATCGACCGGACGTCAAGAAGGACATGAGTCGATGGTGCGAATTCCACGGCGACCACGGTCATTCGACCGACGAGTGCATCGCCCTGCGAAAGGAGGTCGCTAGGCTGCTCTCACAGGGGCTCCTACGTGACATCATCTCGGAACGGGCAAAAGCCACCGTGGAACGCCGAGATCAGGTAAAACAGAACAAACCCCCATCTCCTGTCCATACAAAAGTTGTCAATACCATTTCAGGTGGGTCCGACATATGTGGGAACACATACTCCGCGGCCAAGCGACACGCCAAGGAAAGCAAAGGCGACAAGCCCGAGGCATCGGAACTCAAACCAAGGAGGGCATCTAACCTTCCGACGGTCACATTCGACGAGTCCGACTCCGACGGGTCGGAAAGCCACCATGACGGACTGATAATCTCTTTGTCCATTGGTAATTGCTTAATACGGAGAGTACTAATCGATACAAGGAGTTCGACAAACCTCTTGACCCTCGATGCTCTCAAAGAAATGGGTTTGACTGAGAATGACCTAATCAAGAAGTCGACCCCACTGGTCGGGTTCAGCGGCGAGGTTAAGCATACGACTGGTGAAATCATTCTAACCATATACGCTAGAGGAGTAAACCAACAGGTGAAATTCTTAGTCCTAGACTGTCCGTCTCCCTATAATTGTATTCTTGGCAGGCCATGGATACACGCTATAAAGGCAGTACCTTCGACGTATCATCAAGTCATCAAATTCCCCACTGAATGGGGGGTCCAAGAAATCAAAGGAGATCAAAGGACCGCAAAGGAATGCTACGTCGCTTGCATGAAGAATGCGGTCGAACACAAGACCGCATAGCAACCACAGAACGGCGAAGGACCTAGTCGATACGTTGAACCAGAAATGGAAAAACTCGACGAGATCGCACTAGATCCTTCAAAGCCGAACCAAACGGTAAGGGTCGGGTCAAACTTGGACGACTCGACCAGACGACAACTCCTTGACTTCCTCAGGGTCAATGCCGACTGTTTCGCATGGTCGCATGAGGATATGATCGGAATATCTCCGAACGTTATTACTCATAAATTAAATGTAGACCCATCTCATCCCCCTGTCAAGCAAAAACGCAGGAAGTTCGCCCCCGAGCGGAACAAAATAGTTGACGACGAAGTCAAAAGCTTACTGGAAACAGGAAAAATCAGAGAAGTCCACTATCCCGAATGGCTAGCCAACGTGGTCGTAGTCCAGAAGAAGAACGGCAAGTGGAGAGTCTGCATCGACTTCACAGACCTCAACAAGGCTTGTCCCAAAGACTCGTTTCCTCTACCCCATATCGACGCCATGGTCGACGCCACGGCAGGGCACGAAATGCTCACTTTCATGGACGCTTTCAGCGACTACAATCAGATCCTCATGGATCCCGACGATCAAGAAAAAATAGCGTTCATCACCAGTCAAGGTATCTATTGTTACAAAGTAATGCCCTTTGGTCTAAAAAATGCAGGGGCTACGTATCAACGACTAGTCAACAAAATGTTCAAAGATCAAATCGGAGACACGATGGAAGTCTACATAGACGACATGTTGGTCAAATCCAAAAAGAAAGAAGATCACATAGACCACCTACGTGACAGCTTTGAGGTGCTCAAAAGGTACAACATGAAACTAAATCCTACTAAATGCTCCTTTGGAGTGTCGTCAGGGAAGTTCTTAGGTTACATGGTGACACAAAGAGGAGTAGAAGCCAGCCCAGAACAAGTCAAGGCTCTCATCAACCTTCGATCCCCCCGATGTGTCAAAGACGTACAGAAGCTCACAGGTCGGATAGCAGCTCTGAACAGATTCATCTCCAAATCAACCGACAAGTGCAAACCCTTCCACGACGCACTCAAGAAGAACAAATCCTTTCAATGGACGAAAGAACACGAAATAGCATTTCAGAACCTCAAAGAATACCTGGCCAGTCCCATGTTACTGACCAAACCTAAAGGCGACGAGCCCTTATTTCTTTATCTTGCAGTGTCAGAGTCGGCCGTAAGCGTTGTACTGGTCAGAGAGGAAGACGGCAAATAGTCGCCAATATACTACGTCAGTCGGACGCTATTATCAGCCGAAACGAGGTATTCGTCACTTGAAAAACTCATACTATCATTGGTAATGGCTTCAAACAAACTCAAACCATATTTTGAATCTCATACTATTACTGTTTGCACTAATTATCCCATGAGAGCTATCATGAGAAAACCTGAGTTCACAGGACGAATGACCAAATGGGCCATACACCTCAGTGGTTACGACATCGAGTATGAACCTAGGACAGCGATCAAGTCGCAAGCCTTAGCCGACTTTGTGGTTGATTTCAGTCCGACCCTAGAGCAAGAAGCCGCAAAAGAAGCGACACAACTACTCGCGACAGACGAGATAGGTACATGGGAGCTCCACACAGATGGGGCATCGAACGCCAGAGGATCGGGGCTTGGGGTCGTACTGAAATCACCACAGGGGGACAAGATAGCTCAAGCTGTCAGATGTGAGTGGGATGCGACCAACAACGAAGCTGAATACGAAGCACTCATATTCGGACTCATCCTGGCTCGCGACCTAGGGGTCCGAGAGATCGAAGTCATTTGCGATTCCTTGCTGGTCGTAAACCAAATACAGGGGTCGTACAACACCAAAGATACCAGAATGATAGCCTACCTGGAGGTAGCCAAGAAACTGATCGCACAATTCCAGACATTCAACATCCGACAGGTGCCCAGGGATCTCAACTCCCAAGCTGACGCACTCGCCAATCTAGGATCCGTCCTAGACCCGAAAGAGTTTCCACACATACCATTGGCCCACATCATGACGCCAGCCATCCCAAGGACATCCGTCGAGTTAACGACACCACTCGAAGAACTCGTCGCTATGGAAATAGGCGACCGACCAGAAGAAAACATCATTGACACCAATAACGACTGGATGCTACCTTACATCAGGTGGTTAAAAGACGGCATTCTACCCGACGATAAGATAGAAGCAAAAAGGCTCAAGGTACAAGCACTCTCTTACGATATCATTGACAATATCTTGTACAAAAGATCCGTTACAGGGCTACTCCTACGATGCCTTAAGACTCCAGAAGTCGGACGTATCTTACAATCATTACACGAAGGAGAGTGTGGCAACCACACCGGCGGACGAAGCCTCTCAGGAAAAGCCCTCCGAAACGGGTACTATTGGCCAACAATGAACCAAGACGCCATGAAATACACCAAGAAGTGCGACGCCTGCCAGCGGCACGCACCCGTCCGTCATTAGCCTTCAGAGCTCCTCCATCCGACCCTGGCTCCATGGCCCTTCATGCGATGGGGAATGGACATCGACGGAAAGCTTTCCCCCGCATCGGGTCAAAGAGTTTTCTTCCTTGCCATGACGGACTACTTCTCTAAATGGATCGAAGCCAAAGCCTACAGAGAGGTAAAAGATCAACACGTCATTTCATTCATAAAACGCAATATCTTGTGCAGATTTGGCGTCCCATCAGAAATCGTGTGCGACAACGGTTCCCAATTCATCAGTCATAAGACTCGAGCCTTCTGCGACCAATGGAACATCAAATTGGTCACATCCACACCTCGGTATCCGCAATCTAATGGACATGCCGAATCCAGCAACAAGATCATCATCAACAACCTCAAGAAACGCCTCACAGGGGCTAAAGGCAAATGGGCAGACGAACTCCCACTTATTCTCTGGTCCGATAGGACTACTCCAAAGAATGCGACCGGGCAATCGCCTTTCTCTCTCGTCTACGGGAGTGAGGCGGTCATCCCGGCTGAGTTACTGGTTCCGACCGCTCGCTGTAACCTTCAGACAAGTGAACAGAACGACATCGAACTAACACACAATCTCGACACAGCGGACGAAATCAGAGAGAGCTCGAATCAGGATGGTCAGGTTCCAACAACAAGTCGCAAGGAGTTACAACAAGAACGTCTGAATCAAGGCATTCAAGGTCGGAGACTGGGTCCTAAGGAAGACATTCCAGAACACCAAGAACCCATCCGACGGAAAGCTAGCACCACAATGGGAAGGACCTTACTTGATCACCGAAGTGGTCGGACAAGGAGCGTATCAGTTAGAAGACAAAGATGGTCAACCAATCCCGAGGAGTTGGAATGCATCACATCTCAAGCTATACCATTTCTGAACCGATAAGAACAACATTTACATTTGACCCCGTCGTCCGCAAATGGATCATGTCATCCGTATATAGCGCTTATATTACACGATCGATCGGATTACGGGGAGATGACAACACAGGCACGTCGGCACACCGCCTGCCTTATACAAAACATAAGGTACAACACCTTATTACATTCACGCAATTAAACATAAGGAACAAACACCTTATTATATATTGCTTACCTCCCCGGCATAATGTCATGACTAACACATACACAAACACATCGCAGGCCTGCTCTACATACATACACACGGTGAAACCCCACTCGACGGAGCACACGGGTGAAACCGACATACACGACATACTAAACGTCGTCGACAACTTCCTCGAAAGTTCGACGAACATGTACGAAACAAACTAGCATGTAATTCTACATGTAAAAACGCATTTGCAGCAAAATAAAAAGCATTTTTATAAATACGCGACCCGCGATGGTGGACGGGTCGCCAAACCACATTATCTGCCTACACATCTGTAGGACTTCATCAAACAGAAATATTCCGCGACCCGCGATGGTGGACGGGTCGCCAAAACATACATCCAAAAGCACCAAATGTCTAAACCCACACACAAGTGGGACAAATAAAGTCAAAATACGCAAAGAAAACAAGTCAAGCATCGGGAACAACAATGTTACCTTCAACAGGGGCTGGCTCCGATGGAGCTACCTCGTCGGTCGGCTTAACATCGCTAGAATGAGCTTCATCGTCATCGGCACCTTCATCCACAGCCTCTTCTCCGACGCCGGCTAAGCAGAACAACTCTTGACCGGGATCGCCCTTTGGGAACATGGAATCCAAAGTTTCCTTCTTCGCTTTCAGGTCCCAGAGCTCGTGCTTGCCCTCATTGAACTCTTCAATCATCTCAATGCGCGACTTCACCGCGTAGAAGGCCCCAACGTCGCCAGCAATTTGGCCATCGGCAATCCGAGCCCGCTTCACCTCTTCCTCGACGCCTGCCCTGCACTCTTCAAACTCCCGCTGACACGCAATCAGCTCTCCTTGACTGCTCTTCAGCTCCCTGGTGAGGCGACGCTCAATGTCATGGCAACGACTCTCCGCTCCCTCCAATTTGGTCCTCAAGGATGCGAGGTCGGACTCTGACCTAGCAGCCCTGTCCTCAGCCTTGACAAGCATCGCCTAGACACCAGAGTAAGCTCCCAAGAAGTACTGAAAGGCCTGACAAAAAGGCACACAACGACACAAATACACAATCAGAGAACGCAGTCGAACGAAAGAAACATAAAAACGCACAAAACAAAGGGCAACACACCCTCCACGCAGAACTGCCCGCTTCACCAATGCAGTCCAAAGGGGAGACGTCCTTAACTTCTAACTTCAAAGTCGGGTCTTGAGCGCGAAAAAGATCAACGATCGACGGCCCTACGGCACCGATCTTGCCGACCCCTTCGGCGACCGCACCTTTCTTCTTAGGGACGTCCTCCACCTCGACATCATCAGGACGAGCGCTCGCTTTCCTCTTAGAGCCAGCTTTAACCGTAGTCGTCATGTCAATCAGAGCCGGTTTGCTCGACGCCGCCTTGGCTGCTGCTTTCCTTTGCTCAATCAAGCTTTTTCCCGACGCCACCCTCAGGCGAGTACTCGACCGACCACCAGGGGAACCTGACACGACAAGACAACAAAAAAGGAGAAATCCTAAAGTACACGACAAAGTGAAAAACAATAAAAAGACTCCTAAAGCCGAAAGTCTACCTTTCGCACGAGATGAAGAAACATTTGACATATCTTCCTGTGAGGCAGGAGTCGTCGCCAACAAGTTGACGTTCACAAATTTCCTTTCAGACGCGGGAATCTCAAGCACAATCTTTGACAAGCCCTCTGATCGGCTACTCACTTCTAGATCCTCTGGTTCGGGGACTACAAAAAAGAAAAGTTAAAGCAAGAGTTAAGACACACAAATACACGAAAGAAAAGACAAGTACATACTATCGACTCGCCATTCCGTCAACAAAAATGGACATTCTCCCTCCTTCTCCAGAGAAGAGCGTTCGACGAAAAAGAACTTCGACCCCCATCCGCGGTCGTTAACATCAGGGCTCTGCAACAAGGGCTTCTGACCAGGTCGGACACGCAACTGAACGCGACAGGAACTCTTCGATCCTATGAAGTAGTTGTACCACAGGGCGTCGAAGTCAAAATCAGCCCCAGTTTGAACATTCACAAGGTCTAAAACCCTAAGTACTCTCCACGCCTGAGGCATTACTTGACATGGCGCCAGCGCCAACATGGCTAAGAAGTCCCTGACAAGGGTGGAAAAAGGAAACATATGCCCTATTCTAAACGGGTAAGAGTAGAAGCAAACCCATCCCTCATAGCGAGCATCGGCCCTCTCGTTTGGGTGAGGCAGCCTGGCAACCGTCTCCGGCGGAAAACCTCCGACTTGGAGCACCTGATCCAGTTCCGCCTGGGACATAGTGCTAACCAACGCATCCGACTCCTTCAAAATAAAACGAGGAGGAGCTTCGCCTTCACGAGAATCGGATATAGTCTTTGACGACTCAGAAGCCTCGAGAGAAACCATTTCGAGAATGGGAAAAGAGGAGAATCGAAGAGCTACGACTAAGAGAAATCAGAAAGCTATGGCAAGAGAAACCAAGAGGCTTACCAGAAACTTGCAAAGGAAGATGATGAAGAGTAATCGATTCCTTCTGCTATGAATTTATGGAGGGAAGTGAAGGCCTGCAGAGGCGTCGCATCATGCCTCGATCACGCGCCACGTAGCCCTGAGCAAATGCGCCAAATTGGAAGGTGGAGATCGCGTCTAGAGAAGTTGCCACGAATTCCAGTCAACTTGCCTAAACCGTAAGCCCATAGCAACTTGGGGCTATTGTTGGGCCTGGATTCTCCAGAGAAGATAGGTCAGATCGGTCGAGCCCAAGCCCATTGCCAATCGGAGGATCGAAGAAGGAAGCCCAGAGGATCCGACGAGACGTCTCTGGTCGAATGCCTTCCGACAGGATCGCGAGGATCTCACCAAGCATTAAATGCTAGATCACGCAACGGCCACTGCCTTCAAACCACCATAAACGCAGAGATTTAACGGCGCAATCTTCACCATCACTCCGAGCATTGAAGATGGGATATTCGGCCAAGAAACGTAATGGCAACAAGGATTGAAGACTTACCATATTGGGACGACGAGGAAGATAAGACACAACACGCACGATGACGTAAACGCACAAGCATTCTTACTCAAAAAACACACCAGAATAGCACTCTCGCTCTCCATCTAGCTCTCTAACGGCTGCCTACGCCTGACCCCTGCCGGTCGCCACTCACAAGTCATCGGTCGAGTCCCACTCGATCTCTGGTTTTATTACGATAAGTTGTATCACGATTCAGTCTGGTTAACATGACATATAATAAAATCATCACGCTATTATACATTTATTCTGTGTTTATCTATTTTTGGCTTGGTTTGGATTGTTTTCTATTACCCGATCGACTAGTTACCCCGTCTAAGGCGATTTAGGTCGTCCGATCTTTTCGCCCCAAAACAGTGACTGTCCGGTCGCGTTCTTTGGAGTGGTCCTGTCGGACCAGAGAATGAACGGGAGCTCGTCTGCCCATTTTCCTTTAGCTCCTGTGAGGCGTTTCTTAAGGTTGTTGATGATGATTTTGTTGCTAGACTCGGCTTGTCCGTTAGATTGTGGATACCGAGGGGTGAAGGTGACCAATTTGATGTTCCGGTCACAAAAGGCTCGAGTCTTATGACTAATAAATTGGGAGCCATTGTCGCACACGATTTCTGATGGGACGCCAAATCTGCACAAGATATTGCGTTTAATGAATGAAATGACGTGTTGATCTTTTACCTCTCGGTAGGCTTCAGCTTCGATCCATTTAGAAAAGTAGTCCGTCATGGCAAGGAAGAAGACTCGTTGACCCGACGCAGGTGGGAATTTTCCGACGATGTCCATCCCCCATCTCATGAAGGGCCACAGTGCTAGAGTCGGATGTAGTAGTTTCGAGGGTTGGTGAGGAACGGGTGCGTGTCGTTGGCAGGCATCGCACTTCTTGGTGTACTCCATTGCGTCTCTATTCATCGTGGGCCAGTAGTATCCATTTCGCAAGGCTTTTCCCGAGAGGCTTCGCCCGCCGGTGTGGTTCCCACATTCTCCTTCATGTAACGATTGTAAGATACGTCCGACTTCTGGAGTCTTGAGGCATCATAGGAGTATCCCTGTGACAGATCTTTTGTACAATATGTTATTTATAATATCGAAAGAAAGTGCTTGCACCTTTAGCCTTTTTGCCTCTGTTTTGTCATTGGGTAGGACGCGTTCACCATCAATGCAAGGGGCTGTGATGGATCGCGCTATTTTCATAACACTCAATGCGTTGGATGCCCACCTTTATTCTCCTCATGACCTTTCATCAAGGAGGAAGATCGCGAGTCAACAAGAAAGAACGCGACCAACGCGTAAAAGAACTCATCACGGAGAGTAACAAGAGACCTCGAAACACCTGTAGCGCGTTAATTCCATATGATCGCGTAGTATCTGTCGGACGCTACCAAGCCGCCTCGAATCCATCATACCAATCCAGGCGTGCCAGCCATGCATCTCTCCAAGATCGACACGCGACTTCCCGCCTTGCTGGTCCAATCACGGCCCTACACCTACTTGCCGACGTATCCCCGCCTTTGGACCGACTTGGAGCAGGATCCCTTGCCTATAAATAGCCCAAGACCCCTTCATAAAAAGGGTCGAAGAAAAAGAGAAACTTTGCCACAAGCTTGTTTTAGCTTTTTCAAGATCTGTGTATGGTTCTCGTGTAAAGATTCGCTGGGATATGAGCGTCAAATAAGGTTATCGCCCGCCAAGTGTGAATAAAACGCGTTATTTTCAAAATGTGTTCATACTTTGAGTAATCTTGTATTGATCGCGTTCTACCGATGGATGGTCTATGTCGCGACGATGTTATATTTCAGCAACTCGAAAATACGGGAACCATCAAGCCCAACAATGTTGACTTAATCAATCTTGTTTGCAATATTTTTGATACTGCAGCTTACATGCAATAAAAAATACTGAATGATGAAATGCAATGTGATATCTTCAAGGTTGGCAATTTGGTCCGGAATAAGGTGTATTGTCTGGTTCCTCTATTTTTGAATTCTTATATGTACTGAGTTGTATTAGCATATATTGCGTATATCCACTAGCTAGAGGTTCATTCCATTTTCCAGTCCTGTTTATTCGAGGAAATGAATAAAGATAATGGAAAAGGAGATTTGAACAAGTACCTTATGTTTGAAATGAATATCTTATGACAGGAGAAAAAAATTTGTTTCAAATTTGTGCCATTTTCCCTTAGGTAAAACAATTAACACCATTGTAATGTTCTAGTGATTGTAGAAGACTACGTAGATAACCTTGGTTACAGATGATTTGAGGAGTTGTGCCTTCTATTTGTGTTAGATTTCTATAATATCGGTTGGAACACTGTAAATAGAATGCAGTTGTTTGTAACACCCCCAAATATTACCTTGAAAGTATTACCGCCAGTGACCTCAGATTTCACATCTGAAGTCACCCAAGGCTTAACCATTTTATATCAATCATAAAACACACCGATAATATTAAATATCATAACATTTTATTCAACCAAAGTCTCGGATTACATTTGTAAAAATCTCAAATATAATCTGAAATACAGAATTCATTTCAATACAGCGGAAGTCTTTTGATAAATAACATAAGGGTCTTGATCGGAGCGATCTCACGCCTAGGATCTTCAACCTTGTAAAAACTTTTAAAAACTCCATCTGCCTTCATCGTCGCGTACTAGCCTTCACGGAAGGGAAGTTTTCCTGATGTGTCGTATGAGACGGATGACACCAGCCAACCATGCAAGGGAAATAACCGGTTGGTTAGTCTAATGAAAGACTATGCAAGGGTAAAACAGAAAGGTTCTAAGTAGTTGTATTAGGTTACACCCATCGCTTCTCGAATGAAAGCCGATGACGATAGTAAACCTCAATACTTCTACGGAAAGATACGAAACAGAATGATCAAGAGAAGACTCCAAAAGATCGAGTCTTAGGGAAACGTATAAAGAGAAGACTCTAAAAGATTGAGTCTTATCGGAAAGTATGACAAATTTTTGGGAACGTTATAATTTCACACAAGCTTTTAAAAAGACTTGACCATTTGGGTCCACGACCAACCTCACCGCGCAATGCGAATTCAGATTTGGAAGGAGGACTTACTCTAATCGAAGTCCGGGCGGTTTCCACGTTGTACTCCTCGCCCGAGGCTATATTACCTATGTGCATAATCGCACTTATCTTATTAAATTCCAAAACATACATTTACGTTACAAGTTTTTAAGATTTATCATCTCATCGCGAGAGATATTGGAGGGAATAAATTCTAAATGTCGGCACCAGCTGTGTGCACCTACCCTGAGTAAGGGTACATTCATGACCAGAGAGAGTACTAGGGCAAAATCCTCCTAATACCATTTATAAAGAAACGACTAGACCTCGCGAGGTACATAGTGTCCTTACGAATACTCGTTATAACTAAACAGTTAAAACCACACAATAGTCCACACCAATACCATCATGGTAATTACAGATATAATAGCGTTGTTTCTAGCAGTATATACAACCTATTATAATGTCACATTTTAATCACATACGTTTATAAAAACTATTCCCAAACGAAAACAACATTCATCCCATTTTAATTAACAATTAAAAGCAATTGATAATTAACAGAAACACGGAATGATGAGCAAGAGCGAACTGCCACTTGCCTTGATCGAGAAGAACGAACGAATGACGACGGGTTCCTGGGTCCGGAACTGGGAACGGAATCGGATTACAGATTCCTACAACAACGAAACCCTAAGTTAGATTCGATAATTAAATAATACGAATCTAAGAAAACGAAAGAACGAGGGTCCCATCCGTGACCGGATTGTCCAAGGCCACGATTGCGTTTGCTAAGGCAAACCGCGGTCGCGGCTTGGATTCCGCGGTCGTGGATGTCTGGACATCGTCCGCGGTCGCGGATGTTCATGTCCGCGGTCGCGGCCATGAATCCGACAATCCTAGCAAACTAAATCCTCACCGGCGACGACACGACGAGGCTCCGAACGAGAGGGCTTCGACTCCCTATGCCACGCCGCTTCCAACGCACCACCACGAAAACCACCGGCGAGAGCTCCGTTGACGACGAGAAATTCCGGCGAGCAAACGAGAGCACGAGAGAGAGATTGAGAGCTTGAGATCTGGATGCCGAACCTCCCCCATCGATCCACCTTTTATAGCCATCGAGGAGGCCAAGCGAACCGCTCCAGATCCCCCCCCTCCCTCGGCGAATCGACGGCCAACCAATCGGCGAGCCATTGAAGACGATGCTCGAAGCATTTTCCGCGGTCGTAGAAATATTCCGTGGTCGCGGAAAAAATTCCTGTTCGCGAGGCTGACGACGCTTCATTTTCCGCGATCGCGGAAAAGGCCTATTCGCGTCCTTTTGCCCGGGAAACAATTGAACACGTGGTAAAATCTCGAAATAATTAATATTTGTACCCAAACAAATATTTTAAGCCTCCAAAATACATCGAATGTATATTATAATGCTCAGGGAATTATTACAGAGATAATACGCATTACAGAAATTCCGAACTTCGCCAAATGCGAAACGATTACAGAACGAGGGTTGAGAAATTATCCAAATACCCTTACTAAAAATGAGGGGTATTACACTGTTGTAGTTGTTGTATGCCCTGATAGGTTCATTTATGTGCACGAATACATTGCCTTTCAAATCAGCTTGGTAAGAGAACATAGTCTGGGTTCATTCTTCATCTAATATTCTTATAAAATAAATGGTGGTTGTTTTCCAGTTGAGTCGAAGAGTTGTTGCTTTTCAAGTTTCACTGCTTTAGAAGAACCAGTTGATGGAATTGTTAACGTCCCTTTAGCACAAACTGGTGAAGGAACTTCAGAAGAACCAGTTCATACGCTTTTGTATTTCCCTTGTAATTTCACTGATTTCCTCTATATATAATCTTCTATTTTTTATTTTTTAGGTTGCTCGCCACCCGGAAGCTGTTACTGTTGTCACAGGGATAGTTGGTTGTGCTGGGCTCAAGGTAACTGCCCTAGCCTATTTCTATTTTCTCTCAAGCACATTATACTGCTTAATGCTTATATGGGTATCTTTGGCATTCTACTATTTTTTTTTTGTTTTCCATAGCCAACGGTGGCTGCGATTGAAGCAGGAATTGACATAGCATTGGTTAATAAGGAAACCTTGATTGTTGGTGGTCCTTTTGTTCTTCCACTTGCTCACAAGCATAAAGTCAAAATTCTCCCTGTTGATTCTGAACATTCTGCTATATTTCAGGCAAGATAAAAATTGTGTTTTCATGCTTGTATGATAACTTCATTTCTAGTGTTCAGTTTTTTAATCCTTTCTTTTTCCTTCTCTCTCTTTTCTTCCATTATGCTTCTTCTATACTTGAGGTATGCTTGCTATCCTGGAGGGATTCTCTCGGCGGTGTTATTGATCGGCTCCTACATACTCAAGGAGTTTAGTCTTGAAGAGTTCATTTATATTATATCCTTGAACTAATTAACCGTTTTACAGAGTATGGGATTTTCTGGTGCATCCAACTCAACAAGAGTCTCAATTCTACTAGGCGTATTCAAGGTATATATTGTATTCGTTGACATATGACCTTTCTATTGCCGAACAAGTTATGTTCTCATCTTGAAAGATTTTTTGTTCTTTTTGCTCAAATTACTCCAAGTGCATCTCACTTCTATCCATCTGATTGGCCACTCTTTGCAGCTAATTATGACGGGAGTTGCCGTTCTAGCTGTTGATAGGCTTAGGAGAAGACTGTTGCTTCTTGGTGGTGTTTCTGGATTGGTATATATCTCTTTCATACTTTTTATCCTTTCTCTTGAATAGGGTGTATATCCGTAGTATACAAATTAACCAATATGCTAGTGGAAAGGTAAAAGTTTTGATTGAACAACAATCATTAGCTACAGATGTACTCATTCTTCTTCCTAATGCCTTTATTCTGGTTTATTTTGAATACACTGATCACATTCTGCTCTGTGGCATATGTATAACATCATTTTATGGTTGTTCATGTGATAGACAATCTCCTTGTTCCTTCTGGGAGCATACTACACGTTCTTGGGTAGTGCACCTGCCGTGGCTGTTGTCGTGTTGCTTTTCTATGTTGGGTGCTATCAGGTATCTCCCAATTTCAGGTTTCGTAGGTTAAATATATTGTCTGTATGCTATTTGGAATGAACTGAGAAAAATTGAGGCTAGGAAGTTCCCTTGGTCAATATATTAGATTCAGGAGCTAGTCTTGTATTGTTTGTGAGTGTACTGATGTTATTTTCTGCGTTGTTTTTTCACCTCATCGCATAGTGTGTTGTACTTATTTTGTAGTTGTCATTCAGGCCAATTGGTTGGCTGATGATCTCAGAGATCTTCCCCCTACGAATGAGAGGGCGAGGTCTGAGCATAGTAGTTCTAGTGAACTTCAGCGCAAATGCTCTAGTCACTTTCTCCTTTTCTCCTCTAAAGGTGCTGAATTTGCCTTCCTTGAAAGCTTTGTGCTGAAATCATCCGATTCGGCTAATGACCGGCTAGGCTATTTAAAAGATGAAGCAAATTGGAAGTATATATTCTTTTAAAAAAGAAATGCTATGGAGTGGACTAATTGTGATGACTGATATCGCAGACACTAATTGGAGCAGGAAATGTGTTCTTCGTGTTCGGAGTAATAGCGGTATTGTCTCTTTTCTTCATATTCTACGTGATACCAGAAACCAAGGGGCTGAGCTTTGAGGAGATTGAGGCCAAGATCGGGTGATGGAAGAGACGAAAGACCGAAAGAATATTGTGGAGGCATATGTATATAAGATGAGGAATTAGGTATTCAATCCTTACATTTGGTTTCTTTGCTCCTCTTAATCTTCATTGAAGTTTCTTTGATCTTATTGTCCATCATACAACGTAAATTTGATTCTTGTACTAATTGCTTAACATTTATGTCCTTGAGAAAGCTAGCAACGAGTACTTTTCCAATTTGTAGGTTTTTTTGTTGCAGGCAATAGATTAAAGGCGCTCGATTCAAATATTGCCCGTTTTTCCTCCATTGCTCTACTGTGTTGGCGCCACTTGGGTGTCATTGGAGAGCTTTGGCTCCGTCACATTTGTGATGTTTCTTCACAATGTATTTCCAATTTGTTTGATATGAAGCTGACTTCATAGAAAAGGAATAATGTAGATGATGCTAAGGTAGAGACGTATCTCTAATTCAGTTTTGTGCTCTGAATTTGATTTGGGTTGCTATTTGTGTGCAATTTTTTTTTAAAAGAAAATGAAACTGGACAGCGGTTATTTTCCAGAACCGATGTCTTATTTCATTTTATTTTATTTAAAAAAAAACTAAAGTGCACCACGGTTCTTAAAGAACCGCGGTCCGGAATGTCTACCACGTTTATACGAACCGCGGTCCGGCATATCTACCACGGTCTTAAATAACCGCGATCTGGTTACCACGGTTTAAACAACCGTGGTCCGACTTACGTGGTAAACCAAAAACATGGTCTGAGGGCCGGACCGCGCCGAGAACAACCACGGACGGGAACCGTGTTCTAAATAACCGCGGTCCGGCCCTATGTTTTGTACTAGTGTTACAAAAGCCAGATTTCTCTGAAAGTTACAAGTTTGCACCTTCTGGTTTGGGCAACATACAACCATAACCATTAACCAAAAAGCCAGAAAACAACAACAAAGATAATGCCTTGGCCAACCAAAGCAAGCTTTTGTTTTAGTAATGCAAGCATTTGATCAGCCATAGCAACACCATTGACGCCAACATCCCCACGTACAAACCCAGTTGCAATTAACAACTCCTAACATACGTTACTACCTACTACAACAGTACTACGTACTACCACGTACCACCACTACTACTTTGGAGTTGGGATGAAAGTGATATCTTAAAAGGGAGCCGTCTGGGTCCGCTGGAGACGACGTTTCCCAGTGAGCTGATAAGCAGGTTCAGCTTGCAGCAGCAACTGTCCACAAACATATATAATACTTAAATAAATACATATATCTAACGTTTTAAATTAAGGCTTCTAAAATATATAGGACAATAGAGAGAGAGAGACAACATTCCCGCCCCCCCCCCCCCCCACACCTTTTTCCTTGCCCAATTAGATTTTTCTTTTTTTTGGTCTGATCCTTGCCCAATTAGATGATAATACGTAATGAAAGATGTTACCATGAAAAACAAAGGGCAAATACCAAGAAATATCTCCCTTGACAAACCTACGAGATTCTAAAAGAATCAAAGGGCCTAATTAATAATTATATCAAGGATATGATCCAATTTCAGGTGTTGATCGATATATTACCAGCTGCTTGTGCTCAGCTTTGAGCCTGTCATTCTCCTTCGTCAAATGGTTAATCTTCAGCTGGAGTCCAGTTACATAAGCCTGTATAAGCAAACAACAAAACCCCTTCATTCATTAATTGCAAAACTTGGTAGGAAAAATAGATAATAAAGAAAAAGAAAAAGGAACCTGCTTGCGATAACGAGATCGGGCGGCGGATTCGCGATTCTTCATCATCCTCTTATGGCGGCGTTCGGCGATGCTGCCGCCTTCAGGCAGCCTCTTCTTCCCAAACGTTGCGAGAGCAGTGGACGCCAGAGCATCAAACTCGCCGTCGTCGTGGCGATCGTCGGTGCAGGGGAAGTAGAACTCGGGGCCGCAGTTCAGGCTCAGAACGGTCGCCGGACGAGGAGGAGCGGCGGCGGAAGCTCCAGGGTCGCCGAGTTCCTTGAGGTTGATCTCTCTCCACACTTGCTCCATGGTCTTCGGCGATGGCGGGGGTCGGTGGTGGTGGCCGAATGGGTAAGAGGTGGCGCCGCCACGGGCTTCGCCGCCGGTAATGGGGGATGGAAACATGGAGATCGAAAATGTGTAACAACTACTACTGCTTAAGCTTAGCTAGCTTCCGATTTCTTACCCCCACAAGTCCACAACACACGATACATTTATAGAAAAAAAATACGATAAATAAATTTTATGGTTGGTTCTACTAAAAAAAATAATATATTCTTATTCCCACCCCACAGCTTCTTTTTTTTTGTATATATGTTGAGTGTAAAAATAGAAAAAATACGGCCTTTTATTTTTTGCCTATAAGATATGGAGATAAGGGGTGCTGCTATATTTATTTATTTATTGTATTAATAGCCTGGTTCGATCGTACACCCGTTTTACATTCAGATCGATGTACTGTTAACATATGAAATGATAGACCCTTCCAACATCACTCTGTCTCTTATGTGTAATACTATAAAGTCGATCAGAAATATCATTTGCTTTAGGACATTAATTTTGATCTAAAGTTATATTATGTTCTTGTCTCTTATGTGTAATACTATAAAGTCGATCAGAAATATCATTTGCTTTAGGACATTAATTTTGATCTAAAGTTATATTATGTTCTCGGGTTGTTAAGATAATTAACTTATATTGGATTATAAAAAATGTAACTAAAATTTGTTTTGGTTTTTTGAATATTTTCTTTCAATTAATCCATTCATTGATTTGAGATAAGGGCGATTATTTAATAATTGCTATGATTTAGAATGACTATGATATATTGTACTTAAATTATTTATTTCGAACCTTATATTACGTAGTATTTTGCTAAGAGCCAAATCGACAAGTATTTTACGATCAGAAGGAGTAGCTAGCTGATAATATTATACTAACGTGCTTATTGTTATATTATACTACAAGTATATCTTTTAGATAAACCCTTGATTAACACAAGCATTATATATAAGTTACGTGGTAGCATAAATTTGTATCATGGAGATTAAAAGAACCGACGACGATAGATATCACCAAGAATTTAATCAATAAACAAATATGCACCCAATGAATCAATGAGATGGCTGAATCTCCCATAAATCCCACCGACGCTCAACTCAACTATGTGCTCTTAGGTTTCAATGGAGGCAGATAATTGATCGTAGAGAATGATGATTGATTTAGAAAGATAGGAAATTAGAAGCTTAAATACCTAATTAATAATGACAAGCACTTTAATGGGCTTATCTCATCTTTTTTGTGCTTATCAATTGCTCATCCCATATTTAATGAGCAAATAATATTAATTAATACAAATAATTATCTCTTCATTTTACCCCTCGAATTCTCGGGGTGTAAGTAGGCTTGAGAAGCCGAAATCCAACGATCTTCATGCCTATTCAAGTATTCATAGCATGAGTAAGCTTGAATCCACACTTAATTAGAAGGGCCCAACAAGATGAGGGCCCAATTAAAATGACTTGGTTGATTGGACTAAGGCGCACATGACATAGGGCTATCCGTTTTTTCACACGACCAATTTTATTTTACTTTTTGGTCGAGGGCAGCGCACGACCACTGCGAAAAACGCACGGCCGTGCAAGCGATGTTTTTCCGAGAATTTTAATTCTCGGAAAAACATCGCCCCAGGTTGAGGGCACCACACGGCCCGCGGCGAAAAAATGCACAACCGTGCAGTCTGTGTTTTTACCAGGTCGAGAGCGAAAAATGCATGGTCGTGCGGTACATTTGTATGTATTAGGCTTATCAATTGCCCATCTAATATTTAATGGGCAGATAATATTAATTAGATTTGGGATCAGGTACATCCAGCTTCGCATTTCGCACCGTCCGATCGAGCATATCAAGGGTTGAGGACGCGTACGACAGCTTTCCGTTCTTTCAATTCATTAAGAGCATTTACGTCTTTTTGCGCCCTAATTCTTTCTCCCTCCTCAAGCACGACCCCGCACATTGAAGCGCCAAGGTTAATCGGATGGATCTTCAGTGCCATTGATTCCGTGTTTTTCATTGTTTTCTTCAAATTCGCGGTCCATTTCTTCCATTAAACTTCTTGGTTGTTCATCTGGACAACAAATCTCATCGTTTTTGTTTGTATCGTCGTTCCCAACCTCCATGGATGTCGATACGAATTTTGTTCACTGACGCTCTTCATCGATGCTCTCCACCGTTGTTCTCCACGATTCGCGAATCATTTTCCGTCTTTGTTGATGCCTCCATGGTGGATATTGAAGACTCATAATCGATCTCGAATTATTTCATAGATTGTGCTCATCTGTTTAGGTTTTTTTTTCTTTAAAAAAACGCCATGGATGTGATTTTGAATTGCTTCAAGCACTTCGAAATTGAATTGTACTTTCATTTTGTGATTGATCTTTCGTTTATTTGGACATGTACGTAGCACACTAATTATTCTCATATTGCGAGGCTTTGATTTTGATTAGGGTGGATGAGTTGATTCAAACCCACAAATTGTTCGATGAAATATCTAAGAGAGTTCTTGTGAGTTTGACATAGTTGAAATGCAATCAAAGGCCCCTATGATAGATAACTTACTTGTTTTCACATTTCTTTTACACAACTGACATAAAGAATATGATAAAGTCGTGAAAAAGGCAAATAATTGACATGAACAACAACAAGTTTTATATGAATCTCGACGTTATTATAAATGAACATGATATGACTATAAATGAACCCTTATTTTATTTATAAGGTGCTAGAAGTATTGAAAAATATGATGTTTTCAGAGTAACAAGTGTGAACCTTAGATGACTACATATGAACATTGACATGTAATATATGAACATTAAGGGGTAAGAATTGGGTTTGCAGAAGTGATAATGTTCATATTGTTTTCACAATAATACGTATGCACATTAGATGACTATATATGAACATTGACATGTAACATATGAACATTAGGAGGTGGGAATTGTGTATGAAGAACTGATCGATATGAATATCTGAATAAGTATGAACATTAGATGACTATATATGAACATTGACTTGTATTGTATGAGCCTCAGTGTTTCTATGAAACAAGGAAAAATAAAATTCAAACACGAACCCACTCAAAGTATTATATGAACATTACATGACTATAAATGAACATTGACACACACACACACACGAGAACCTATGCTGCACAGACAATGGAAAACACGCACGAATGTTTTCAATAGAATAAATATGAATTGCTAGGGAATATATATGAACTTAAACATGATACATGTGAACTCAACTTGAACTGTGACTTTTTACAACCACAATATGTAGCCTATGAGGGATTCGAACCCACATCTATGTGTACATATACATTGCTCTACCATTTGAGCTAATAGGCTTTGTCAAATCAATTATTTGGGCATGTAACACATGAACCATGTCTTTTCAATGGTGCACAAAACGTGAACTTTAAGGTAATATACATGAACATTAGGATACCAAATATGAACATCGCAAACAACGCGACCAAATCAAATGACAGCCAAATTGTGAAAATGAAAACAACAACAGAACCTCAAGTTCAGTCCAAATTGGCAAATGTAACATTAAAAAATTCTAAAAAACTTTAACAAACAATGGAGACAAATGACAAGTCATCAAGAGACCAACTTCATTCTAGCAAATCCAAAATTCAGTACATAGATGAGCAAATCCAATCCAATATCATAATTGAGACTCAGAATGTTTCTTTACCTTGTTACGAACCGATGTTGATGAAAGCTCCTCAGCGTTTGCCATGGCGTGAATGAAGAACAAATCCCGTCGAGCAAACATGATTTTGAGCGAACATGATTCAAACTTGTGGTGGATCGGGAGCGACACGGATTCGATATTCGACTTATGTGAGAAACATATTTGAATAGCTTTGATTGATCTACCGATTCGAGGAGAAGGATTGAAGATTTCTAGGGTTGTCTCATTGGATCAAATTGAGGTAGAACATCGCGCAATGCTGATAGAGATGAGTGAGAGTTCTATTTGTTTTAATGAAACATCCTTATTTTTATTGATTATTACAAAATTGTCACTCTAAATGATGAAAGTGACATGTGCCCTCTTATTTCACTCCTTTAAATGTGAACTGTTGATCTACTTGATCCAACGACCCATAGCGTTTAACAAATTGTACTGTATCCATTAATTGTACCTTAAATACACTCATATTAATTAATATAAACAATTATCTCTTCAAGTTAATATTTTGAAATTTGAATTTTCATGGCGACATATATATGAAGAAATTGATGTTAGAATCTTTCTCGAAATGGATTCACGTATCCTAAGTTCGAACGCCGAAAAATGTTGGCCAATCAAACTGGACGAGTCAAAAGACAAGACCAAGAACAACATATAAACTCAATGTCGGGTGGATTGGTAAGTTCAAATCTAGGTCTCAAACATTGTCTCATTTCCTGTCGAGGCCTTTTAAAGTCACACAAATTTACTATATATATATATTATATCATAATCTAACTATGTCACATGACACATCTTTATTAAAATTATCATATGTTATTTTATCATTTTTTCACTTTTTAAATAAATTTAAATATATATCAAAGACTTTTATCCTAAATCTAACTCTAATCACTTCCTAATTTAAATACAAAACAATTACAAAGATTAGAAATCCAAAACTTCCTCAACACTAATAAACCTAGAATCTACTATATACACTAAATTAAAATCTAATTACTCCACATAATACCCCCTCATTTAAATTATCGTTATTTTGATAAAAAAACAACAACTTAGAGTTTGTTTGCTTTGTATATTTATAATGACATTTTAATTTATACATAAATTTTACGGAAATTTCGCCTGATAACCCTGAGTTTTTGACTTTTTTGCGAAATACCCTAAGGTTTTGACAATTTCGCTAGGTACCCCTGAGTTTTTGACAATTTCGCCTAGTAACCTTGATTTTTTGACTTTTTCGCGAAATCCCCTCAAGTTTTGACAATTTCGTGTGGTAACCCTGAGTTTTTTATTTTTTCACCGGATACCCCTCCATCCATTTCACTTACAAAAACGTTAACTTTAATTTTTTTCGCGAAATACTTAAATCATTAAATATAAACGATTTTAAATTTTTAAATAAACCCTAAAAAAGTTTTAGGGTTAACGGTTTAGGTGTAGGGTTTAGGGTTTATGTTTAGGGCTTAGGGGTTTATGTTTAAGGCTTAGGGGTTTAAGGTTTTGGGGTTTAGGGTTAGGGTTTATGGTTTATATTTTCGCACTTAAAATAAATATAAACCTTAAACCCCAAAATCCTAAACCATAAACCCCTAAGCCCTAAACATAAACTTTAAACCCTAATCCCTAAATCCTAAACCTAAACCCTAAAACCCAAACCCCTAAGCCCAAAAAAAATAAAATTAACGTTTTTTTTAAGTGAAATGGATGGAGGGGTATCCGGCAAAAAAATTAAAAATTCAAGGTTATCACACAAAATTGTCAAAACTTGAGTGAATTTCGCGAAAAAGTCAAAAACTCAGATTTACTAGGCGAAATTGTAAAAAATTCAGGGTTACAGGCGGAATTTTCGTAAATTTTATTTGAGATAGAATTTATGTGACCTTGGGAAATGTGTACAAAAAGTTCAGTTTTTCAGACAATATATAAAATATAAAAATGTCATTATAATGATTTTGGTCAAACAAACTTATCACGTATAAATACTTAACTATATAATTTTCTATTTGTTTTTTCTAAATGTATAATTATTTTATAATTATAAAAAATATAACAAATCTATACTTACACAAATGTACAAATCGCACAGACACTAAATTAGTACTTTGTTATTTTAGAAAACTAATATCTATAATCCCGAAGGTCTACATCTATACCTCTACAATGGTAAGTTTTCATTAAATTTAAATGTCTTCTCTCTCTTAGACTATGACATTGTCCTCTTATCTTATACTCCGAATTTGTACGAGGAAAAAACACAATTTCTTGTTTTTAATTTTTAATTTTACAAAGTTTTAATTGACGTTCTGGGAAATTTTAGACAAAATAAGAAACTAATTATTTTTCCAGATTACCCTTATGATTAGTGATTAATTACTTTTTTATTACTGTTTATGAAATCTCACAAAAAAATAAAAGAAAATTAGAAAATCAAAAGGAAATCTCCTCTTATTACGTTTCTCCTAGAAAATGGGAAAGCAATGAATAAAAATTTGAGAATCCAAAAAAAAAAAAAAATACTAAGCATGAGTGTAAATCTGGAAAAAATAGGTAAAAAAGTCTAAAATGACAATTAAAACTTAACAAGGACTTAAGCCTAGAACGTCAATTAAAACTTAACGGAGGGAGTATTTAGTTTTAGATTTTATCACTCTACTTCAATCTTCTGATGATGAAAAGGAAATAAATTAGGAAGGTCTTTTTGTGGTTGAAAAATGTCATCCTAGAGCATTGGATGAGATTTTTGAGGATTTGATCTTGCTAAAGAAGTCAAACGAGGCAAAACGAAGCAAGTGCACCAGATTGTTAGTCACACGATACATCTCTCTAAAAACATGATAAATTTGGACGTTTGATAAAGTCTCAGGATCGCAAAACATATCTAAAATGATTATCTCAATCTCTCAAGGGCAACTCCAAACACCTTTAATAGCATAGATAAGACAAAGATTATCTTATTCGATTTCAATAAACTTGATACCACGATTGAAAGCTATTATAAGGCCTTTTTTTCCGAGTCAGTGCTTCAATAATCATATTTTTTTGCATTTCTGGTTAGCCTAAATAATTATTGGTTCGGCTTGATTGATCTTAATGATATAGCTAACGGAACTATTTTCAATTTATTCTTTAGATCCATCGAAATATATATTACAGTAGTTTAGTTTAGTCATTTCAATTTTATATTAGTGTAGAATCAGTGTCATGCACCGGTTGTTTGAAATAAGAATTGTCAATCTTATATTTCGATCTCCAACACGAGAATATACAATGCATAGTGATATTATGCAAATTGAGAATTATATTTATAAGCTAGCAATGAGAATCAGGAAACGACTTCATAATAACCAGTTATAAAATCCAAAACACCAAGTAATCTTCCATGGTCGACTAAATACTATAGTTCAAATTTATCGACTAATTAGATTAACAATAAAAACGATTTTAATTTGCATAGATATTTTGTGACATTCCAAACTATTGTATACACGTTGTGGTGAAGATTTAAAATGTATTTTGTAAGTTAACAAAACACATAATTTAAATACTTATTAACTAATATGGTAAAATAATTACATTTTAGTGGATATTTTTTTATGAGATTGACTTATTAACTAATATAGTAAATTTAATTACTAACGCCACATTATTTAAATTAAACAAAATAAAATTAGAAATTTTAGAGGGACAATTGTAAATAAAGTGAGAGAAATAGTGGGGGGAAAATAGTTTTATAAAAATAACAAAATAACAAATATCCATTAAGAAAAAAACAAATATAAAAAGTTAAATTTCTCATATGGCAAAATCTTTAACCGGGACTTGAATAGCGGTTAAAAAATTTCGGGTTTAAAATTTCCATGTCTTTTTTTATTTTCGGTGTAATTTTTATCTTATAAAAAAAAAACTTGAATCGTGGTTTAAATAGATTTATCATTTTACTAGGTTGACTGTTAGGTGCGTTCATTGCAACAGTAGCAAAATCTTTGATTTTTGCTGGTTGGTTTTGGTCAGTCAGTCTAATCTAAGCCCATAATCTAAGGATAAAGAAATAAAAAACGTATTGTGTATGTTTAGAGGGAGGTACACATATAGAAAGATGGATTTGATTGATGGAGTAGAAGAAGTCGAAGAATACAGCAACAGTTGAAATAAGGATCCGCGCGGCGTGTTCTGCCTTCGTTGGACCCCCTCTTTTCCGTCCCCCTCTCAAATCCATCCACCTACTCACTGCTCACGAACATACTATTGAGATTCCCCGGCGCCGATACAGGCTACGAAACTCAATATAAAACGATCGACACGATGTTCTTGCCAATATTAATTTGTCTATAGATTTACATAATTACTTTTTAACACGCAGATAAAATTGTCTTTTAGCGTATAGGTTCACACGTAACGTGGTGAACCTTTCACCACGTTACGTGTAGAAAAAAAAAGTTTAAAAGTTTCTCACGTAACGTGTGGAGATGGTCCACACGTTACGTGGGACGAAGCTCTCCACGACATAACGTATAGAGCTTTGAACCACATAACGTGTGGACTATCTCCACACGTTACGTGAGGAGTCCCCATAAGAAGAGGTCCAAATTTAACGTGAGGAGAGTGTCCCCATGTTAAATAGACCTCTTTTTTTGATTAAGTAGCGTTATACGAAGTAATTCGGTCTTCTTCGCTTAGTATCGAGTTTTACAATAAGATTGAAGTTACGATCGTATTGAGTCAGTTACATTGTTATGACCATTCTGCCCTTCCAATGTAAAGTTCTCGATCGAGCCACCCGACCGCTTCCAACCTAAAGATAGCGTATGTTTAGGGTTTATGGCTTATGACATTTAATAGTTGTAGTATTTATTTGTGTTTTAATGTTGTGTATGAAACATAAGATTGTTTTAAAATAAGCATTAGGGGAGGGCTACTCCCATTGTATAGCCCAACTTGTATTAATCTTTATAAGAACAATACAAAATGATCATCAACCTAGAAGACAATACAACTTGTTCATTATGCTGGTTTACTACAACCACATTTAGCACACAATACAGAAAACAATACAAATTGATCATAAATTTAGAAAAAATAGAGAAAAGATATGACACTGCTTTAGCGTTTGAAGAAATTAGGGTAGTCTTTGGTGAACATTCGCTTCATATGATATCTCTGGTTTGCTAAATTTGCTAGCTCTCTACAAAGGTTGATAGTACATAAACAACATTACACAAAAGATACGACATTAATCACCTACGATGTACATCATTTAATAGATTGAAGTTATACCTACCAATGTTATCAAGAACTTGATTTTCCTTAACAAGATCTTGTTTTTTCTGCCATTGTTGTCGAATAACCGCGTGTGCCCTCTCCTCGTACATTAGATCAATCCACTCCCTGAAACGACACCCCACTTCTGGGCATCCCCAATACCTCCTTCCGTAGTTTCACTACAAATCCCAAGTTCAGACAACGACTTTCAAATTACAATAGCATAACCTATCTGCGTTTGTTGATGATTTTGATAAAGATGCCATTATTTGTTGTAGTGTTTGGTTTCCTACAAATATGATAAATCCATTAATATCAAAAATCAGCGTTACTAAATCGATAGAAATTGGAAGAAGAAGCTTACCCAAAAGTCTATCTGTAGGCGCCGCTTGTGTTGGAATTGTTGTAGTGAACAAACAACCCTAATGCTTCTTATATAGTGAAAAGAACAGGTAATGTGTTTGATAGCTAATAACCAGCTGGAAAATCTTTGACAGCTAATAACCAGCTATTGTATATAGCTGTATATAGATGTAGTCACGAGTCTTTTATCATAAACCTCAAAACCCTAAATCATAAACCCTAAAACCTAAGGGGAAAATGTATCACCACGTTACGTGTGCGCACCTTGTTCAATCTGAATTCACGTGATGGACAAGGACAACATTACCACTGCACAATACATGTATATTTAAAGACTTTAAAAAACTAAACACAAAACCCCCCTTAAACCCTAAATCCTAAACCCTTAAGGGGAAAAGAATCACCACGTTACGTGTGAGCACCTCCAACACGTAACGTGTGGAAGATGCTCACACATAACGTGTGAAAGATGCTCAGACGTAACGTGGGGATATGGTGGATGTAAAACGCATTGAATTAACATCTTGTCCCCACCTAACTGAATTAATGGTCCCCTAACTTCATCTTCTCCGGCTAAGGACACAAGTTCGAGCCTAAACCCTCAAGTTTTGAACACCCTCAATTTTTTCAAAAAAATAGGACAATATGAACAACAATGATTATTGGAACAACAATGATGAAGAGGATCCACTTCCAAATGAGGTAATTTCCGTTATTTAAAGTTAAAGTTTTCATTTTTTGTTTGGGACATGTTCAAAGTTTTGATTTTTAGTTGTTGAAAACAATACATGATATTTGTTCTTTAGGTGTTAGAAACCAAGTTTCACATACTAGGTTTTCAAAGTTTTGAACTTGATATTTGTTGTTTAGGTGTTAGGAACCAAGTTTTACATGCTAGATTTTGAGGGATACATGTGTAAGAAAGCAAGATCCATGTTACATTGAAGAAACAATTTCACACGTTATGTGTGAAAGATGTACACACGTAACGTGTGCAACATGTCCACACATAACGTGTGAAGCAGCTCAACACGTTATGTGTGGATATACTTCCCACATAACGTGTAAAACTGCTCTACACATAACGTGTGAATCATGGCATTTAAGAACTGTTCATGTTAAATTTAGAACACTAAATTGATGTCTAAGAATGGTATGATCAGTGGGGACTTTAACTCTACAACTAAAGATTGTGAAATTTGTGTTCAAGAAAAAATGTCTAAGAGACCTTTTACTGCAGTAGAAAAGACAAATGATATCCTAGATCTTGTACATTCTTAAATGGAGTATTAACAACAGGAGGAAATAGATACTTCATTACTTTTACGGATGACAAATCTAGATATACTCATGCTTCCTTAAAGGGAATTATGGTTTCACACTTAATAATTAGTTCACTACTATGCAGGTGAACTATTTTTTGTACGAGGGGTTGAACAATATTTCGCTCGATGATTGGAGCACCTCACAACAATCCTTTTCTGGTTGGGAAACACCTCATCAACCGTTGCCAGAATAGAACACACTATCTGAGTGGAAAACACCATAAGAGATATCATCCTTCTCACTTGAAGTGTATGACGAGAGTTGTCCGCCTCCAGAAGTATCTTTGTCTCATGAAGAGACTCAGAATTTGGCTTCTGCTAACCCACAATTCGGCTTTCCATCCCTACACACACAGCCTCAGTTCAGAAATGATCCAGAAGATGATGTTTTCGTCTCTGCTGATTATTCAGAGTTCTTCACAACAGACCAAATCTGAGAATCCAGAGAAGAAGCATTTAAATGGGCGCGAGAGACTGCTATGTGTCATAACTTATGCATCATAAAGTGGAGGAATAAACCTTCCATAGGAGGAGCCCTTGGGGGGACTTGGTTACCGTGCGATAGGCATGGACAAAACATCCATAAACAAGCTGACCAAGTGAGGGAGATCACAAAGTCGAAGAAGTGTGGGTGTCCATTCATGTTGAGGTTGAAAGAAGGACCGAATGGATCATGGAAGATCAATGTACAACATGGAACTCACAATCATGTGATCAAAGAGAATTTGTTTGGTCATGCATTAACTGGTCGATCAAACGCTGAAGAGAAGGAGATTATTAGGATGATGACAGTTAATCATTGCAAGCCTCAAAAGATTTTTACTACAATCAGCTCGTCCCTAGGAAACTTGACCAAGATGAAGCAAGTGTACAACATGATGCATGTCATACGAAAAAACGGTATGGAAGGAAGAACTGTGATGCAACAGTTCTTCTATGAGTGTAAGGAGAAGGGATACTTCATGGAGCATAGATTCAATAAGAAGACCAATAAGATCACATATATCTTCTTCGCAAGCCCAGACCAGTTGTCGCTGCTAAAGGCATTCCCATACATTGTGTTGCTAGACTCTATATATGCAACTAACAGGTTAGTAACACACATATCTATTATATTCTTCACTTGTTCATGTAATCATTAGCATGCCATAACATATCATTATGTGTGCAGTAACGATTTGCCCTTCCTTGAATTTATCGGCATCACATCTGTTTGGAAAAACTACAATGTTGTCGGGGCGTTTCTGGAGCATAAGAACGAAGAGAGTTACATGTGGGCCATACAACAACTTTCAAAAATGTTTGTCAAGGTCCAACGAGCACCCACATGCTTGGTCACAGATCGGGAGAAGGCGTTAATGAACGCCTTAGAGAAGTTGTTTCCAACTGCAAAATTCCTCCTATGTAGGCGCCATGTGAGGAAGAATATTGAAGACTTTGGAAAGAAGGTCATGGACAAGTTTAGGAGCACAACGTTTTCCAATGATTACATGCAACTATTTAAAGAAACAACCATAGAAGGATATGAAGCAAAACTGAAGAAGATTCAGCAAGATTGGAGGAAATATCCAAAATGTCTTCAGTATGTACAAAAAAACTGGCTTGACCCGTATAGGGAAAGAATCATCTCAGTATGGACAGATACAGTCTTCACTCTTGGAACTTCCACAACTAACAGATTTGTGCATTATGTTTTTAAAGTTAACTGGTTATTTGAACTTAGACTTTTACAACAACATACTGACTTCAGATTCTTGATTGTAATATAGGGTTAAAGGGGCCCATTCCAGTCTTAAAAGCTTCTTCACTAGCAATGATGGCAAACTTTGCACTGTATTCGATCAATATGATGCACGGTTGCGCATTCACATTAAGGAGATAAGGGGGGCCTTGAATGAGAGCTTAGAAAAGCGATTTACGCTGATAACCAAATCATATCTTTTCGGCAAGCTGCACTACAAGGTCTCTGCGATTGCACTACCACGGATGATTGAGGAATACAAGAAAGGCGAAGATCCATTATGGAACACTATATGCAGATGCCAGATGAGGGTCAGGGATGGCTTGCCTTGCGTGCATGACATGGCGCGGAATGTGACGAACCAGGAACCAATTGAACCTAGCTCATTGCATCCGTTCTGGAGGCAATTGACCTTGTCAGAAGTGCGGACAGATGAAGAAGAAGAAGCCAGAGCACGTAGAGTGAATAGGTCGTTGCTTGATGAATTTACTTCAAGCGTCTTCCCCACATTGCCAGTACATGATCAACACAGAGCTGTCTCTGCACTAACAAGTATAGCACATCTAGAGCGGATTACTCTGCAAGAGCCAGCTAAAGTTAGGCATAAGGGTCGGCCTCAAGGAGCTCTAAACATTCCCACCAAAAGGCAACCGTCAGCATGAGAGTACACTGACCAACAGATGGAGGGAACACCTCCGAAGAAGCAAAAAGCAAGACCACCTAAGGAGGCTTCAACCATGCCATGGCAATCATGGAAGCCTATGCCTTCGGGTCACACGGCGTTGATCAAACACCCTATGCGATATATTATCCAGTTTCCCAAGTGTATGAAACCACACGTGGGAGGATGGTGGGAAATAGTTGGTGATGGAAACTATGGATACAAATCAATTGCGCAGGGTCTGGGTTTCGGGCAGGAGCAGTGGCCTTTTGTTCGACGTACCATGATCGATACGTTGAAATAAGAGTATGAGCTATTCGTGCCAATTTGGATGTCTACGATGACACTTGAGGTAATGGAGGCGAAGCTTGCATGGTTTCATGCGCCCAACATGCCTGCCCCACGGGAGACGTGGTTGGACCTCCCGGATATGGGATGTTTGGTGGCTACTGCATTCAACTGTGTATTCGTCTCCATCGGTGCTGGTGCAGGCATGACATACATGCCTATGAGGGCGAATCCAAACCAAGCGGTTGGAGAGAAGCTTAAGACGATATGCATTTGTCATATCGAGAAAGAGCAACATTTCATTGCGGTACGTTAATACAATCAAATAAGTACAAATACACGTTGGTAAAATGCATTAAAAAATTAATTTTTATGATTCAAAATCCGTAGATTGGCCTTGTCGAAACCTCGCCCTTGCCGGACCTTTACACCGCGTGGGTGAGATTCCATGACCCGTCTGCGGATGCCTTGATAGATCCATTCCTTGAACGATTGACGGAGTACCAAGCACACAAACCAATGGGTCACGGAAAGAAGAAAGTTGAAACTATCTTATGTTAAGATATATGTATGATGCAATGACTTTGATGTAATGTTAATACACATGTTCGCTGTATTTATGACTTGTTCGTGATTTTAGTGTCATCTGCCATTTCGTATAGTCCGGAAATAGAATGCACACTCGTGTGCATTCTTTCTGTAAAAGGGCACGGTTAGTGACAAACCGTGCCCTTTTACAGAAGCCAGATTGGGCTTTCTGGAAAGGCGCACAGTTTGTGACAAACCGTGCCAGATATGTCACATAACCGTGCACCTTTACAGAAGGCACAAAAATGCCAGAAACCACATTCTAGCAAGGCATATCACAAACCGTCCCCACACGTTATGTGTGGAGATCATCCACACGTAACGTGCGCCTTGCCAGAATGCGGTTTCTGGCGATTTTTGTGCCTCCTGTAAAAGGGCACGGTTTGTGACATGTCTGACACGGTTTGTCAAAAACCGTGCGCCTTGCCAGAATGTGGTTTTTGGCGGTTTATCTGCCTTTTGTAAAAGGGCACGGTTTGTGACATGTCTGACAAACCGCCAGAACATGTTAAAGTACTGGTAGATCCACGCCTGAAAATGATGACGTGCACAAGAAAATGGAGTCAATGAATAAAAACATTTATAACAAAATTTATGGTAGACAACAAAATTTTTATTTACATAATTCATTGTAAATAAAGTACTATACAACAAAATTTTTACCTGTATCAGAGTGTAGCATGTCGACATCAGCCTGGCCTCTTTTCTTGTGCACTCGCCCAAGCTACGATACACGTGGGCCAGAATGCCAACACCCCATGCATAATCCATGGTAGACGAGGGATCAGACAGAAATGTAGTGTAGTAGACGTGCAATTTGTGTTAGGACTTGTCCGTAAAGAGACAGGAGCCCAACAAGTGAAGCAAGAACCCAAACGCTCGCTGCTCTTCACTCAGTTGTTCGCAATGCACCTTAAAGAACTGAGCTTGTACGGTACCAGATGTCACAGCCCCATCAGGCAGGTCAAAGACTTCATGCGCCTCCTCCACCAAGGCCTTCTTCAGATCATACATTCCCAGCTGCTCATGTCATTTCTGTGGAGGCCCCATGTCTTTTCCATGGATGTTAAGCCCAATGATCAACAATACGTCATGGAGAGTTATAGTCATCTCTCCCCATGGCATATGGAATGAGCTGGTTTCTGGATGCCAACGCTCAACGAACGCACTAATCAGCGCCTCGTCCACATGCTCGTGTATCAGCTCCGGTACATGACACAACCCTAATGCAAATGCCACATGACACCACATGGCACCTCGTTGCAAAGGCCATGACCGTGTTTGCTTGCCTCATTGCTGAAACCTCAGCGCTGGCACCGACTTTAAATATTTGAATTTTTAACATATGTAAGCAACCCATTTGAAATATTTAAAATAAATGTGAAATTTCATATAAGGTTTTTGCTGCAACTTACAATGCGTTGGTAAAGAAAGTACGATATGTGATTGGCAAAGCCCTTCAGAAGTTCGGGCATCTCCGGACCTCCAGGTACTCCAACCACCAATTCAGGGTCATATTTGCCCCTTTTCTTCGACCTGGGTGGTTTTGACCGCGAAAAGGGGGCTTCTTGTGGCTCCTCGTCCGCATAATCAGGTTGACCTCTTGGAGCCCAAGCATGACTATCCTCGTCCTACATTTTTTTTACAAATGATAAGTAATTACATTTCTATCATACGCTCATCTTTTCATATATTAAGGCTACTTACCATAGGATGAGGTGCGTTCGGGTAGAGCCCCGGGTTCTCCCATGGGTTGTACCACATCTGATCATCTACGCCTTGATAATAGACGGGGCTGTGATGATGGATGTGAGGGCTTTGATGGAGGTGAGGGTTGTGATAGGACATCGGGCTATGATGGAGGTGAGGGCTCTGTTGGGGCGGCAGGCTATGATGACGGTAAGGGCTCTGTTGGGGGGCGGACTAAATGGAGGGCCATAATAGTTATTCTGATCCATCGTATCAGAATAACCATGGAGCGGGCCCGCATTGTAATCTGGGTACAACTAGGGGTCCGAGTCCGCATGACCACCCGCCACAGGAAACGATGGCGATGGCACAAACGGCAACACAGGGGGGTCAACATTGCCCGCCTGCCCGTATCCTCCCTCATCCTGACTACCGCCCACAAACCTACGGGTTACCTCCTCCTCAGTCCGAAACGAAACGTCTCGGACGAGGTTTCTTCTGCTTCTACGCTTCGTTCTCCCACCGGGCTCTATCTACAACAATAATCATTTTATCTCAAAAAATACAATTCCGGGTATACCAAAAATAAAAAATTCAATTCCGGAAACAGAAAATACAATTTCAGAAACAGAATTGTATTTCATACAAAAATAATAATTCCGACAATAGAATGTAATCCACACGTTAAGTGTGGATTACATCCATACTTAACGTGGGGACTGCCTCCACACGTTATGTGTGGAGATCATCCACACGTTATGTGTGGAGATCATCCACACGTAACGTGGGTATAATCTTCACACGTTACGTGTGGACAGTCTCCACACATAACGTGTGAAATTGCATTTTCCCCTTTCCGGTCAGATTTTCGGCGACATTCCGGCAAGATTTCCAGATTCCGGCGAACCATTATTTCATCATAATTTCCCCAAAATCCAACAAAACTAACACTAATTAAACAAATCCAACAAAACTACCACTTGCATTTGACTATTTTCATACAAATCCAATGTAACACCCCCAAATTTTAACACATTTGAAAGCATTACTGCCGATGACTTCGGACGTAAACCCCGAAGTCACCCCAGGCTTTTCCGACGACATAACTGTCTTAAACATAGTTACAATACTAAAATCATAACTTTTATTAAACCACATGGTCGCGGAATTACACGATTCCAAAAACGACCCAATTAATCAGAAATACAAAATCAGAATTTACAACGGAAGACTTACAACAAAATCACCTTTTTAACACAACGGAAGACTTTTAAACAAAACGACAAAATAACTTGTCAAAACACCGTTCATCTTCATAGTCGTTCTAGCCTTCACGGATCTGCAACACATCTGATGTGCCGAATCGAACGGATGACACCAGCCAACCATGCAAGGAAAATTACGGTTGGTTAGTCTAAATGAATAGACTAGCAAGGGTACAAAGCAGAGTGGTTCGAAGCAGTCGTATTAGGTTAGACCCATCGCTTCTCGAATAACAACCGATAACGATAGTCAACCATCATACTCCTACTGAAATAAACAAGAGGTGTGCATAAGAGAAGATTCTGGAGATCGAGTCTCATAGCAATCAATCCCAAAAGAAGACTCCAAATGAAATGAGCCTTATAGGAAACATGATGACAAATGTTGGAAGACATTAATTTATAATATACACACACATCATCATAATATCGCATACGAGCGATCTACAACTAAGACGAGCTTTTCCTAGCTGTACTACTCGCCCAAGATTCATTAATTAGGTGCCCTCAAGCACTTATCCGAATTAAATGACCACACACACACACATCACGTTATAAGCTTTTAACCTAACCTCTTGTCACGCATGACTTGGAATGGAACTCACAGGATCCAAACCTCTAACATCTCATCGAAGAATGGACCTCCCAGGATCCAAACCTCTTACTATCGCATGGGTCTCAGCTGCCCTTAATAGTTATAAAGAAACGCACATGGAACTCACGGATCCAGTCGTTCCTACGAATACTCATGCTAACTAACAGTTTAAACACACAACAACCACACACAGGACCATCACGGCCCAACCTGCACAACTATCACCCTAGATTTAATAATCTAAAACACACACAATAAATCACATCAAAGACCCTTACGGACTTCACCTGCACAACAAATCTATAATATACTAGCGTCGGTTCTAGCAGAATATACAACCTAGGATAATATCAGTTTTTAATCACATAACGTTATCAAACAATTTCCAACATAATTAACAACCATCCCAAATTATTTAACAACAAAACTATTGATAAATAATCGAAATATGGAATGATGAGCAAGAGCGAACCGCCACTTGTCTTAGATCCGACAAGCTCGAACCAAGCAGAGCAACGTCTAGTTCCTGGATCAGAAACTGGAGCAGATCTTGGATATTAAATCCCTAAGAAATGGCCCATAACAAGACCCTAAGTTAGATTCAATACACTTATATATGAATCTAAAAGAAGAGGAAAAGAATCAAAGAAATCGAGCCAAGCCCCAAGCCAAAACTCCAAGAACACACCTTCGGACAAGCCTCGCCGCGAGTGCGGTGGGCCTTGCCGCTGGGTGCGGTGGACAGATAGTGGCGAAGGGAAGCTCGACAGCCATGGAGAATTTCTTACCCCAAAACCGATTTGTTTGCTTCGATTTGTCTATGGTTCGATCTCCCAACACCTTAAAGCTTCACACAACACTCACGAGCTCCTTCTAACACTCAAAGGGATCCCGAATCTCATACAAACGAAGCTCACAAGCTGCTCAACAATGGTGAAAAACCAGAAAAACAGAGGAGGAAGAAGAAGAAGAAGAAGAAGCTTGGCTTCGGATTTGATCTCCTTTTATAGCCCAAATCCGAGCTCCATCTGAGGGGACAAAGCAAAGGCCACTTGGAAGCCCACTTGCCTGCCCAAAACAGCCAGCACAGAGCCACTTGCGAAGACGACCGCCTCTATTTTCTGGCCTTGCCGCGGGTGCGGTGGCGCCTGGTGCCGGGTGCGGCCACGGCCAAAAACACCTCGTCTTATCCGAAAACACTTTGGGTTAATTTCCTTAAACCCGGGTTAAATATATTCGTACACTAACGATACATTAACCCCGAAAATACCTCAACTGTATTATATAATGCTCGGAAAATTTTACAGAGTTCAGAACATATTACAGAATGTCCGATCTTCTCTGAATTAAATCCGTCTAGCAATCCGGGCATAAGAAAAATAAAATTTCAAAATACCCTTAAAAATTACGGGGTATTACATCCAACATAAACCCTAAACACCCTTTCATACAAATCTATCAAATTTCTACCATTTCATACAAATATATCTATCAAATTAACCAACAAATGCAAATAACTACTTCAAAATTACACAAAACAACAAAAACAAAAACAAAAACACTAAAACACTAAAACACTATGGATCTACAATAACCTAACAAAAAAACTAAAAAATTAAAATAAAATTAACAAGAATGATTATTACTAACCTTTGAAAGATATGGATCTACGTAACGTGCAGACCTTGTTGATTCATAATGAGGAGACAAGCAATCGACGTAACGTGGGGAGGGAGGACGAAGAAGAGGAGAGCGGCGGTTTAGGGTAGAGGAGGAGAAAAAAGAAGAAAATTGGCTTTTAAAGCCGGAGAGGCTCCCCACGTTACGTGGGGAGCCTGCTCCCACGTTACGTGGGGAGCCTGTTCCCACGTAACGTGAGGAGCCGTCTCCCACGTTACGTGGAAAGCCTCTTCTCACGTAACGTGGGGAACCTCTCACGTTACGTGAGGAGCCTATGCGCTGAAATGCAATTTTGCCTATGCGTTAAAAAGTAAGGCCCTAGATTTATCACATCAGTTGATTGTAAAAACACTCATTACCTAACCTTATTAATGTAGAGATCTACAATTAATTTGTTATGCACTTGGACAGTTGGGTTGGTGGCCTACAAAAACAACAGAGTTAAAGAGGTGAAAAAATCATACAACAACAGAAAAACATCGTAATGAAATCTTTCACTAAATCCTATATAATTATGTTAGAATCGAGATAAGCGGAAAATAGTTGCTTATAAATTTACCTTCCTGATTGGTAAGTAATATGATGATGGGTTGGGTTGGGTTGGGTTTTTGTTGGTATTCAGAGATATTTTTGGGGTCTTTTTTTTTTTTTTTTTTTTTGAGAAACTGAAGAGACATTTGTATGGGCCTCCTCCTGAGACAAATGAAAACGCTCCCAAGCCCAGAAAACCTAACCCTAGAAACCCCCCCCCCCCCCCCCGCCGCCGCTGCACCCTGGCCCCACCGGCCTCACCGGTCTCACTCTCCTTCCGGATCATATCCACCCAAACCTTATCCCCGACAATTCTTATCCTACAAACCCTCACAAAGGCGATGAATCTCCGACGAGACGAAACGCTTCCAGAGGAAACGCTTCCAAAGCCCCCGCCTCGCCACCCCGGTTGAAGACGGCAAGAAGCGCCGTGGCCGGCGAGACACCACCTCCACCCAGTCGCCCAGGACCAGAAACAAGCGAGGGACCATCTTTTGAGCGTTTCGTCTGGAATAGAAACCCCAGAAGGCTAAGAAGAGCAGCGACCTGAAGAGAATCATCGCGTTTGGAAGCGTTTCCTCTAGAAGCGTTTCGTCTCGTCGGAGATTCATCGCCTTTGTGAGGGTTTGTAGGATAAGGATTGTCGGGGATAGGGTTTAGGTGGATCTGATCCGAAAGGAGAGTGAGGCCGGTGAGACCGGTGAGGCCGGTGGGGCCAGGGTGCAACGGCGGCGGTGGGGGGTTTCTAGGGTTAGGTTTTCTGGGCTTGGGAGCGTTTTTAGGGTCTTGTTTTTTACTCATCCATTCGACCGCTTAGTGATCCTCTAAATTTGAATATGATGTTTTTATAGTACTTTTTTATAAAATAGGTATAAGATTCTATTTAGAAATTTTTTTTGGGTCTGAAAGATTCTATTTAGAATTTGGTTTATGGCATTCAACACGAAGTTTGTGAGTTTGAATAGTTAAGAGATGTAATTTTGCTAGCTACTTCGTTGTTTTCACGAAAGATACGCTTAATTTGACCCATCGAAAATGATTGTAATAAAAACATGATATTTGAGATGAGATCTCGATTTTGTCAAGAACAATTTCAAATTATCTTAAAAGAGTTTGACACTAAGGTTGTCACTTTGATTTCAATATTTTGAAATTCATGTTTTTAGCATATAGGGATTTCAAGATCTATTTTCAAATTTATGTTTATGAGGCTAAGAGCTTATGTAGTGGAGGTTTTGGAATAAGATAGTATTAAACTTTTAGGAACAGTAGTAATGGCTAAGCCAAAATTTGTTTAGGAACAAACCGGTAAAAAAAACCAAGGAAATCTGTTAGACATTTCTTTTCCGGTTAAATCAATTAAAACGACGTCATTTTGGCGTAAAATGGGACGCGCATTCAAAAGCATCCAAACAGGGCCTTAAAGGCATCAGGAAAAGCTAATGGAAGTGGGGAGTGTTGACATTGGTTGGATCCATACGAAATCAACAATGGATAAATTTAGTTGGTCGAAGTTGATTTTTGTTATTTTAAAACCGTTTTTCAATTCGAAATAAATAAATTGAAGGCAAAATTATTTTAATTTTTTTTCTCTACCCATAGACACCAATTTTATATATATTAATTATAAAAATGTTTTCATTGAAAATAAGCAATATAAATATTTACAAAGGATTTTAGAATTTAATCTAAGTAAATTAATTTATGTATTATATAAATATTATATGAAATATAATATATGAAATAAAACATGAAAATAAATACATTTACACACACAAAAAATATATTACATTACATGACATTAGACATAAAACATAAAATTTAATATATTACAACAAAAGCCATAACCTGGCTAGAAGACAACCTTGGACTCAGATGGTCTCTGTATAAATATGAACAACCTTTTTCCTGGCTGAAGGCCTTTGGCTCCTGGCCTTCCATGGGCCAAGCACTCCTTTGCATAGGAGTTGACAGCCACAATCTGTTGAATGGCAGGAATTTTATGGAATTATCTGGGTTTGTGTGGAAAAATAATGATTGACATAAGTCCCTGTGTTATTTTTTTATGAAATCCTTGAACTATACCCCTGAAAATACTATGTACAATCTCATGTATTTGTACTTCATGAACAATGTTGATGATATTCATGCCTGGTTATCAAAACAGATAATGACCTACAATCAGTTTTTGGTGTTAATACATAGCAAAATAAACAAAAGTAAAAACAAAAGATGGAACCCGTCATCATGAAAATACTAGAACAATCATGACAAAATGCTATAAGGATGATAACAGATCTCTTAAACAATTGAATTTTTTATGTGGAAGAAGCCTCGACAACAACAAGCCAGTAAAAAGACCCCTCAAAGTCTTAGGACAAGGGGCAATAGAAAATGTGATTTTTATGAAGATTACAACGTGGAATTGTCGAGGGATTGGCAAAAAAACCATTTGGATGGATATTGAATCCTTTTGTAAAATTGAAAGGATTCAATTACTTGCATTATTTGAAAGAATAACAAATAAAGAACCCGGTGAATTTTTTTGGAAATAAGCAGGTTTTGATAACTTTCATTGTATCCCGGCCACTGGTTTCTCAGGTGGTATATATGTCATGTGGAAGTCTTATCACCTTACAAATAAAATCCTTGAAATTGACCAAATTGACTCACGATTTGTTAGTATTAAATACAAAAATCTATGTACAAACATTACAACCTTGCTTATTCTTACGTATGCCCCCTCCCCCAAATGAAGCAGTAAAGAATGAATTTTGGGATGCCATTATTTCCTTTATCAAAAATAGTGTTCATCCCTGTATCATTATGGGCGATCTTAATGAGATTCAAGACCATACTGAAAAAATTAGAGGCTTAACTCCACCACTAACAAAATTCTCTAGACTAAGACATTTCAAAAACGACTGCGAACTTATGGATATTCCCTTTACAGAGAATGCTTTTACTTGGAGGAAAAACAAAACTGAAATAAATAACATTTATGAAAAACTAGATAGAGTTCTGGTCCATCACCAGATATTACAATGGTACCCTGATATCTGTACCAAACATTATGCTTTTACAAGCTCTGATCATTTCCCTATTTCAATTGATCTAACCTCTACCACACATTTCAAAAATCAACCTTTTAAATTTGAAAAAATATGGATGACAAGAAAGGATTTCAAGAATGTTGTTAAACAAGCCTGGAGAATAAATTTTCATGGATCAAGAATGTATGATCTTGTATCCAAAACAAAGTTATTAAAAAAACACGCAAAAACATGGAATAAGACTACATTTGGCAACATTTTTACCCAATTACAAAATATAGAAAAACAACTCTCTGACATCCAAAATGAAATTTGCACAAACTCGAACAATGACCTCATACAGAAACAAATAAGACTTATTGAGAAAAAGAAAAAGCTCCTCAGCTTCCAAAAGATCTTCTGGAACCAAAGAGCAAAAATAAAACATATCAAATTTTCTGATACAAATGCTAGCTATTTTCATAAAATAGCTAGCAGACGAAGAAATAGAAAAATTATAAAATAAATTATAACCCAAGAAAGAACTACTATCATTGGAGAAGAAAACATTATAATTGAAATTAGAAATGATTTCATTAAAATATTCAAAAGTGAAGAAATGAATGAAGGTCTCTTGAGGGATAATCTAGAATTAATCCAGGATGAATTATCGATAGAAGATAATGAAAACCTTATAAAAAATGTCTCAAATGAAGAAATAAAGAAGGCTGTTTACGATATTGGGTCAGATAAATCACCTGGACTGGATGGAATGACAACAGAGTTCTACCAAAAATATTGGGATATTGTAGGTTCCTCGGTGATTCAAGCCGTGAAAAGTTCATTTCTCTCGGGAAAATTACTCAAACAAGTTAACCATACCTTCATATCCCTAATACCAAAATGTGACAACCCTAATTCAACAAATCAATATAGGCCCATAAGTCTGTGTTCCACAATTTATAAAATAATATCAAAAATCCTGACAACAAGATTAAAAAACACGATGGAAAAATTAATCCATCCATTACAAAGAGCTTTCATTGCAAATAGAGCAATAGGAGCTTTCTGCCATGAACATGATCAATGAAAATAAACGATATACAACCCATGACTCCTCTTGGATATGGAAATTGGACACTTACCCTAAGGTTAAGAATTTTCTTTGGAAAATCATGAAAAATGGACTCTCATAAAAAACAAGACTAGCTGAAAAATGAGTTTCACTTCCTCCAGGTTGTATTCGCTGTAGGGCACAAAATGAAGATACAAATCATATCTTATTCCTTTGTAACCATACTATGAAAACCATTGAAAAATTTAATTTCCATACTCTTAGAATTATCAAATCACTTAACATTGGAAATAAAAAAACATATGAACTAATTGAAGAAATTCGACAAAAAACAGATAAATCACAGTTTTTAGAACTTTTGACTTCCTGGTGGGGAATATGGTTCTACAGAAACCAACAAAGTTTTGGAAGGACAAACAATGACATAGATCCTATTAAGGATGTACCCATTTACATCAAAAACCAAATTCATAATTGAAAACAAACTAAGAAATGGAACCCAGACTGTTTTGGTACAAATGAAATACAAAAAAATATCAATACAAATAGAAGACGACCAAAGAAGAAGTGGAAAAACCACCAGATACCATCATAAAAATTAATACGGATGGATCCACTAAGACTAATGGATTCTAGTTATGGCAATATCTTCCGAAATAGCAAAGGGGAACCCTTATTCATCTTTGGTGAAAAGTGCGGATTATCCACCCCACTAAAAACAGAAGTCATTGCGTTCAGGAATGCATTGTTTAGAGCGTATGAATTAGGCTTTAACAACATCCAAATTGAATGTGATAACCTTACAATTGTTAACGTTCTGGACAAAATTTGGCACTGTCCTTGGGATATTGAAATCTTAATTTTTGACATCCTTCGTGTTTATAACTATTTTCTTCAGTCTAGATTTGTCACGTCTTACGAGAAACTAACGTTGTTGCGGACTACATTGCGAAGCTGGCGCAACGAAGTCCCTTGGAAGATTTTAGAGATGATTTAGAACTTGTAGTCCTCATCTGTAAGGATGCTATAGACTGAGAAACCGGTCCTTTTGTGGTTTCCTGTCTAATTTTTACCTTATCAATATATATATATATATATATATTACAACAACGTTACACATAAATAATATATTACTTCAACATTACACATGAAATTTAAAATATTACAATAACATTACACATTAAAATTACGATATTACAATACATTACACATAATATTATACAATACTCACAAGCATAACTAGAAGAAAACAACATAAGTCAAAATTAGAATGAAAACAAACTAAGATTTTACAACACATTATACATAATATTATGAATATTCACAAATATAAAATAATATATTACATCAACGTTACACTGAAATTAGTAATTTTATGTATGATTTGATTTCTAATCGATTTTTATGCATTTACGTGTGTTGTTAGAGTTTCATGTTCTTGTTTTTATGTGTTTCCATGTTTTCAAAATCAAATATAGTCAAGTGTTGTTTGCGTTTTATTATAATTTCAAACTTAAAAGGTCAATTATATAGTTATTCTACAAATTTAGGTACACAAAATATGTATGTATGTAAAATTAAAAACTTAAAATGTATGCAACAAATTTAAAATACTCTAATTAAAATTTTTAAATAAATATTAAGCAATATTAACATTGTATATTTTTTAAATAATATCTTAAACTATGAAATTTTAGATTTTATATTATCATTATTATGTATTTTAATAGTTGATGGTAAATAAAATTATGGTTAAAAAAACTATGAATGTGAAAAAAAATTATAGAATGATTTTTTGAGATAATGTAGAAGAAAAGAAAAAGTAAAAAAATTACTAAATATTAAAAAATCGACCATTATATATAAATTCTCTAAGATTATCACATTTAATTTCAATAGTCGTGTTTTAATAAAGACTTTTCTAATATTTTCATATATACTATTGACATTTGACAAGATTCGAACTCAGTAATATTGAATCTAGCATTTTTTTTATCACTAAAGCAACTGAGTTTTGTTGATCGAGAGATATTCTTGAAAATGAATAGGAATCGAATGAGTAAAGTGTTTTTGTAGTATGCGAACGACGTGACAACACAGAGAGAGATTCTGTGAGCACTACAGTAGCATTGTTGGCTTCCCTTTCTGCAAATTATACTAGGCACAGCTGTCAGCTGTGTATTGCATATTTGCATTGTCATATTCTTTCATGTTTTCCTATATTTTTTTAAAATACTTGATTACCACAATTTCTCATTCTCGTGGACCACAATAAAGACAAACTCGTACCAATTCACTTATTGTCTACCCTAATATAGTACAGAGGATAGTTTTTTTTTTAAAAAAAAAATACGTCATAAGCCATAATTGGACACAAGTTTTATTATATTCCCTCCGTCTTGTCTTATTTGCTTTTTTTTTTATACTGTTCACAGTTGAAGAAAATCTTTAAGATTTCTTTCAATATATAAGAAAAAACATAGTCATGTGGGGTCTTATTTGATTCGTCTCAACGAGTACTTTGATGATATCAAAAAATTATAATTTTTAGAGTTATGTAATTAGATATATTAATGATACAAAACCCGCCTCGGCATTTGAACCCGATCAAAATATGGCTAATAATATGGGACAGAGGGAGTATATTTTGTATATTTTTTTTACAGTTATTAGGAATGAAAAATAAATTGACAAAATAAATGCCCATATTTTTGTTAACCTCGGACGATTGCCTATCTCGATTGAACTTGCTACACCTACCCACTTTAAAAATCAATCCTTTAAGTTTGGAAAAGTATGGATGACCAGACACGACTTCAGAAATGTGGTTAAACAGGCATGGATATCATGCTTTCATGGATTTGGGATGTATGACCTTATCCGAAATACACTACTACTTAAAAAACTAGCCAAACAGTGGAACATAAACACCTTCAAAAACCTATTTATACAACTAAACAAAATTGAAGAAGAACTCACAAAAATACAAAAAATCATTGCTCTTAATGTCGACAGAACCTTGGCCATTAAGCAGACTAGACTCATCACAAAAAAAAAAAAAAAGCTACTCACTTTCCAAAAGATTTTTTTGAACCAAAGAGCGAAAACTAAACATATCAAATTTAATGACACAAATGCCACCTATTTCCATAAAATAGCTATTGGTAAGAGAAATAGGAAAATTATCAAACAAATTCGAACAAATGAAGGTAATATTATAATTGGGGAGGAAAATATTAGAAATGAAATACGTAATGACTTTATAAAGCGTTTTAAAAGCGTACCGATCAACCGGAATATTCTTCAAGAACATTTAAAACTCATTCAAACTGAAATTACCCATGATGACAACCGAGAACTCACCCAACCAATAACAAATGAAGAGATCAAGAAAGCTACATTTGCTATTGGTCAGGATAAATCTCATGGTCCTGATGGCATGACAGCTGATTTCTACCAAAAATATTGGGACATTGTAGGGCCCTCTGTTATCCAAGCAGTGAAAAGTTTTTTCTTCTCCGGAAAAATCTTGAAACAAATCAATCATACATTCATTACGTTAATAGCCAAATGTGACAACCCAAGCTCGACCAATCACTATAGACCTATTAGTCTATGCTTAACCATTTACAAAATCATCTCGAAAATTCTAACAGAACGACTTAAAAACGAAATGGAAAAAATAACTCACCCCATTCAAGGAGCTTTTGTTTCGAATAGATCGATTCAAGACAATATTTTAATAGCCCATGAAATTTTCCATTCCTTCAAATATAAAAAGGGTACTGAAGGATACCTTGCAATCAAACTTGACATGGAAAAAGGCATATGACAGAATTGAATGGAACTTCATTATTGAGGTCATGCGGAAATTTGGATTCTGCTTAACCTTGATCAACTGGATAAAATAATGCATATCCTCTGTATCCTTCTCGGTACTCGTGAACAATGGACCCACTGAAATATTCTTGCATAAAAGAGGACTGAGACAAGGTGACCCACTCCCACATTTTCTCTTCATCCTTAGTGCAGAAATACTTGCTAGAAAATTACAAAAAGCTATAGATCGACCTATAAAACCCATAGGTTTCCAAATCACTAAAAATGGAACAAATATCCCCTTCTTGGCCTTTGCGGATGATATTATGATATTCTCCAAAGCAAAACAGGAAAATTGTAAGGAAATCAAGAAAATAATAGATGATTATTGTCTTATCTCAGGACAATGTGTGAATTTCCATAAATCGGCCTTTCAAGTAACAAAGAAAGTTTCGACCACACAAAAAACAACAAATACAAGGAATCCTTACGATAAGAAACATGGTATCACTGGATAATTATCTTGGTTGCCCGATCATTAATGGAAAGGTCAATTCAAATACCTTTGAAGAGATGATTACTAAATCCAGAACACAATTAACCAAATGGAAAGCGAACTCCCTATCCCAAGAAGGAAGAACAACCCTGATAAGATCAAACCTTGCTACTAAACCAAACTTTATAATGCAAAGCTTCATGCTTCCAAACTCAACACATAATGAACTCGACAGAATCAATAGAATGTTTTTCTAGAACAAAGACTCATCCTATAAACCCCTTATCGGATGAGACAAAGTATGTCAACCTCTTTCCAAGGGGGCCTTGGCATTCGAAAAACAAAAGATATGAACCACACTCTCCAATACAAACTACTCTGGAAAATTTTAGTTAAACCTGACAACTGCTGGGTAAGAATAATCAATGAAAAATACCTTAAAGACACACACCTCTTATCTTATGACTACAACAAAAACGGCTCTTGGCAATGGTAAGAAATGATGAGCATCAAAAAAGAATTCCAAAAAGGACTCATTTGGCAAATTGGTGATGGAAAAACAATCAAGTTCTGGACAGATAAATTGACACTAAATGAACCTCTCTTTAACATCATCAACCCTGCACTAGGTACAAACCTAGATTGCAGAGTCCATGAATTCCTAGACCAAAATATGAACTGCAACAAGACAAAAGTCCAAAAAATGTTACCAAATGATATGGTGGATAGGATTGCGGGTATCCCAACTCCCGTGAACCACATTACCGATCGGATGTACTGGGAACCAAGTAAAAATGGTTGATTCTCGACAAAATCAGCTATGGAGCTCATCAACAAAAATAAATATTTATCAGCATACGACTCATCTTGGATCTGAAAATTGGACACATATCCCAAAGTTAAAAACTTTCTCTGGAAATTTTAAAAAATAGCTTACCAACAAAATCACGACTACAAGAAAAAGGAGCCTCGGTCCCCCCGGGATGCATCTCCTGCCTTCACCCTATAGAGGATACAAATCATTTCATGTTCCACTGTGATCATACCTTAAAGACAATTTCAAAGATTAATATGAAAACTAGCCTCTATTTAAGGACAATGAACTCTGCAAACAAACACATTGGAGACATTATTGAAGAAGTAAAACTCAAACTCTCCCCCATTGAGCTGATAGAGTTACATGTGGCCTGGTGGGGCATCTGGTTTTTTAGGAACCAGAGAAATTTCTTAAATGACAACCCTGATAGGGATGTCATTAAAGATCTACCTAAATATATACAAAATCTTATATCTTCCTAGAATAATACACGAAAATGGAATCCAGATTGCACTCTGGATCAATGCTCCAAGGTACGAAAAAAGACACTTATGAGGAAACACCGAAAACTTAAATGGAAAAGACCTCCAGATAAATTTATTAAAATCAATGTAGATGGCTCTACCAAAGCTAATGGAGCGTCTGCTATTGGCTTTATCTGTAGAAATGACATGGGAAATCCGATCTTTATCCATGCAGAAAATTGTGGCATTTCGACTCCCCTCATAACTGAAACTCTTGCTCTTCGAAATACGCTTCTTAAAGCAAAAGAAATGAAATACGATCAAATACAAATAGAAACCGATAACCTTACTATTGCAAACGTTATTAATAAAATCTGGCATTGTCCATGGGAAAACGAGATTTTTATCTTCGATATCCTATGTTTATTACAGTCTTTCCAAACAGTGCAGATTTCCCATATCTTTCGAGAATTGAACTCGATGGCCGATCAAATTGCAAAATTTGGCCACAACTTTTCTCTGAACGATATCATGAACAACTCAGAGCTCAAAGATCTCATCCGAAAGGATGCTATAGGCTGAGTGTTAAGGTCTTCTTGACACTAGTCTAATTCTTACCTTATAAAAAAAAATCTTACTAGTTACCAATGTTCTAAAAGTCGCTAGGCGGTTAGGGGGGCCTAGGCGGATTAAAAATTAATGCGTGATCCATGTAATTAATTGATTATGTTCTCCCAAATCCATTAATGTTTATATAATTATGTTGGGATGATGTTTGATATTTAATTATGGGCCTTATTTTAGAAAGACTCACCCAAAACCATGTTCTATGCATCTGCCATCTCCTAAAATGTTGTTGCTTCCACAACATATGAGACTTCTTCTCGCCTAGGCGGGGTCGTAGGCGGTGGATGGCCGCCTAGCGCCCAGGAGGGGCCTAGGCGGAGATTTTTAGAACACTTCTAGTTACTACTAATATAATTTTTAACTTAATTTTTTCAATATTTTTAGTAGTATGTATTAATATCATAAAACTTATTAATCTTATTAAAACACTCTTATTATATCACGAGACTTGCACTAGTTTTAGGATATATTTACATAAAACTACTGCTATTCATAAATTAATCAAAAATTTTAGTTTCCAATCACGAGGTTCATGTAAGCTAAACCGGAACAATAATACCAACGAATATGACCAAAGTTGTTCGTTTGATAACCTAGAGGTTTGACGTAATTCATGCGGTGTGCGTACTAAACTTTAACGTATTTTATGTGGTAACCTTGAGGTTTATATAGAATTCGTCAAATACCAAAAAACGTTACTTTTAACCCTTATCTTTAAGTTTATGTAAGCAAATGAAATAAAATACAAAAACAAAGAACGCAACACTACTCTTCTACTCTTCTCTTCAGAGTGTTAGTTCTTCTCCTCTCTATTGTGACATAGATTTAGTCTTTGAAATGTTAGATAATTCCAAATTTCGCTTGTTTGCTGTTAAGGATGATGCTTAAAAAAGACATTAACATCAATATTTCAGACCTCAATTCATACTTTTATGTGGCTTCTACATTTGTTGGTCATCAAGAACATCAATTCATACTTACAAAGATCTGGGAAAACATAGAATAAATCCATATTCAACTAACTGACTAGGAATGACGAGGGTTCTTGTTATATAAGCAATATAATAAGCAAACAAAAGGAAAATTTCACGTGAGAAGCACCCTTAGGGTAAAAAGTGATGAACAACCTAGGCCAATCATTTCAAAATAATCATACACCCTATCACACCCAAGCATATTAACTTGTCAATGGTCAAACATGAACCATTTGACCCTTTTTTTGGGGGGAGGGGGGGATGGGTCAATTTTATTTTTTTTACAGTTTTTCTATTCTTTTTTTTCCTACTCATTTTCATCATATTTTTTTGATGGACATATTTTTTTATTTGAAGTTGAACGATTGTATCTTGAAGTTGAACAATTATATCTACCGTGTATATAAAATTGAACAATTATATCTTAAAGTTGAACAATTTTATTTTTATAGTTGGACAATTATTTTCACTAGGTATATAAAGTTTAACAATCGTATCTTAATCTTGAACAATTTCAATTTTTTTTGGGGGGGGCGGGTAGTTTTTTGGGTTTTACAATTCTTGTTTTCCTACTCATTTTCATCATATTTTTTTTATTTAAAGTTGAACAATTATATCTTGAAGTTGAACAATTATATCTACCATGTATATAAAATTGAACAATTGTATTTTAAAGTTGAACAATTATATTTTTATAGTTGGACAATTATTTTCACTAGGTATATAAAGTTTAACAATCGTATCTTAATCTTGAACAATTTCATTTTTTTTTGGAGGGGGGGGGGTAATTTTTTGGGTTTTACAATTCTTGTTTTCCTACACATTTTCATCATATTTTTTTCTTTAATGTTGAATAATTATCTCTTAAAATTAAACAATTGTATCTTAAAGTCGAACATTTATATTTACTATATATATAAAGTTGAACAATTGTATTTTAAGTTGAATAATTGTATCTTAAAGTTGAACAATTGTATCTTAATGTTAAACAATTTCAAATCTAAACTTGAACAATTATATTTACTATCTATATAAAGTTGAATAATTGTCATATACATTTGAACACTTGTTAAATATAGTTGAACAATTGCTAAAGTTTGAATTTTCTTTGTGTATATATGTACATTTGGGGGTTATATGGTGTAGGTAGGTGCATGTGTGCCAGGGTGGACTTTCCATCCTAGCATTTCATGGCCTCTAAATGGATGGCTCATGTTTCATCATAAAGATGCATTTTGTAACACCCCCAAATATATATCCTTGAAAGGTATTACCGCCAGTGACCTCGGATTTCACATCCGAAGCCACCCCAGGCTTAACCCGTTTATATAAATCATAAAACAACAGTTATAATACAAAATATCATAACTTTTGATTAAAGCAAATGTTTCGGAATTACATCCATGATTCAAAATACATAATCAAATATATTACAGTGGAAGTCTTAATACATAAAGGACACAAGGGTCTTGATCTAAACGATCACCCGCCAAGGAATCTCAACCTGGTAAAACTCTTCAAAATTCCAACTGCCATCATTGTCGTTTCTAGCCTTCATCGGAACTGCAGTTTATCTGATGTGTCGTATGAGACGGATGACACCATCCAACCATGCAAGGGAATATAATCGGTTGGTTAGTCTAATGAAAGACTATGCAAGGGTAAAACAGAAAGGTTCTAAGTAGTCGTATTAGGTTAGACTCATCACTTCTCGAATAAAAGTCGATGACGATAGTCAACCACCATACTCCTACTGAAATATACGAAAAGGCATGATCAAGAGAAAGGACTCTGAAAGAATGAGTCTTACGGAAACATATGAAGAGAAGACTCCAAAAGGTTGAGTCTTATCGGAAAGTATGACAAGTGCTTGCGAACATCAATTTCACACAAGCGTTTTAAAACTGACTTGGTGTTTTGGTTCACGACCAACCTCACCGCACAATGCGAATTCAGATTGGAAAGAGAATTTTACTCTAACCAAAGTCTAGACGAGTTTCCTAGCTGCACTACTCTCTTAGCTGCACTACTCGCCTGAGGGTATATTAATTATGTGCACTAAAGCACTTATCTTATTTAATTCCAAAATGTATATTTTGCGTTATAAGCTTTTAAGATCTCTTCACAAGAGATATCAGATCTCCTCACAAGAGATATCAAAGGGAATACATCCCAAATGGCGGCACTAGCTGTGTGCACATACCCCGAGTAAGGGTAAGGTCATGACCGAAGATACTAGGGAAAATCCTCCTAGTACCATTATCAAGAAACCACTAAACCTCGCAAGGTACATAGTGTTCCTACGAATACTCGTTCTAACTAAACAGTTAAAACATAAGAGCAATAATTCACATCAAAGCCATCGAGGCCAATAACAGATATAATAGCGTTGTTTTTAGCAATATATACAACCTATTATAATATCTCTTTTTAAATCAAATACAGTTATCAAAACTGTTCCCAGAAGAAAACAATATTCATCCCAAATTAATTAACAATTAAACAATTGATAATCAATATAAATATGGAATGATAAGCAAGAGCAAACCGCCACTTGCCTTAGATTAGACGAGGCTCAACGAAGCTCGAGACGACGGGTTTCCGGGTCCGAAACGAGGAAGAACTCGGATTATAATTTCCTACGGAACGACCCATAACGAAACCCAAAGTTAGATTCGACAATAAATAGTATGAATCTAAACAAAGGCGAACGAAATCGACGGAACGAAGTCCCGATCGAAATCACAAAACCCAAGGCCACACCCATAATAGCCCAGGCACACCGCGGGTGCGGTGGCCCTGCCCGCGGGTGCGGTCACAAGTGCAGTCGTCGGGGACGAAGACGGGATCTTACCGGGGACGACGCGTTGGGCTCGATTTGGATTGGCTTCGACTTCCAAACTCCTTGGGCCACCAAACACCACCTTGGGGGCACCTCCTCCTCCTATGGTAGCTCCGGCGACGACCTTGAAGAACTCCGACGAAAGCTTGCAACTCCGGCGACAATGGAACGAGAGAGAGAGAGAGATTGGAGAGAGAGAGAGAGATTTGAGATGTCTTCCTCCTCCAAGACTCCTCCTTTTATAGGCCAAGCAAGGAGCTCAGCTGGCACCTCCCCCACCGCCTCACCGCTTCAGCTTCGACAAGATCGGCAAGCAGCTCAGGTGAAGTTCGGCGGAGCAGAAAAGAAATCATGACGGCGCGGGTGCGGTGGGTCTCACCGCGGGGTGCGGTGGCGACCAATTCTGACCGCGGGTGCAGTGGGTATGACCGCGGGTGCGGTCAAGGCAAATTCTGTGCCTTTTGCCCACTTTTGTCCGGGAAGAATTATGGGTATGGGTTTTAACCCCGGTTTAAACATATTCGTATCCGAACAAATATTCTAAGCCCCAAAATACGTCGAATGTAATTTATTCCACTCAAGGAATTATTACAGAGATCAAGTATTTAACAGAAAGTCTGAACTTCTCTGAAAATAATTCGACTACAATACGAGTGTTTGGAAAACTTACCAAAATACTCTTTACTAAAATGAGGGGTATTACATCACCTCCCCCTTACAAAAAGTTTCGACCCCGAAACTTGGCCGAATAAACCAAAGAAAAGCGAGGCGTTACAACACTACCCCCTTAAAAAGGTTTCGACCCCGAAACTAGGTTGAAAATAGCTCGGGAAAACATCTAAGCCTATCCGCCTCCGTTTTCCAAGTAACTTCTTCAGTTCCTGACTTGGACCATAAAATCCGTACCAATGGTACCATCTTGTAACAGCTTCTCACAGCGTTCGAGAATACGCACCGGTATCTCCTCATAGGTACCATTTGTCTGAATCTCGATTTCGTCAGAACTCAGCACATGAGACTCATCTGGCACGTACTTCCACAACAAAGATACGTGGAACATGTTATGCACTGGATGTGCCGATGGCGGCAATGCCAAACGATACGCTAGAGACCCCACTCTATCAAGGATCTCAAACGGTCCCACGTAGCGAGGGTTAAGCTTCACACGCTTACCAAACCTAAACACACCCTTGGATGGCGACACTCTGACAAACACCTTGTCACCAACCTCAAACTCGACATTCCTACGCTTTAGATCTGCGTAAGACTTTTGTCGACTCTGAGCTGTCAACATCCTTTGTCTTATCAAAGCAACGTCTGAGGCAGTCCTTTCGACTAACTCCGGTCCGAGCAGAACCTTGTCGACATTTTCATCCCAACAAATCGGAGATCTGCACCTTCGACCGTACAAAGCCTCAAATGGAGCCATCTTAATGGTAGCATGCCAACTGTTATTGTATGTGAACTCAATCAGACTCAGGCTGTTCTCCCAGCTAGTCGGACGATCGAGTGTACAAGCTCTTAGCATATCTTCCAAGGTCTGGATGGTCCTCTAAGACTGTCCATCCGTCTGAGGATGAAACGCAGTGCTGAATCTCAACTCGATTCCCATGGCCTTATGTAGTTCTTTCCAGAATCTTGACATGAATCGGCCATCACGATCCGATACAATGGTCTTTGGAGTACCATGCAAACGGATGATCTCGTGTAAAAACACTTCTGATAACTTCTGGTTTCCCCATGTTGACTTGATAGCCACGAAATGAGCACTCTTCGTGAGCCTGTCAATGATTACCCATATAACATCTTTCTGGCTTTGAGTCTTTGGCATCCCAGTGACAAAATCTATAGCAATATCTTTCCATTTCCATTCTGGCACTGGAAGAGGTACCTGGTCTACGATGTTCTATCTTGACCTTCTGACAAGTCAAGCATTTCGCGACAAACTCTGCTACATCCCACTTTATGTTGGGCCACCGGAACTTCTTCCTGAGGTCCTTGTACATCTTGCTAGAGCCTGGATGTACAGAATAAGCTGATGAATGGGCCTACTTCATCACCAACTGGCGAAGACCATCAACGTCAGGCACACAGATCCGGTTCTGAAACCAGAGTGATCCATCTTCCTGAATCACGAAACCGGGAGCTTTCCCGTCCATCACTTCACTGCTTAGCTTCACCAAGACTACATCATCAACTTGTCTCTCCCTGATTTGATCAAGTAGCATGGCCTGAATCTCCAGCATACTCAGATATCCTCTATGCTGATCGTACAAGACTTCAATGTCGCACAACCCTTGGTTTAGCTTGGTCTGAGCAGTGAGTAAAGCCACTACAGTCTCGTGCGGAGTCTTCCGGCTCAATGCATCGGCTACTACATTAGCCTTGCCCGGATGATACAGCAATTCAATGTCGTAGTCTTTGAGTAGCTCTAATCAGCGACGTTGTCTCATATTTAGCTCCTTCTGAGTGAATATATATTTGAGACTCTTGTGATCGGTGAAGACTTGACACCTTACACCATAGAGATAGTATCTCAAAATCTTCAGCGCAAAAACTACAACTGCTAGTTCCAGATCATGCGTCGGATAGTTTGCCTCATAAGTCTTCAACTGTCGGGATGCGTATGCAATAACCTTGCCTCTCTACATCAGCACACATCCCAAACCACTCTTCGAAGCATCACTATAGACCACATAACCATCATTCCCTTCCGGTAGCGCTAACACTGGTGCGGAGGTCAAACATTGCTTCAACTTCTGAAAACTAGCCTCGCACTTGTCATCCCAGACAAACTTCTTATGGACTTTGCGGAGCAGACCGGTCATGGGTAGAGCGATCTTAGAGAATCCCTCCACGAACCGTCTATAATAACCAGCGAGTCCTAGAAAACTGCGCACCTCCTTCACATTCTGAGGTCGCTTCCAATTGGCTACTGCTTCAATCTTCTGAGGATCAACCATAATCCCATTCTCATTAATCACATGGCCTAAGAAAGCCACTTCCTTGATCCAAAAGTCACACTTAGACAACTTTGCATACAACTGATTTTGTCTAAGAACTGACAAAGTGATCCAAAGATGTTCCTCGTGAGCTTACTCACTCGAGGAATAAATTAAAATATCGTCGATGAAGACTACTACGAACTTATCCAAGTATTGGTGGAAACATCGATGCATCAGATCCATGAAGACTGTTGGAGCATTGGTGAGTCCAAATGGCATGACTACAAACTCGTAGTGATCATATCTCGTCCGGAATGCAGTCCTCGGAATATCCTCCTCACGAATCCTGAGCTGATGGTAACCAGACCTCATATCGATTTTGGAAAAGATCTTTGCTCCCTGAAGTTGATCCAACAGATCATCAATCCTCGGCAACGGATACTTATTCTTGATCGTGACCTTATTCAACTCACGATAGTCGATACAAAGTCGGAACGATCCATCCTTCTTCTTGACGAACAAGACCGGAGCACCCCAAGGCGATGCACTCGGCCTTATATAACCCTTCTCAAGAAGATCTTTGAGTTGCTTCTTCAACTCTTGCATCTCAGGAGGAGCCATCCGGTACGGTGCCTTAGAGATCGGCGCAGTACCAGGCTCGAGATCGATAGTAAACTCCATGTCACGATACAGGGGTAAACCAGGAATTTCCTTCGGAAAGACATCCGGAAACTCACAAACAACCGGAATATCAGGAATTGAAGGTTCATCTTTCTTGGGCTCGTCTAGATAGCACAGGTACCCGACACAACCTTGTCGAAGTAGCTTGAACGCAGCCATCGCATTGATAAGTCTGCCGTTATCAGCGTCATTCCGACCCTTAAACTTGCATACATACTGGCCCCCAGATGACACCGTCACAGTCCTTGAGCTGAAGTCGATTACCGCCCCATGACGCGTCAGCCAATCCATACCGAGAATAATGTCGTATGGAGCCATGGCTATACAGATCAAATCTACTTCGAACTTCTTACCCTGGATGGTAATCGGAAATTCTGATAGACACTTGGTTCCAACCAAATGTTCACCATAGGAAGATTCACAACGAAAGGTTCACAAACCTCGTTGCATACTAACCCTAACTTACTGACACAACTTTCCGAAATAAAAGAATGGGTAGCACCCGAATCAAGTAACATACATACAGAAGTAGAATGAAGGTATAGAGTACCTTGAGCAATTGAAGCATTAGGTCCATCAGCCTCACGTATCTCGTAAAGGCGTTGACCTTGACCTCCAGAAGCAGTTGGGGCTTTCCCCTTATTCTGTGCAGACGTCTGTATCGAAGGACTAGGAGCTTCCACTGGTCTGAACTTAGGTCGATTGTTCTGATTAACTGACCCTTGTTGCGACTCAGCTCCTTTCTGCCTTTGCTATGGACAGAACTTCTGCAAATGTCCCACCTTTTCGCAGCCAAAACACGTTTTCTTCTCCTTCGGACACTCATTACTCTTGTGTCCGTGTGTACCACAGCTATAGCATTGGATCAGACTCTTGCCCTGACCCGATTGACGTGTAGACCCCCCATGAGTCATATCTGTTTTTGCTATGCCATACTTGGCAAAATTAGACGGTGGTGCGGGACGCTTAAATCCACTCGCCTGAGGCTGGCCCTGCATTGACCTCTGGTGACTTCGTTTCTTTGTTGACTCCTCCAGAGTCACTTCCAACTTATAGGCAGCGTCCACGTACTGCTCCAGAGTAGAGCATCCATGACGTATCATTAGTGGCTTAATATCTGGGTTCATCCACTCGTGGAAATGCCAGATCTTTTGCTCTTCATTGGACACCTCCGGCCCAGCATATTGCAATAAATGATTGAATTTGGTCGCAAGCTTGGTCACTTTCAAACCATCCGTCTTTCGATAGAGAAATTCCTTATGTTTCTCCTCCCTCATAGCTTGAGAGAAGAAACGATCAGTCATCTTGGCTTTAAACATTCCCCAGTTCAAACCTGGGTGATCAGCCAAACCTGTACCTTCCCACCATTCACTGGCTACTTCCTTCAGCTGAAGGGATGCAATGTGCACCTTCTCTACTTCAGTACACTCAACATTGCGGAATGGTCGCTCCATGTGTGAGAACCAATAAGCCACTTTGACTGGCTCTCCTTTCCCATCATAGCAGTCGGGACTTATAGAGCTAATGGCCTTCAGTGCTCGGCCATAATTGCCTATGTTCCTGACTGCTTCTTCTTGTGGCGCATGGACAACTGGCTCCTCAAATCTTGGAACCGCTGGAGGAATTGGCACAGCCTGTGCCTGAGGAGAAATTGATCGCATGATGTCGGTGAATGCTTGCATAACGATTCCCCGAATAGCTTCAATTGCTGCTGCATCAAATACCATTGGAGTGTTGACCGGAACTTGGTCATTGCCTCTTTGATTGTTGTTAGAAGCAGACTCGTGTTCATCCACGGGGTTTGCGGTATTCCTCTCATTTGGTCTAGGGTCATTACTTGGCCCAACACCAGCACAAATGGTGTTCCTTGTGTTCACCATCTGTTTACCGATCAAATTCCAAGTATTTTATTACATTAATATCATTCAATATACTTAACGTAATAAAAATCAACTCAGAATAGATCAAACTTGGTAATTTTCATTGATAAGCTCAACAGAGCTAATACGTTTAACAAAAGGGATCTCCCGAGCGTCAAGACAAAATTGCCCGGAGACTTAGGTTCTTAACAAAACAACTGAAATACAAGAAAAGAAACTGCTAATCAGCACTGGCCCAATCATGGCGCCCTGAAACATTTCCTGTAATCGCCACTCCTAATACAAGGTTTCTTCGAACGGGGTTTACCATCGGGGTCTGGTGAAAGACTCCTCACCCTGCTCGGTCCAGGAGCACATGGCTCATTCCTTGGTCTTGTCCTTCTTAGGGCATGCTCAGCCGCCTCGTCCATCTGGCGGTGCTCTTCTAGGGAAATCATCTGACTTAGGCGAAGTGCCTCTCGCGAGTCAGGACTCAACATTAGCCTTCTCTGAGCAGGAATAGGCTGTGAGTTCTCAGATGCATTTTGTGGACCATTTATTCTTATGGGAAATACTACCTCGTAAAGCGTATCCCAATCGGCCGAAGTCAATGGCGAGTATTCTTGCTCATGCGGCAACTCCGGACTGGGATAGATAAACTCCATTCTCGGGTCCTCGCTGCCCACCAATAAGCGCTCTAAGCCATCAGACTCGTGGCCCTGTCCCTTGAGGTCCTCCTCGGGGTCCTCCTCTTCTTCCGGGTCTTCTTCAGGATCCTCTTCTTCTGGATCCTCCTCGGGAATCATCTCAATCATAAAGTCGTCATTGTAAAACCCTCTTGCGTACCTTGACCACTCCTCTTCATTTTCCGTGTCCTCCCTTGGCTCCTCTGTAGGTTCTGCCATTGGAACCTTGGTCCTATCGGACACTAGTACTACTGACTTGGGTAGTACAGTCTTCACCTCCTCGGGTGGACTACTAGATTCTCCGACCTCGAAGCATCGCAGGGGAACTGGAAACTCAAGCCTCATTGGAGATGGCGGAGCCACCTCGGCTTCTTCCGAGTCCCTTCGAAGAGAAAAACATGCACCCATAACCTACGGGTGACGAGAAAAGAGTTAGTCTTTCTAAATATAGAAGTTCACTTCCATATCAGACTAAAAAAAAGGCACGACTAGATCGGCAGAATAAAAATTTTATTTGGAAATTCAAATCCTTCAAAATATTTCTCAGTTCAAAACGAGTAAATGGTTTATAAAAAATTTCGTTCCAAGAAAATGTTTTAAAACCCACCCGTTTTAAAAAAAAATTCGGCTTTGATACCAAATCTGTAACACCCCCAAATATATATCCTTGAAAGGTATTACCGCCAGTGATCTCGGATTTCACATCCGAAGTCACCCTAGGCTTAACCCGTTTATATAAATCATAAAACAACAGTTATAATACAAAATATCATAAATTTTGATTAAAGCAAATGTTTTGGAATTACATCCATGATTCAAAATACATAATCAAATATATTACAGCGGAAGTCTTAATACATAAAGGACACAAGGGTCTTGATCTAAACGATCACCCGCCAAGGAATCTCAACCTGGTAAAACTCTTCAAAATTCCAACTGCCATCATTGTCGTTTCTAGCCTTCATCGGAACTACAGTTTATCTGATGTGTCGTATGAGACGGATGACACCAGCCAACCATGCAAGGGAATATAATCGGTTGGTTAGTCTAATGAAAGACTATGCAAGGGTAAAACAAAAAGGTTCTAAGTAGTCGTATTAGGTTAGACTCAGCGCTTCTCGAATAAAAGTCAATGACGATAGTCAACCACCATACTCCTACTGAAATATACGAAAAGACATGATCAAGAGAAATGACTCTGAAAGAATGAGTCTTACGGAAACATATGAAGAGAAGAATCCAAAAGGTTGAGTCTTATCGGAAAGTATGACAAGTGCTTGGGAACATCAATTTCACACAAGCGTTTTAAAACTGACTTGGTGTTTCGGTTCACGACCAACCTCACCGCACAATGCGAATTCAGATTGGAAAGAGAATTTTACTCTGACCAAAGTCTAGACGAGTTTCCTAGCTGCACTACTCTCTTAGTTGCACTACTCGTCTGAGGGTATATTAATTATGTACACTAAAGCACTTATCTTATTTAATTCCAAAACGTACATTTTGCGTTATAAGCTTTTAAGATCTCTTCACAAGAGATATCGGATCTCCTCACAAGAGATATCAAAGGGAATACATCCCATGGAATACATCCCAAATGGCGGCACCAGCTGTGTGCACATACCCTGAGTAAGGGTAAGGTCATGACCGAAGATACTAGGGAAAATCCTCCTAGTACCATTATCAAGAAACCACTAAACCTCGCAAGGTACATAGTGTTCCTACGAATACTCGTTCTAACTAAACAGTTAAAACATAAGAGCAATAATTCACATCAAAGCCATCGAGGCCAATAACAAGTATAATAGCGTTGTTTCTAGCAATATATACAACCTATTATAATATCTCTTTTTAAATCACATATAGTTATCAAAACTGTTCCCAGACGAAAACAATAATCATCCCAAATTAATTAACAATTAAACAATTGATAATCAAAATAAATATGGAATGATAAGCAAGAGCAAACCGCCACTTGTCTTAGATTAGACGAGGCTCAACGAAGCTCGAGACGACGGGTTTCCGGGTCCGAAACGAGGAAGAACTCGGATTATAATTTCCTACGGAATGACCCATAACGAAACCCAAAGTTAGATTCGATAATAAATAGTACGAATCTAAAGAAAGGAAAACGAAATCGAAGGAACGAAGTACCGATCGAAATCACAAAACCCAAGGCCACACCCACAATTGCCCAGGCACACCGCGGGTGCGGTGGCCCTGCCGCGGGTGCGGTCACAAGTACAGTCGTCGGGGACGAAGACGAGATCTTACCGGGGATGACGCGTTGGGCTCGATTTGGATTGGCTTCGACTTCCAAACTCCTTGGGCCACCAAACACCACCTTGAGGGCACCTCCTCCTCCTATGGTAGCTCCGGCGACGACCTTGAAGAACTCCGGCGAAAGCTTGCAACTCCGGCGACAATGGAACGAGAGAGAGAGAGATTGGAGAGAGAGAGAGATTTGAGATGTCTTCCTCCTCCAAGCCTCCTCCTTTTATAGGCCAAGCAAGGAGCTCAGCTGGCACCTCCCTCACCGCCTCACCGCTTCAGCTCCGACAAGATCGGCAAGCAGCTCAGGCGAAGTCCGGCGGAGCAGAAAAGAAATCATGATGGCACGGGTGCGGTGGGTCTCACCGTGGGGTGCGGTGGCGACCAATTCTGACTGCGGGTGCGGTGGGTATGATCGCGGGTGCGGTCAAGGCAAATTCTGTGCCTTTTGCCCACTTTTGTCCGAGAAGAATTATGGGTATGGGTTTTAACCCCGGTTTAAACATATTCGTATCCGAACAAATATTCTAAGCCCCAAAATACGTCGAATGTATTTTATTCCACTCAAGGAATTATTACAGAGATCAAGTATTTAACAGAAAGTCTGAACTTCTCTGAAAATAATTCGACTACAATACGAGTGTTTGGAAAACTTACCAAAATACTCTTTACTAAAATGAGGGGTATTACATCACCTCCCCCTTACAAAAAGTTTTGACCCCGAAACTTGGCCGAATAAACCAAAGAAAAGCGAGGCGTTACAATACAAAATATCATAACTTTTGATTAAAGCAAATGTTTCGGAATTACATCCATGATTCAAAATACATAATCAAATATATTACAGCGGAAGTCTTAATACATAAAGGACACAAGGGTCTTGATCTAAACGATCACCCGCCAAGGAATCTCAACCTGGTAAAACTCTTCAAAATTCCAACTGCCATCATTGTCGTTTCTAGCCTTCATCGGAACTGCAGTTTATCTGATGTGTCGTATGAGACGGATGACACCATCCAACCATGCAAGGGAATATAATCGGTTAGTTAGTCTAATGAAAGACTATGCAACGGTAAAACAAAAAGGTTCTAAGTAGTCGTATTAGGTTAGACTCATCGCTTCTCGAATAAAAGTCGATGACGATAGTCAACCACCATACTCCTACTGAAATATACGAAAAGGCATGATCAAGAGAAAGGACTCTGACAGAAATAGCATGGGGAAATGTGAAGTAATAGCATGAGGAAATGTGAAGTAAGTGTTAAGAAACGGAACTCTGGAACTTAGGTTCCCCTGAGAGTTCCGTTCCTCAGTTTCTCTACTTTTGAAGATGACAAATATTATGATACTAATGTTTTATCTCAAAGATGTGTTTTAAGGAACCACAGGAATATACCGAAGGCAGGAAAACCAAACAGAACAAGGGAACCAAAGGAACAAGACAGCTGAAGGAATCCAGAGGAACCCAGGTGTGCCCAGAAATGGAGCTTGCGACATTGCGATTCCCGAGAAATCTGGGAACACACAACCTCGGACAAAAGGTGTCGAAAACGACTTGTCCGAAGCTTCCAAAAGTCTGCCAAGGTCCAAGAGCTAAAGAACAAGATGCCTAGAGAACCTCTACCTCGGACAGAGACGATGAAAGCGACAGTACATGAAGACGTCGTTGTCCAGCAGACGGTTCCCAAGCGGCCAGCTTACTCAACCTCGGACGAAAGCGTTTTGACAACGACACCACAAGGCTCGTCTGAGGTAGTTGACCAACCAAGAGAGATTCTGAGCTGCCTAGGTTGTTTGCACATGCCAAGAACAACGTGGATCAAGGAGAACCACTAATCCTAGGGCAAGCTCAATCCGTGGGAACCAAGAGAGGATCGAGCTGTGAAGAATCCTCTATAAAAGGAAGACTAACCCAAGGGTTATCTTCAAGCACCAAAACAAGAACTCACACTCATTAGCAAATATCTAGTGTGAACCTCCAAACAAAAATCATCAAAGCAAACCGAGATCAAGAGGAACCAGTCAAGGAAGAAGAGCTGAGTGCTAAGTTCATGTGACTGTAAGTAATAGTTCCTAGGTGGAAAAGTCTGTTTCTTGGATTGATTATTGATTGTGTTAAGTTATCTAGGATTGTCTAACTGTGTGTAAGGCAAAGGAACTGTGTGTTCGTTCCTAGGATAAGCTGTAACCAAAAGAGATAAGAAATCAAGAAGTAGACTTTGAAATCCTTTCGAAAGAAAGGTAGTGGTTTTTATCCTGGATTGCTAGTTGACAATCAAAGGTTTCCACTATAAGGAACTTGTCTTTTGCTTGATTGTTTATTTCCGCTGCGAAAGGAACTGAGAATCGTTATTCTGAGTTCCTTAAGTTTTATCTAACAATCACGATCCTACAGTAAGTCACACAGTACAAAATTTGACAGAAATAGGGTTGAATTTTCATCATGTCTAGTGATATATATGGGTATATGGTGCATACCTTTATCCTAACATGTGGAGTGTTCTTTTTTTTGTAAATTGAGTATTGTATGATAGAACAAGTCGACGTAGTAATGAACAATAACTATTGGTTGTGAATGCTTACGTTAAGTTGTATAATTTGATGTAAATGGTTTTGTATAATTTGATGTAAGAAGTGGCATATCAAATCAAACCATGTGAAACTCCTGCAAAACATGAATCGGTTCAACAACTACCCTTGGGGTAGGATGACATACTTGGACCTATATAAGAGCCTAAAAGACGCTATGGACAATATAATGAAGTTCATAGAGTTGACACTAGTTATTTTTAGAAATCCAAGAGCAGGTTATACCATCCGGGGTTTGCCCGCGGCCGCGGTGTTTCAGGTAAAAAGTACAACATGATTTAATTATAGTAAGTGAATTTATGTTGACAAGGTTCCTTTATTAGTGGAGCTGAAGTATTTTTTTTAATAGGTTTGGATGTATGAAGCAATTCCTTAGATTGACAAGGGTTTTGGAATGCTGTTGGATGGGTCTTCCATGAAACGTTGTGCAAAATGGGCTTCTCAAGGTAGAGCTGAGAAGGACCCAATGAAAGTCTCCCTAGAGGGGGAGTTTGAGGTGACAACAACTCTTATGGATGAGGATGGTGAGAATTCGGGTGAAAGCTATTACTTACCTGTAAAAGTGAGGGGTGAATTGTTTGACACAGTTACAAAGAATGTAGTTAAGAGGAAGAAAAAAGGCAAAGGTAAAAGCAAAGGTGGGAGCATGAAGGGTTGGAACAAGGATAGTTTAGAGGCAAGACAAGTCATGTGTGCCCTAAATGAAGTGTTAGAGAGGATGGACCGTATGGAACATGGTTTAGAAGCAATGAAGAAGTTAATGAGTAAGGCAATGATTGAGTTCAATGTTGTACACACAAGCATTGAGTCAGGGAGGAAGAGGAGGAAGTGAAAACTCCAATGAAGGAGGGTTCTAGCGAGGATAAGGTATGCAAGATATTTGTTATTTTATTGAAATTAAAAACTCAATATATAATGACAAGGAAAATGGTAAAGAGGTTAGGATGAGTCATAATAAGTGTAAATATATGTTTATTTCTTATGTTTATAAATAGGGCTTTTTTAACTAAATTCAGGATGACACATTGTTTGGTTAGTAAAATGAGGATGAGGCACATGGGACTCAAGTGATTATGAGGATAATGAGTATGATGAGGCTAAAGGCTTTGTTACTAGCTTTAGAGTTGAGCAGTCGTTATCTAATGAGGAGGCTTATTCAAAGGATGATGTTGTAAAAGAAGCTTGACAATCAATGACATCACCATCACAACAACTGAGACAAGTCATGAAGGAAATATTGAGAAAATTTGAAGCACATCCGAATGTAAATGTTTAAGTATGTGTGCTTACTAATACTGCTCATTGTATGATGGGTTTATGGCTTATGGAATTTTTTGGACTTACTCTTTTTTTGGGGTATAGGGTGGTCGTGTTATCATTTGAAGAGGGAGACAATGTAGTAGACTTCGAGGCCCCTGATTAAGCTGTAGAATAAAAAGTGGTGGGACTGCATGTTCTATTACAAGATGCATAGGAGGAGAATGCGCAAGTACAACCTCTTGTAGAGGCATATGCAATCAAAAAGATGAACGTGGTGGATCAACATGAAATGGGTGTTATCATAGTCTGACAAGAAGATGGAATAGAGTCTCAGGTGCAAGAGGAAGAGGTACATGCAAAAGGATTGGAAAATCAACTGAGAAGGAAGAGGTAGAACTAAAACATGGGAAAGAGAAAAGTAAAACTACAGAAGTGGAGGGAGGAACTAACAAAGTGTAACACCCCCAATTTATACCGGTAGTGTCACACGCCAGTGACCTCAGACGTTACTGTCCGATGTCACCCTAGGCTTTAATCGGAACAATTAAACTTAAATACGTGAATATATTAAATGAAAGAATAAACAGCGGAACACATTTGTATATGAAACTCGACCCTTTTATATTAAAAGATCTCTCATCAAACGAGAGTAGCGTTTACACAATAGAGTAAAATCTCAGCGGAAGACTTATAAATTACACAGCGGAAGACTTTTAAGAATCAACCTAAAACATGGCTAGGTTATAAAGATATATTAAAGTAATACTTAACAACTTAAAACACTGACACTTAAATCTTCGTCTGCAAGCCTCTTCTTCTTCAACTGGTTACTTTGACTTCGGGAACCAACCACTGATGTGTCGTATAGGATGGATGACACCAGCCAACCATGCAAGGAATAAAACCCGGTTGGTTAGTCTAATGAAAGACTATGCAAGGGTGAAAACAGAATGGTTCTAGTGATCGTAACTGTTTACTATCATTGTTCCTCGAATAATAACCAAAGGAACGATATATAACCCGGAACTTTCACGGAATGATTAATATTTAGATATGCACTGAAGAGAAGACTCCCAAAGGAAATGAGTCTTACGGGGAAAGTATGACGAATGTTTGGGGACGTTATAATTTCACACAAGAGTTTAAAAGCGACTTGGCTATTTGGGTCCACGACCAACCTCACCGCTTAGTGCAAATCCAGATTGGAAAGAGGACTTACTCTAACCGAAGCCTAGACGAGTTTCCCCGTTGTACTTCTCGCCCAAGGTTCATTAATTATGTGCCTAACCGCACTTATCTTATTTAATTACAAAACGTGTATTACTGTTAAGGCTTTTAATATTATCTCGAGTAACTACGAACCTTTATGATTTCGAGTGACTACGAACCTTTATAATTTCGAGTGACTACAAACCTTTATAATTTCGAGTGACTGCAAACCTTTATAATTTCGAGTGACTACGAACCTTTAATACACAGGGTGACATTATGTTCACCCAAATAGCACTAGCAAGGTGCTTTAACACTTCGGATCCTTAGAGATGGATAAGAAGCAATGGGTCACGATCTTAAGAGAATTATAAAGAAACGACTATTCTCACAAGGAATATCGTTTCTACGAATACTCGTGTTATTCTAGCATTAAAGTTTTAATTTAAATCCCCAACAAAACCATTACGGTCATTAACAAGTATAATAGCGTTGTTTCTAGCAATATATACAACCTACAATAATATCATATTTTAATCACATTATTTATAAAATATGTTCCCAAACGAAAATAACAGTTCACTCAAATTTAATTAACAATTAAGAGCAATTGATAATTAATAGAACATGGAATGATTAAGCAAGAGCGAACCGCCACTTGCCTTAAGTAGATTCGGCGATGAATCTAGACGGGACGACTATTGTCGAAATCCTTTTCGGGGATATGGCCTATGCTTCAGATAGTTCTAGCAAGATTACGGTTCCACACGCGATCCAGCAAATAACGTTATAACTGGCAAATTAATTGATATTAATATCAATTAATTTGTCTGGACGAACTCAAGGAATTAAATTTTTATGATTTTAAATCATAAAAATATTAATTAAATTTTCCTAAAGAAAAATACGGATAAAAGTGGGTCGAAATTATACCGCTTGAATGATTTCGGGTTAAATTTGGACTGAATGGCTATTGGGCTTTCGGCCCAACAAGGAACTAATTAAGGGGGAGGGGCCCACCTCCTTCTTCTTCCCTACGAGCAACAGCAGCCATAACAACACAGCAGTAGCGCTCCGTCTTCGCCCCCTCGTCGCCGGCGAGAGTAGCCACCAGTAGCGGCTCAGCAGCAGCACCACGCAACAACGGCCTCGAGGCGACAACAGCGGCGGGGGTAGCAGCGAACACCAACAGCTCACGATTCTGGGCAGCAGCAGCACCGTAACACGGCTCGCACCAGCTCGTCGTGACGATCTGAACCAAGGAGGGAAAGAAGGTGGTGGCTCGCCGGCGGGAGAGATGGCCGAGCAAAGGAACGGGAGAGATTTGGTCAGCTCTTGGTGCTCATCAACCCTCCAGATCGGGCTCCATTTATAGTCCAAACAAGCAGGAGTGTCACCCCGACCAAGGAGCAGGCGATCGACACGACGAAGGACACGCGGCACACATGTCGGCGAGGCTCGTTCTGCACACGACCGCGATGGCGGAAAATTCACCGCGATGGCGGTGAAGGCCATTTCGCGTTTTTTTTGTCCGGGAAAAGGTTGGGCATGGGTTTTTAAACCCCGGAAATTATATGTTTGTATCCAAACAAATATTCTAAGTCCCGAAAATACATCGAATGTATTTTATACCACTCAAGAAATTATTACGGAGATCAAGGATGTTACAGAAAATCCGAATTCCTCTGAAAGCGAAATAATTACTGAACGACGGTTGGGAAAATTACCCAAATATCCTTACTAAAAATGAGGGGTATTACATCACTACCCCCTTAAGAAAAGTTTCGACCCCGAAACTTGGCCGATAACAGCTCAGAGAGCGACCTCTACTCTAAGCTATCCAATACTTATAGGTTTAACCATGCTTGAACCATTTAACACTTCGTAAATTGGTTCAAACATTTCTAGGTTAAAACTTATCACCCTTCACAGCTTAAGAAAATTCTATCATCTACTTACACAAACATCTATTCCACCAGGCTATTCCTATGGTAATATGAGGGTTATTACATTACTATCCCCTTAAACATAGTTTCGACCCCGAGACTAGCATTGTTAACGAGGAAACGGTCTCACTACCAACCTTACTACCTAAACTTAATATCCTTAGTAACCTTATCACTGACATTGTTCCTAGGAAATCGATCTGTCTCTTCAATTACACCATTATCCCACATATGTCCATATGTTACACCTGTAGCAACTCGTAACTACAACCACAAAGTCATAATAATCTTATGATAGTATCCTAAAAAATCATTGCAACCGATTTGCTATACCTTAAGCATGAGAATACACATTACTCCTTTCACTTTTCCATTTATAACTTCTCTCAGAGTACGTACCTTATCTTCCTCATAATCCATTACCGGAACTTAGTGGTTCTTGAGACATCACATTTCCTAATTCCTTTAAGTGTATACCCCACAATTCCATTGCGGTGCAATCACTCCCTTAGGGGTTTGACGAGGTTGGGACATTGCCTGCAAACAAATTTGTTGAAGCCCTAAAAAGGTCTCGGTAAGTGAATCCGAACCTGATAAGTATTTTTGTAATTAGTACTAACATTCCAGGAGATGAATTAGAGTCCTTGGTGGGAATTATGAAAAAGAACAAGGAAGTTTTTGCTTGGATTCCTTACGAGATGCATGTGTTAGACCCTGGTATTGCATGTCACAAACTCAATGTTCAGTCTCATATGAAGCCAATGGTTCAGAGAGCTAGGCGATCCTTAGTACAACACACCGAGACAATAATCACAGAGTTGGGGAAATTGTTAGATGTTGGGCCAATTAGGGAGGTCCAATATCCTACTTGTGTCGCGAACACTATTGCGGTCAAAAGGAAGAATGGTGAATGAAGAGACTGTGTAGACTTCACCAACTTGAACAAAGCGTGTCCCAAGGACATGTTCCCGCTTTGAAAGATTAATTATCTTGTTGACTCTACAGCGGGACACACGAGAATGAGCTTCCTAGATGCTTATAGGGGATACCATAAGATCCCGTTGTTCGAAGATGACCAAAAAAAGACAACGTTCATGACTCCCATGGGGGTCTTGTGCTATAAAGTGATGCCTTTTGGGCTCAAAAATGTCAGGGCTACGTTTCAGAGAATGGTGGCGAGCCTTTTTTCTTGGCTTGATCGGGAACAATGTTGAGGTCTACATTGATGATATGGTCATCAAGACTAATCAAGAAATTGACCACTTGGAGGATTTAAAGCAGGTGTTTGATATTATGAAGCAGTCAAAACTATGCATGAACGTCTCCAAGTGTGCATTTGGAGTGAGCTTTGGGAAGTTTATGGCGGACATGGTCTCGAGGAGTGGCATCGAGGCGAGTCTGGATCAGATTAGGGATATATAGACCATTCAGAGTCCAACTAGTGCCAAAGAGGTCCATAATCTGATAGGGATGGTTGTTGCTCTGAATCGTTTCATTAGAAAGTCATTAGACAAGTGTGGAGCCTTTTTCAGGCTATTGAAAGGAGACATGATCTTTTAGTGGGATGACGAGTGCGATCAGTCATTGACATAGTTGAATAAATACTTGCAGGAGCCACCCATCTTGATAGTTCTCGAGTTTGGGATGAGTTGACCCTATATTTGTCTGTGTCTGAGAAAGCATTGAGTGTCGTCCTGATTAGGGAGGTCGTTGGAGCCCAATGACCCGTTTACTATGCGAGCAAAACCCTCCTCAGTTATGAGACGTGGTACGCCCTATGGAAAGATTATTGTTAGCCTTGATATCGACAGCCCAGAAGCTCAATCTCTATTTCCAAGTGCATGCCATATTCGTGGTAACAACATTCCCTCTAAAGGCATTGCTTGGTAGTTCAGACCTATCTGACAGGGAAATTAAATGGGCCTTGGATCTTGGCCAATACGAGTTGTGTTTTTTCTCGAGGACTTCCATTAAGGGGCAAGTGTTGTTTGACTTTGTAGCGGAACTCGTGGGCGGAGACCCTGAGCTAAATAAGGAGATGTGCAGCTTACCGGTCAACCTATAACAAACAAGTGAGATGCAGATAGATGGAGCGATAAACAAGAAGGCTTCGGGTGCAAGATTGGTCTTCAAGTGTCCTACTAGGGATGCTAGGGGTGTTAAAAAATGGACCGGATCGGAAAACCGGATCGGAAATGACCGGACCGGACCGGTGAAAATACGGTGGTCTCCGGTCCAGATAATTTCCTTAATCCGGTCCGGTCCAAACGCGGAAAAAAACTGGTCCGGACCGGTGGACCGGATTTTTAATTTTAATTTTTTTAATTTATTTGTTTTTTGGGAGATTTATATGTATTTTTTTATAGATATTTTTTTTAATTTAATAAGTTAGGAGTATATATGTTTTTTAGATATTTTTTATAGATTTTAAATAAGAATTTAAATTTTTTTTAAAAAAAATTAAAATCCGGTCTAAACCGGTCCTGGACCGGACCGGAACTGGACCGGACCGAATAGGTCCGGTCCGGTCTCCGGTCCAGACTTTTGAAAAAATCCGGTCCGATCCAGACCGGATGAACACCCCTAAGGGATGCTATTCACACCACAGTGAAGTTGGGCTTCCCGACAACTAATAATGAGGCCGAGTATGAGGATATGATTTTGGGGTTGACAGCATCCCACAATAACGGGGTCACCGAGTTGGTGATCTTTTCATACTCTCAACTAATAGTCAACCAGGTGACAAGAGAGTATGGAGCAAAATCAACCCAGATGTTAGCATACCTGGAGAAAGCATGAAGACTGTTAGCAGGTTTTCGAGATTTCAGAATGCACCAAATCCCTTGGGAGCATAATGAGGTGCTGACGCCTTGACAACCCTCGCTTCGTCTAGTTCAGTGTGCCCTAACTCATTCGTATACACCGACATTCTCGAGTCCCTAACCATTGTGGGAGAGGTGACTATGCCAATTGATGAGGAGCCAAGCTGGATGGATCCCATATTTGACTATCTAAAGCATGATGTGTTGCCTGAAGACAAGAAAGAGGAAAGGCTACTTAGACTTAAGGTCGCACATTTCTGGGTATGACCGCAGTGAATCTTATCAAGAAGTCGTTTACCGGGCCATACATCAGATGTGTACCACCTTCCAAGGTAGAAAATTTTCTTTACAAGATTCATGAAGGGGTTTGTGGGATTCACGCTACATGAAGATGTTTAGCCATGAGCGCTATGGCGCAAGGATATTAGCGGTCATATATGCAAAAAGACTCAAAGTGTTATATAGGAAATGTGAGAAGTGCCAGAAATTTGCTAAGATGATTCACCAACCTGCTATTGACTTGCACCCTCTCATTAGTCCATGGCCCTTCTCTCAATGGGGTTTAGATTTGGTTGTTCCATTTTCGAGAGCTCCAGGGAACAAATGCTACCTGATTACGGCCACTATTAACTTCACTAAGTGGGTGGAGGCAAAACCGTTATCAGGAATACAAGACAATGACAACAGGAAGGTTGTTTGGGAGTCAATTATCACTAGATTTGGCATTCCACTTTGATATCAGATAATGGTACTTAATTTAATAGTGCCTCATTTAAGTCTTTCTATGCAGGCTATGAAATTAAGAATTTTTACTCATTTGTAGTGTACCCGCAGGCAAACGGAAAAGCTGAGGCTACGAACAAGTCCATTCTGGATGACATCAAAAGGAGGTTTGACAAAGCTAAGGGACAATGGGTTGACAAGCTGTGAACCGTCCTGATGGAAGATGCTTCCCTTCTCTTCCACGCATAGCTTCGGTCCAGAAATTTTTAAACCGTTCTGCATATCGACACGAAAAAGATGAATATTGTTATATATAATTTGCATATATGTTAATCTTGTTCATGTTCCATCGTATATAATGCATCGACTGAATTGAAATACAATGTGTTAATATCAAAGCACATTATCTGAATATCGTTCAAGTATTATTGAATAACTGTTATTCGTGATCATGGTCAATCGTATATATACTGATATTCAAAAACATTGAACAAATATGCACATTGTGGTAATTGATATTCCAATTTAAAACATACAAGTATATTCTGCATATCACTGTACAAAAAAATGCATATCCCATCCACACAAATGAATATCATATTTACGGTCAAGGAAATAATCCACAATTACAAATTGTATATCATACAAGTGTATTCTGCATATCACTGTACAATAAATGCATATCCCATCCACATAATTGCATGGTCGGACTCAGCGAGATCTTCCTTGGTCGCGCCCGCGGCTTCCTTTCCGCGCCCGCGGTTCTTCTCAGCTTCTGACGAGAATATCACTCAGCGAGATCTTCCTTGGCCGCGCCCGCGGCTTATTCTGCATATCAATGTATAGAAAATACATAACTCATCCACACAAATGAATATCACAATCACAACCAATGAAATAATCTATCATAAAAAATTGCATATCATACAAGTATATTCTGCATATCAATTTATGGAAAATGCATATCCCATCCACACAAATGAATATCATATTCACGGCCAAGGAAATAATCCATAATTACAAATTGCATATCATATAAGTATATTCTGCATATCACTGTATGGAAAATGCATATCACTTCCATACAACTGAATATCATATTCACGGCCAGAAACATAATCCATAATCACAGAATGCATATCATACAACAGTTTCGCTTGTATCCACAGTCAAGCAGGATATCAATCATGTCATGGAAATAATATACCTCGCTCAAATGCATAACTTTTACAAACTGGACAAAACATTGAAAAAAAATTAACAGCATCATCAGATGATAATCAAATCAGGAAATACAACAGTTTGATTGGAGCATCATTACAAGAAATCTGATGTGGCTAAAACTACATTGTCCCCAATGTAGAAATAAAAGAAAGAGGGAAAGAAACTCATCAGATTATGAGCACTCAGGTATTCAAGATAAAGTGCAGCGTGGAAAAATTCATCAGCATCTCCTAACAAGTGGTCATGTACTTAGATGTAACAAAGCAAACCACCACAACATGACAATAGCATTTTAGCAACTAGTTGGCATAAAACGTAATAACTTGTTCAGACACATTTAAACACATATTCCTCACACAAGATAATCAATCCAAGCACAATATTAGAACAAAATATCCAAAGCCAACTGAGGTGACCACCTTAATTCAAAGTAAATCATAGTTATCCAAATATAACCAAGGTCACCCATCACTGTCAAAGATATGTCAGGCAAGCCATAACTAATACCACCACAAGTACAATCTCAGATGGAAACCACAAGATCAGACACCAAATTGGGCAAATCAAACCAAACACAACAATTATACTGCCAATCCAATTCAAAAGATGAAGTAATTAATTTAGACATGAGGAGTAAAGTGCACGCACCAATAGACCAATACAATTCAAGTCGAGGATGTCTCCGAAGATTTGGGTGCGGCAGACAATAGCAGACCGGTGGGGTCATTGGGTGCGGTGGCTCGCAAAGAGAGGCGGTGCAGGCAGGTCGCGGGCGGGTCTAGAGGCAAACAGGGATGGTCCCGCGGTGTGGTTGCTCGGGTTTACCGGATCTGTGGTGGGGTGATGTTGGTGGTGGAGGTCGTCCGAGCGGTGCAAAGGTGTGGTCGGAGGGGAGAGGATGGATCGTCGGTAGTCTGGTATAGGGCTCGGTGGAGAACAGGGGCGGTGCAGTGGTGGGTGAGATGGAGAAGAGGGGCGGTGTGGGGTGTGGTTGGCAGTGGGTCTGGCGTGGACAGGGTCAAGGTCGATCCGGGGCTGGTGCGGCTCGGTTGGTGGTTCGAGCGGAGGTTCAGCGGTGGCGGGACTGAGCAAAAGCAAAACAAGGGAATGTGGAAACCGAACCTGTTCCAATTGGGCACCAGAGGTGAAGAGCGATAACAGTGGAGAGCAGGCTGCGAGGTGTCACGGCAGCGGTGCGGTGGCGGCACAGGCAGGTCACGGCGGTGCAGAGCCACGGGGGAGAGGTGGAGTGGGCGCGAGCAGGTCTGGCTTGTTGTAAACTGCGGAAAAAAAGAAGCAGTTGGGGATGCCCGCCGTCGCCGGAACCACGATCTCCGACTCCTATCTTCAGACCGGAGACCGGTTCAGATGCAACATGCAAGCAAAGCGGCAGACGGGAAGACAGATGAGAGAGCGTGGAAGAGGAAGACAGATGAGAGAAACAAGAGAGAGGGATAGATTAAAAGAGGGAGTTAGGGGATTTGGTGAATATTATAATCCCTTAATTTTAGGATTTGAGGGGATCTGGTGTGGTCACATCCACCATATAAAATTAGAAAATCCATTATTAAATCAGAACCATTTATTCTCCTCTCATCCAACGCACTAGAATTATTCACCCGTTTCACTATAAGAGTCTGTTTTACTAGAGCATAGATCTATATATATATATATATGCTCTAGTAAAACAGGTTGTTATAGTGAAATGGGTGGATAAATATAGAGCATTGGATTAGTTTTAGATGGATGGCTGAGATTTAATCTAGGGAGGCACAAAATTGGGGAGTAGATTCACCCACACCCGATTACCACACATTCCTAATTTTATGGGATTTGCTTCTATCCCTCATCTTTCCATATATCACTTTTGGAGGTTACGTTTCCAAATTTAACACTCCTAAATCTACTCCCCAAAATCGCCTCCATTGAAGATCGTTTGTGAAGCTTGAAGTCGTCTTCTCCCCGAAGTTGCCTTCTTTCGGAATTTGTCTCCCCTAAACCATCTTCTCGAAGTCATTGTGAAGCATGGGCGACCAGAGCCCTTGTCGGTGACGGCGTAGGCGAAGATGACGACCTCCTGCTAGTGCTTCTGGCAGTAACCTCCGCGGTGGGCATCGTGGTGGTGGTGCTGATCTGCACGTTCGTGTCGGGGTTCGTGTGGTCGTAGGGCCCGCTGGGGTGGCTGATCCCGAGCGAGACGTTCCCGCTGGAGACGCGGTTGTCAGGGCAGAGCATGACGGTGTGCACCAACCTCATGTTCACGTTCGTCATCGCGCAAGCCTTCCTCTCGATGCTCTGCCACTTCCGGTGGGGCATCTTCCTTTTCTTCTCCGGCTGGGTCCTCGTCATGTCCCTCTCGATGCGCAAGCCTTCCTCTCGATGCTCTTCCACTTCCGGTGTCGTCGTCGCATGTGCCGAAGAAGCATCGGAGATGCTGGTCGAAGGAGCTTCACCGACAGTTCGTCGATGCCCTTGAGAAACTCGGTGGATCTCGAGGTTGGCTTTCTAAACTGAAATGTCATTTAATTTAACTCTCAATTCGATCACAATGCATCCAATTTGTGTCATTGTTGGGCCCAACATTCTCCAGAAGGATCGAAACCAACAGATTGGGCCGGAATCCGAGCAAGGTCGAAGGCCAAGAGAGACCAGAATTAAACGTCGGACGCTCCACAGACGCGAAGGATCCGACCAGTCCCGAAGATCTCGCCCAGGGCATTAAATGCTCAATCGATGGCAACGGCTATGGCATTAAACACGAAGATTATGCTAGCAATCAAGGGAAAATCCCGAAGATCTCGCCCGGAATTAATAGGAGATATTGCAAAAAGATGAATAACGGACACAAGATGACAATTACCATATATAGATCACGACGAGGCAAGGAAGAGGACACACGTCTGCATCCAGTATCCATTGGATTACTTTGGAAAGAACTCACGAGTACACCCGCTCTAGCGCAGTCTCCTCGGAATCTTGCTCGATCGTTATCGGTTGTATCACAGAAACACCTGTCAGACAGGATCCGATCCTTTGTTCTCTAAGGATAAGTTGTACTTCGACCTGATTCAATCATCAATAGATCTATCAATTTCCTCGCTATTTCGTATCTTTTCTTTGCTTGTTGATTGTTTGTTTTGGTTTGGATTGATTTTCTATTATCCGGTCGACTCGTTACCCCGTCTAGGGCGATTTAGGTCGTCCGATCTTTTCGCCCCAAAACAGTCGCTAACATTTAAAATTGAGCCTAGAAATCTCTTCCTGCAACTAAATTTTGTAGGTAATTCAACGAGATTTTCAAATTAGGGCGATATCGGAACAAAATTGAGCCTAGAAATCTCTTCCTGTAACTAAATTTCTCTCTCCAAATTAGTTGCAGGTGTTGGTTTTGCTGCTACAAGTCTAAAGTACTGGGAGTTGAAGGTGTTACTCGATGTAGCCGATGCGGACGACCGACTATAGCCTTCCATACGACCTCCAACTAATTTGACGATGACTGGGCCCTAGACATAGACAAGTGCCCCGTGTGCGATCAAGTGTTCGTTCTTGCATTCTAGTTGACGATGACAATCATTTCCTTACAAAGGTATGAATTTCCATTTATAATGTCCATCTATGTCCGTCCTAAAGTTTATGATGCATAAGGTTGTGCTCTATTCTTTCTATATGTTTATTAAACTATCCGTCAGTGAATGATTAGCTATTCAGTTGTATGGAAGGGATATGCATTTTCCATACAGTGATATGCAGAATATACTTGTATGATATGCAATTTGTAATTATGGATTATTTCCTTGGCCGTAAATATGATATTTATTTGTGTGGATGGGATATGCATTTTCCATAAATTGATATGCAGAATATACTTGTATGATATGCAATTTTTTATGATAGATTATTTCATTGGTTGTGATTGTGATATTCATTTGTGTGGATGATATGTGCATTTTCTATACATTGATATGCAGAATAAGCCACGGGCGCGGAAAGGGAGCCGCGGGCGCGGCCAAGGAAGATCTCGCTGAGTGATATTCTCGTCAGAAGCTGAGAAAAACAAGCCGCGGGCGCGGAAAGGAAGCCGCGGGCGCGACCAAGGAAGGTCTCGCTGAGTCCGGCCATGCAATTATGTGGATGGGATATGCATTTTTTGTACAGTGATATGCATAATATACTTGTATGATATACAATTTGTAATTATGGATTATTTCCTTGGCCGTGAATATGATATGCATTTTCTGTACAGTGATATGCAGAATATACTTGTATGATATACAGTTTTTCTCTCTCCAATCTTCTTCTCCTTGTATAGTGATATGCATAATATACTTGTATGTTTTAAATTGGAATATCAATTACCACAATGTGCATATTTGTTCAATGTTTTTGAATATCAGTATATATACGATTAACCATGATCACGAATAACAGTTATTCAATAATACTTGAACGATATTCAGATAATGTGCTTTGATATTCACACATTGTATTTCAATTCAGTCGATGCATTATATACGATGGAACATGAACAAGATTAACATATATGCAAATTATATATAACAATATTCATCTTTTTCGTGTCTATATGCAGAACGGTTTAGAAATTTCTGGACCGAAGTTCTGCGTGGAAGATGGTGATGAATAACTGCCTATTTTGGAGGATCTATGTTTTCTCTCTCCAATCTCCTTCTAACTGCCTATTTTGGAGGTTTTTAATTTTTAAAAATTTAGAAAATCAGTAGGGATATTCTATCCCATGAAAACCGCCCCATACACCCTTATTATACTCTCCAAATCCAACCATCCAATACTCTCAATCTGACGCTCCATAATTGTACACTCGTTTCACCATAAGAGTCGTTTTACCTGAGTGTGCCTCTATATATAGGAATAGCTTCATGTGAGGAGCTAGCTTAGGGTGAGAAATGAGGAGGAGTGTGGAGCGTTGGATGAGTTGGATTGGACGGTGGAGAGGCGACACGCTGGTGGAAGTTAACGGCCGTTTCATTAATGGCAATTTTGTAATATCGTTGGCACCGTTTCATTAATAGCATTTTTGTAATTTTTTGGAGGTTAGGTTTGTTATTTTGGGGGTGCGCTGTGAGTTCAGATATTTTGTTCTTCTTCTCTTCGCTCTCTGAATGGATTTCGCGATTCGCTCCCTTTCATTGTAGATCGGTGCTTCGATGTTTGATTTTGAAGAATCTCGCTCAATCGATTTGTTGTTATTGTGTAAGTTATCGTTTATCTGATGCATTATTTCTACTACTTCGTATAATGTTCTGATATTCTTCTCTTCGTTTCTCGATTTAGGTGTTTGAAGATCTTTGTTTTGTCGTAGATTTTGTTCTGTGAATACTCATACCGTTGCGAAATTGCAACGAAAATTGGTTTGGCTATAGTTCTTCTGTTTCTCGTTTGTTTTTATATGTTTTTGTTGATTATGTTTGTGTTCTGAGGTTGGATTTGTGTTCTTTGATGCGTTTGAAGTTGTTTGCTTTCGTGATTTGCTTAGTCGTAGTCTTATTGTTGTACAATACGCATACGTATTTGAACTATTTTTTTTTTTTTTTTAATTTCACGCGTTCCGTATGTTTCTTTTGAAGTTGATTTTGAATTATAAGACAATTGAACAATATTTAGTTATTTTTGAACTATATATTAATATTGTTGCACAATTTACGTCACTGAACAATTAACTGTTGTTTTTGAACAATTCGTCTATACAGTTGAACAATTTAAACATATAAGTTGTTAAGTGACATGTTGTTAAGGTGATTGAAGTTTTAATATATTTTTATTACATTTGTGTAATTTGTTTTGCAGGTGGTAGTGGTGTATCAAGTGATAATGCTTCAAGCTCTATGGGATATAATGATGTTGATGATGTCGTTGCACAGTACTCTCCTAATAACAGTACTGTATATTGGATCCCAAACTGTTCTGTTGAATCGAATCCTTTTGTTGGCCAACAGTTTGGGACTCTAGATGATGCGGTTTGTTTTTACAAAAGTTATGTTGATTCATCTGGCTTTGAGGTTTGTCACAGCACCGTCCACAAGTCTCGGGATGGTGTTGTAGTTTTAAAGTACATGTTATGCAGTAGGGTTGGTTACAAAGTTGGTAAGAACAACACCGGGAAGCGTAGGCGTGTTACTAATCGTGTTGGTTGCACTGCGAAAATAATATTGAAGTTTATTGGTGATGGTCGGTATGTTGTTAAAACGTTTGTTGATCGTCACACACATACATTTGTGAAGAAGATTTATAGGCACTTTATGAGATCGAACCGGGTTGTGAATGTTGCGCATCAAAATTTTGTGATGAGCTGTGCCAAGGCAAATATGGGTTCTGTTAAGAGTTACCGATTGATAAGCACTACTTTGTAGGGCTTAACTAAGAGTTATTAGAGGGTTTTATTGGTGTCATTCGGGTAGATTTAGACACATTCTTATGCATGGCGTTTGGGGGCAAAGTCTGGTGTTTTTGGAGGTGTTTGAGCTATTTTGGATATCATAGGAGACACTGAGGAAGGAAGCCACCAAAAGAAGACGCCAAGGAAGTGAAGACGAGAGGTTAGGAAGCGAAGCCAAGGAGTGAAGGCCGAGCATTAACCGCGACCGCGGGCAAGGGTGCCGCGATCGCGGTTCCTCGGGCAAGTCGAGAGTTTTCCGCAGGCGCGGAGGAATGTGAAGAGCGCGGAGCCACAAGAGGCCGTGATTGCGGTAAATGGGCCGTGATCGCGGGTCGTCGACGCTGGAAGTTCTGACTTTTCCCGAGTCTATCTTTTCTAATTTCTTTTCTTATTTTTCCATTTTATTTCGTTTCTTTTCTTATTGGGCTAGGTCATTTGTTAGAGGCCCTATATATACTCTCTTTAGCATTAGGTTAGAGAGGAGGAGTTTTTCCAAGTTCTAGTTTTTGCAATTTCAATTCATCGTTGCCACTTTTCATACCTTTGGAGTTCATCATGTTTATGAGGAGCTAAGCCTCTTTTGCTTAGTCCGGTAATGGAAGCATAAGTTTATTCATCTGGTTGTGAGGTTTTTTTCCTATCTATCTTATCCTATTGAGTTATATCTTTTCTCTTGAGCAAATTCTTATTTGGATGTTTGTTGGTTTATCTAGATTGATCACCTAGGTTTATTGCTTTCATTCATATTGCTAATACTAGGGAACTGTTGGGCTAACGCTCTAGTTCGAGTAGCGAGCATAGATTCTTATCTGCCATTGTGGAATTTATCTATGTAGGGAATTCATTACATGTTGAATGCTTCTGGTTGAGGTGTTATGTGTATCATGGTTAATTCTTATGTTCATTGCTGCCTTTGGGTTGAATCACTAGTGGTGCTAGGGTTATTCATTGGTAAGGGTTCTTAGGGATGATTTCCCTATTAATCTACACAAGATCAGGACAGGAATAACCGAATAGGAAGATAGGGCATAATCAAGGAACAACCTTTGAATGACTTATGTGGACATTACTTGGCTAAGTGTTTTCTCTCTTTGATATTTTCATCATATACTTTGTTGTGTTTGACTTAATTGTGACCAACCAACCTACAACTCCCCCTTCTTGTTACTATTGCATGCGAACAACACATAGATTAATCATTTCCTCTCTGTGGATTCGACCCCTGCTTACCCTAACTACTTGTTTAGGTTTTGCTAGGATTTTATTTGATTGATTAGGTGATACGACTTAAACCTGCTATCACCGACTTTACAAACAGTTGGTCGGAGGCTATCCAAATATTGGTGCTTTGTCGTCAGACTTCAAAAACGTGAAGAGGGACTTGTTGGCTTTTATTGGAGGTGCTGATGCTCAGATGGTTATTGACAAATTCTTCCAGAAAAAAGAGATATGTTCAGCATTCTACTTTGACTATGATGTTGACAGCGCAGATCAGTTGACACGGTTGTTTTGGGCCGACCCAGTGTCGATTAAGAATCATTCTATATTTGGAGACGTCGTTTCATTTGACTCAATGTATAGAACGAACATGTAATTTTTTGTTTAATAACGTCCTTGTATAGTTGAAATTTATGTGATCTTGATTGAGATAGCATGTTATTTTTATTTTTGAACAAACGATGAATATTGTTGAACAATGTGTGACAACCTTTGAACAAATGTTTTATATGTTTACTTTCTTCTTGCAATTTAACTTATTACAGGTATAACATGGTGTTTGCACCGTTTACTGGGTTGGATAGTCACCAAAAGTGTGTGACGTTCGGTGCTGCATTGTTATTGAAAGAAGATATTCCTTCTTACGCTTGGTTGTTTGATACATTTGTGAAAGCTATGTGTGGCAAAGAACCGAGAATTTTGGTAACTGATCAAGACCCGACAATGAAATTTGCAATTCAAACGGTGTTTAATCACACTCGCCATAGGTTCTGTATGTGGCATATCATGACCAAAGCATCTGAGAAGATTGGCCCTTCAATGAACAAGTCAGGTGATTTTTTAACAAAGTTGAATGGTCTAGTTTGGAGCCATACGATTGAACCTGAAGTGTTTGAGGAGAGGTGGACTGCATTAATGTTGGAAAATTCAATGTGCAAGATCACAGTTGGTTTAGACAAATCTTCGAAATTCGCAACAATTGGATCCCGGCCTTTTTCCGTGATGTGCTTCTATCTTGGTACTCTCGCACCACATCAATTTATGAGTCCCAGAACCGCTTTTTTGGAAATTATAACAACCGTGCTTTTAGCCTTGTGGAGCTTGTAATGCTTTTCGATGGTGCTATGGATTCACAAAGGTATTAAAACATATCATTTTATCTTTTTAGTTGGTTCTGTATGTTTGAACAAACCGTCAAGATATTTGAACATTATACTAGAGTTGTTGAACAAACAATGCTTATTATTGAACATTGTAATATGATTGAACAAACCTCTATTAGGTTTGAACAATATGTTATTGTTTATTAACTAATTTAATGTTTACATTGTAGGCATGAACAATGGAGATTGAATAGTGAATCCGAATCTAAGAAATCGGATCTCAAGACTCCTTTACCTTTGGAGAAGCATGCAGCCGATGTATTTACATTGAAGTTATTCTATGAAGTTCAAGAGGAGATATATGCTGCATGTTTTTTATATCGATTTATAAGTAAAGATGTTGAATGTGATGGTGAACTATACACCATTGGAGATCCTGGTGGTGTGACTTTCAAGGTTAGATTTTCTGTACCGGATGAAGTTTCTACATGTACTTGCAAGTTGTTTGAAAGGATCGGGATTCCATGTCGTCATATGGTTTTGGAGTTTAAAGATAGATGTCTTGAACAGTTTCAAACAATGTTGTTCTTAACCGGTGGACAAAAAATGCAATCCTCAAACCTTCAATTGGTGTTAATGGTGTTATATTTGATCAGTGTGCTGGTATGGTTGAAAGCAAGTTTGTCGTTAATGATATTTGGTCGGAGGTCCATTGTTGTATTGATTTGATTGGTGATGATTGTGCTAAGCTGAAAGAACTTCTATGTCTGATAAAGGATCACAAATCTTGTTTGAGTAAGTGCTTGAGAAGCATTGTATCTGCTGCAGAAAGTAACGCTTCATCAAGCAAGTCTAGATCGAGCAAAGAAAATGTTTTTGAGTCTTTTGTGGGTACAAGTGTGCCTACCAATATATCTGTTTTGCCTCCACAACAAGCAAAGAACAAGGGCAGTGGTCGTCGTATCAAGCCCAGTAGAGAGGTTGCTATATCAAAAGCAAAAAAGGCGACGAGGAAGTGTGGGGTATGCAAGAAATATGTTGATCACAATAGTCGGACATGTCCATAGAAGAAATTTTAGGAGTTGAACAAAAAACTATTATTGTTGAACAGTTTACCGTTATACTTGAACATTCTGTTATTATTGTTGAACAATTTGTCTTTATTTTTTACCATTCTGTTATTATAGTTGAACAATGTGTTTTCTATGGACACATTGTGATTACACACATATTAATATTGGATGCTACTTCGAGCATTATGTTCGGTCAGACGTGTGGAGAGGAGTTTCATGATTGGACAAAATATTGTCGAATTTGAACAAATGTATCTTGAAGTATAACTAATTTCAATGTTGAACAATTGTAGATTATATTTGAACAATATTAATAATTGTTTGAACAATTATGCTTCAATGTAAATAGTTGATCGATGGTTATAGGAGATCACAATTCGTTGAATAAACTTGATTTGAACCTATCCGGCAAACTACCCAAAAGTTTTAACTGTTCAACACACTAAATTGTTTAACAAACTTGTTCATCCATGACTTAAGATCTAAGAAACAAACTGCCAGTGGTACACAATTAGTTTGTCACTAAACATCAAGGAAGTGGGGTTTCCAAGGCTTCTCCTATTACAGTTGCTCGGATCCCATTCAGTTCTGATCCAAGGATGGTTGCTAGGTATTTTGTTCGCAACGGTAAAATGTTCCTCCTGCTTTCTTTCTTGAATCCACATTCCCACCCACTGGAACCTTCACCGTTGTAAGCCTCCATATGGTGCATAAGATAGACACTGCAATCAAGCTTGTTCTTGCTATCACGCCATTTCATTTTTAAAAGTTCTACTGGCATTCCATCAATTAACTTCGCTACAGCTTCACTGCCCTTCAACCTCAAGTAGTCTGTATATAATTTCCTCTGCAATCCATTTTGTCAAGTATAAAAAATGAACACTTCAGTTGACGAGCTTGAACATAAAATTATTGAAATTGAACTATTAAATACACATATTTGAACAACCACATTATATAGTTGAACAATATTAATTTTGAACAACAAAGCAATCAACTTGAACATTATATTTTTATTAGTTGAACAATTTGCGTTGCTTACCAGTCTTTCTGGCACCTCTCCATACTTGTCATCTTCTTGATCCCCTGACGATGAATTATCAATGATTTCAAAGCACATTCTCTTCAGATTGAAACATAAGGCGTAGTAGTGACCGCTTGCACATATTGGGAAGAATACCTATATTACAAACAACCTTGTCAACTGGGAACAAAGTATTCTACATGTATTGAAATGAGTTTAAAATGGAGGAGATACCAATGTTGCACGGTTTAGTGTTGTGTGCAACGCCATGTCCTGAACAGAATCGAGCATTTCTGTGAATCTCTTCAAGTTTGTTTTATAGCCCTTTTTTGTCTGGAGTCACCACAGAGAAAGCCTTGCATAGATAAAAGTGTTAGTATTTTTCAGTGAATAGTTTTCAAAGCTAGAAATTCGCTAATGTACTTACAATTGTTGTTGGAGTTACGAAAAATCTTGATGTGGATTTGCTAGACCTGTACTTCTCTCTCTCATTCAGGATCACCGCCCAAACATTTATCACATTTATTGAGATCAATGATTCACATATGATACTCCTCATGTTAGATAAGTCTGCTATAATACTTTCTTGTTGAAACATTATCTCCCTACGTTTATTAAAATGTTTTAGTAAATGTTTTGTATAATATAAAACCTTGAAACAGTAGGGTAAAAGAAGTTACCCTATATCTTTAGTAGTTACTGTGATGTATCTGACAATCTTTTTCTCTTCATCTGTGTGTTTTTGAGTGGGGTTGATGATGCTTGGAAAGTCATAATGCATTGTTGCACCAACTTTAGCTTCTTCACCCGCCTTCTTGGCCTTTTGAGCTTCTTCATCCGCCTTCTTGGCCTTTTGAGCTTTTTCATCCGCCTTCTTGGCCTTTTGAGCTTCTTCATCCGTCTTCTTGGCCTTTTGAGCTTGTTCAGCCACCTTATTTGCCTTTTCTGCTTCTTCAGCCTCCTTGTCTTTTTCTGCTTCTTCAGCCTCCTTGGCATTTTTAGTTTCTTCAACTACCTTTTTGGCTTTTTGTGCTTCTGCAGCTGCCCTTTTGGCTTCCTGTGCTTCTTCAACAACCTTCTTGTTTTTGTCCGCATCTTCTGCTGCCTTCTTGGCTTTTTCCACTTCCTCAGCTGTCTTATTTTCCCTTTCTTGTTCTTCAGCTTCTTTCTTCGCCTTTTCTGCTTCTGCAGATGCCTTTTTCGCCTTCTCAACTTCTTTCTTCTTGCTCTCCTCTTTTTCTGTCGCCTTCTTTGCTTTTTGTGCTTCTTGATCTGCCTTCTTTGCTTCTTCCATTGCCTTCTTGTACTTTTCAGCTTCATCAGCTGCTTTCCTTGCTTTTTCGGCTTCTTCAGCTGCTTTCCTTGCTTTTTCGGTTTCTTCGGCTGCTTTCCTTGCTTTTTCGGCTTCTTCCATTGCCTTTTGGTTTTTTTGTGAGTTCCTTGTCTTCCCTACGTAAATCCTTAGCTTTGGTACAGTTTTTTTTACTTCTACAATGTTTTGTTGTTGTAGTGGTTGACTATCAACTGCCTTCAGTGACTGTCAGACGAATGATATATTTTTGAACATTAACACTTTGAAGTTGAACAAATAGAATATATATTTGAACAACTTTTTAAAAGTATTGTATTATTCACCTCCCCTTCTTTCGCCATCACAGTATTGCCTTCTTCATTGGATGCCTCAGTCACTGTTGTCGTCTCCACCTGTCAATTTTACATTTTTAAAATTGAACAAATAACTAGTTGAAGGTGATCAAAAATACTATAATTTCATATATGTGTTGTTGTAGTTTACCTCTATGTTTTTTGTTTTATCTTGTGGTTCCTCACGAACCTCTCCTTCTGTCACCATCTCAGTAATGCCTCCTTCATTTTGATTGTCAATCTGTGTTGTAGTTAGCACCTGTCATTTTTATATTTTATAAAATGAAAAATTCATTATTTGGAGTTGAACAAAAACTCTACAAAATTGAACTTCACAAATCTGCTTTGTTGTCGTTGTGTTCTTACCTTCATGTTTGTTGTGTTTTCTTGTGTGTCTGTCTCTGTTGTAGTCATCACCTGTCATTATATATTTTATAAGATGAACAATTTATACCTGCATTTGAACATGAACACTATAATTTTGAACTTTTGAGGCCTTGATGTAGTTGTGGTTTACCTCAATGCTTGTTGTCTTTTGTTGTGGTCCCTTAGTAATCCTTCCTTTTGGTTCTTCATTATCCACTGTTGTAACACCTTCTTGCTCTTCTTGTCCCTCTTGGAGAACTGTCATCTGATTACATTCTACATCTTCTTCAACAGAAGATGTGTTTTGTTGAACTTCTTGAGCCGCACCTTCTATGTTGCTTTGTATTTTTAAGAATAATTTTAGTGATTGATATATTTCAGTTTTTCTTTTTTGAAGGAAACTGTTGAATGACATTCAAAAGGCTTCATGTTCACTTACCTGGTCTTGTCCCCACTGATCTCCAACACTTCTAGTTGGTGACTGATAAGTACGAGCTATATCACCAATAGTCATGTCAAGGTCAACACCTGGGAGGAGGTCAAAGCTTGGTATCCCTTGGTTGTTTACTTTCTTTGCCACTGATGGTCTGTTGAATCTAAACTTCTTCTGCACCCTAGTTTGTGCGTTGATTGCCTTTTCAACTCTGTTCATGCACTCGATTAGTTATGGATGATTCTAGAACTGATCTTCAGAGTTTGACCAGATATTGTCAAAATGTGTGGCCAGGTGCTCGTTCTTTCCATTGTTGTCATCTTCACCTTTGCCAACAATTAGGTCAACTGATGTATTATGCATGCTCTTCATTGGTTCATCCTTTAGGTATGCCTTCGGTGTTGAAAACGTTATGTCTGCCAACTCATTCAAAAATAGTAGTTGCCTCCCTTGCCTTATTTGCGAGTTTCTGTATCATGTTTGTTACATTATGTCAACACAGTACAAAGAAAGCTTTTCAACAAATAATGTAAATACCCTCACCCAAAACTAGTTATGATGTTGATGGAATAGTTTGTCCGACGTCCACATACCCAAGCCCAAACCCTCCATTGTTCTTCTCGTAAAGCTCTCTTTTTGTAATTTCTTTCCTTGTCCAATTCATAAACGTTGGGAATGCTCGTGGTACAGTCCTTCTACCATTTACTATCCGATCAACATAGAACAACTGTAATGAAAAAGAAGTGTTAAAGTTGAACAAATTAGATATAAAGTTGAACAAACATATATTTAGGATATGTTGCAACAGTAAAGCATCATTTGAACAAACCCTCCTTGAAGTTGAACACATGTTTCTTGAAGTTGAACAAATTTCCCTTGAATTTGAACAAAGCTTCAAATAACCCAGTTAAATAGTGTATAGTTAGATTTGAACAATAAAGATTTAAAATTGAACAATTACTTACAGCAAGGAAGGGGAGTGATCCCTTGAACGTTCCTTTAGGGTTTTTTTTCCAACTGTTTTTGGTTTTCACGAGGCAGTCAAGCAGGTAACCACACTAATTCATGTATTTGATTCCGTTAACATCTTCCAAGCTTCTCAACAGCGACAAATTCGCTGTGCCATTTGAGTTTCCTTCAACCAACAATGTAACAAACAGCACAATAAACGTCCGTTTGAAGAACGGACCTCCTTTCGTGCACTTCTTTAGTATGTTGTAGACATGTCGTGGTAAGATGCGGTGTTCATTTTCTGTGAATCGTTTAACCCAGTTGTCATGGACTTCATCAGCCTTGGTTCTCTTCTTGATTGACTTTCTCTTTATTTCTATTTTCTTACTTCCTTTAGGCAATCCCATTGCAACAAGTGCATCATCTTCTTCGATGTGCACAAGGTTTCCATCTTCCATTTTGAGGCTGCACTTGTTAGCATCAAAATTTTCCACAAGCCAATAACCTAAAAACCTTGGTATTCCACTGAGGTTGAAGTTGAGAAGCGATCCCAAACCCATATCCATCACATCCTTTTTTTGTTCACTGCTCAATTTTTTAATAGCTTTGACAAACTTACTCAGGTTTGTTCTGTATTGTATGCATGAAAACCCTCTTTTCCCCCTTGTGTTGTTGAATCTTACTTCACCCTCACTTGTAGTTTCTAGACGTTTGGATTTTCCCTTAACGTTTTTTTTCTTTTAAATGGAAGTTGTTCATCGTCATCTCCCGATTGCTCTTCTTCATCATCACCTATATACTAACTCTCTTCCGAATCATCCGAGCTTGTTTCAGACTCATCATGTGTTGTGTTGTTTTCAATCTTATCTTCAGATTCTTCTTTTTCTGTTTCATCTGAGCTTTGTTGAGGTTCATTCACATTTTCTTGTGGTTCTTCTTGTTGCTGACTTAATTCTTTTTGCTTCTTGTTGTGTGCAGGGTCTTGTTCTTCCGCAACCTGTTTTCTCTTTTTTTTTTCGACATAGACTGCAAGCATTTCTTTGTCTGCATAGAATATAAAACAAAATAATTAGTTTTTATGTTACACACTGTTGTGAAGTTTTCACAAATTAAACATAGTAGACATATGCTTATTATGCACAAGAAGAGAATATAGTGTCTGAACAAGTATAATGTCTGAACAAATAAACATTATATTTTATCAAACAAATATAATGTTTGAACAAACTAACATTAAATTTGAACAAATAAATATAATGTTTGAACAAGCAATCATTCTATTTGAACAAACAAATGTAACATATTATTGACACAATAGTTCAAACTCCAAAAATATTTCATATCTTACATTGTGTTTGTTCAAAAATATTTCGTATCTTCTTATGCAGCGCCGAAAATATAAAAAGATCAAATATGATCAAAGTATTTTTTTAATTCGTTACCATGTTTGGTTGGGGTTGTGTGAGTCCTCTTATGTTGAATCCCCCTGTTATTCTTTTGTTTGCTTCTAATCTCTATTTGAGAGGTATAATCCTCCTCCACTATCATGGTTACATCTCTAAACTCTATAATCTTTTGCAGTTCATTCACGCTTGAAAGACGTTTTTCATTTTGATCTAGATTTGGAAGAAAGCATTTTAATATGTTGTCCCACAACAAGTAATCTTCAAGTAAAAATTATGTAAATACAAAAAAAAAAAACTGAACAACCAGCACATATAATTGAACAACTAGACATATGTCTTGAACTTTTTTGAAAATTGACAATTTGAACTATCTACTGACAACAAGAACAGCATCACAATATTCTTGAACGAATAGAAGATGTATTTGAACATTTTCTGGAAAATTGAAAGTTGAAACTATTTGATAAAAATATGAACGATAACACATTATCCTTGATCAACTAGCACATATAATTGAACATTTTCTAGAAAAATTAAAGTTGGTACTATGTGATAAAAACAGAAACGTTATCACATTTTTCTTGAACAAACAACACATATTTTTGAACAAATTATTGTTTGCCCTATCTGATGTAAACTCGAATTTAACCTTTAAGTACTCTTCTAGCTACTGTCTTCGACCTCACCATTTTTAGGTTCGTGCTGTGGAAAGATAACATAAAGCAATAGTTAGTATTAAACTTAGAGAAATATGCGAGAAAGAAAACATTGCAAATGAACAATGGAAATTAGTAAATGCAACTTATCTTAACTGCGTTTTCTAGTTTTAGCAACGAAAATCAAAGTTTTAAGCGTCGATCGTAGTCGAAGGTCGGTTAGGTTAGGATAAACATGCAGATTTTTAACAACGAAAATACGCAAATTTTTAGGTTAAAACTTGTTACCTTTGCTATGGATTAGAAGCTGTTTGAAATCGAAGAACCTTTTGTGGAAAAACGAAGAGATTCGTGTGATTTCGAGGGTGGAAAAGCGAGTTGCAGAGCGATGGAGGAAGGGAGAGTGAGAGAGAGAGAGAGAGAGAGAGAGAGAGAGAGAGAGAGAGAGAGAGAGAGAGAGAGGCAAAGAGGGATTATGAAGCGTCTCAGAGACGGTTGGTATTTTTGTTTTTAATTTTGAAAAGTTGACGGTGTTAGTTAACGCCGTGAACGTTGTTATTTTGCTCCAGCAGAAGCGCGCGCCTCCTAGCCATTGATCACTTTGATCCGACGCTCCACAACGCTCCTCACGTTTTACCGAAAGGCTTCGTTTCACCGGAGTCTGATATATATATATATCTTCTGTTTCAAAATTAGTACAAGCCATACATTGAACACAATTGATAAATATGATACTACATAAGCCTGGGACTTATTATGCAATATACAATATGATAAAACGAGACAGACTATGCAGAGCACGCTTAGGTTGCACCGATGTACCGGTACCTTCGAAGCCCTGAGTAATTAAGCCGGGATCACCAATGTATTACTTGTAATTTGTCGAGTAGTTTGTGTTGATAAGGTGTTATAAATTAAGAGAAATGAAATATTAGGAAGAATAAAAGAGAGTAAAGAAAGACTAAATTTATGTTTATTAGGCTTTCAATGAAAGCCTTATATAGGGATTACATTATTTGAAAAATAACTCTAAAATTTAGAAAAACTTAACTTATATACATCCATAAATATAATATAATATCATGAGACACATTACTCAATCAATTAGTTTTATATCGGTTCGCATTCAAGTGTTGTGTTTTAAAGAGGTTTGGGCCAAGCTTGTTTGGAGTAAGGTTTATGATCAACTTGGGTCCGGTCAAGTCGGTTTACGGCCATGTCTACTTGCAAATTAAAAGGGTGAGTGGAAATGGGTGCCAACAACTTGCTTTTCAGCGGTCGTTGCACCAAGCAAAAGGGATATAGCTAACTAATTCCAAGTTCGTTTAGTGGTTGTGGTGCTAGGCCTCATATCTAGATATTAAAGTTTAATCCTCTTGGCGGAATAAAATAGAGAGAGTCAACCCTTAATGGGCCACACAATCTCTGGTCCGGACATAGAGCGGTCTATTCGATCAAACCAGAGTAAAGACCCCCCGAAAAAGTACATCTAACTAGGCTTTTCTGGCTCATAATATAAGTAGTGGTAGCGAGGGTCTCATGTGGAATTTTGTTCTTTCTACACCACGTACAACTAAAGGCAACGCTCTCTCCTCCACATCCACTACTAATCAATAATCCCTATCAAACAGAAGTCAGTACAGGATTGGATGTTTTCTTAATATAAAGCCCAAGGAAGTTCGTGAAAGATAACTGCAAATAACCAAAGCAGAGGACAAGCAACACAAAGGGCCAAACAATGGAAAACCAGTGTTTGTATCTGCCTAGTGCAGTACAGGGACGCACACTAACAAACATTTAGTGAATGAAAGCCATGACATCCTCCGACAAGCTTCACAATACGGTAGAGATTTCCTGTTCATAGACCAAATCACTTCCTAAAAAAGCTATCCCAAACTTATCTACCAACATAATTGGAACTCAGAAAAAATTCAATTCATAATCTAAGGTCAGAAAAATAATATAGTGACACCAAAAAACTAACAAATCCTTCCATTTGCATGTACTAACATGGATTAAACTACCATTTATGAACATGTCAGTAGACACTAATATGGTATCTTAGGACCAATTTAGTTGTTCTCAGCGTCTGCAACAGGTGAGTAAATTGTTTTGAGGCAAACATAGAATCCTCCTACATCAAATCCTTCAAAACCCAACAGAATAACAAAGCAGCAAATAAGCAATAATTGTAGCACACAATATACTCTACAATCTAAAATTCTAGAATAAATAAATAAAATTGTACCATCAAAAATATGAAGTATCCAAAATGACTCCGACATATTACATAAAAAAGAATTAGTAATCTAAGCAGTTCAGAAAGGTAGAAGTGTGTACAGGTAAATATAAACCTACTAAATGTATATCAGAAAGGGCAATAAAAGCTTCCGTTCTCTCTCCATAGTTTATGATGATAAAAAAGCAGGGGGGGTGGGATATGAAACAAAATTCCCCTTCAAAGAGCACCAAGGAACCATCATTTTATCAACAGCAAAACAAAATGGTCAAGATTTGACCAATCAAACCAACAGGGCAAGACAATTCGTGCCACTGGATCAACTCATCAGGTTAATAACCCTTTTTTTTTATTGTGCTCTCGTGTCAATGTAGCTCATAAATTATCCCTTTCTGTTTTGTTTTGGTTTTTGTTTTTCCTTTTTTCTAAAGATTTTTCTTTTTACTTTGTTGATTTATCATGGTTCATCCATGGCAACTCAACTTCTTATATAGACATAATGGTCACCAAGGACAATCCATCTTTTTTTCCTCTTTTTTTTATGGGTTTTTCAGTTTTTTTTTAAGTTTTTTTGGGAAAATGTAGAGAAACTATAGGTCTTCCATGAAATATTACGAGACATGGGTAATCAACACCCCCTTCCATCCATGGAAGTCTCCGACAGGCCATCCATGTCTCTGGAAGATGATCTCAATAAAATTCCAGCATGAACATCTACCTGACCTGAGTTATTGTCGTTAGCATTCTTTTCTTCTAGCACCAGACCTTGGACACCAGCTATAAGTGGATCTTGCGGAGTGCGAGGAGATTGAGAGCCAGACCCAGTGGGGAACTGAACAAAAGATGGCATAATCCATTTCATCCAACCATCACGTTTTCGGATTTTATCTCCCTAGCAATACAAGAAGAAAATTATGAAACCAAACTCATAACTCCAAATAAATCTTGTGATAACCAAAAAGCAAAACAAGCTACAGGCTGGAATGTCATAGCAATACCTGCACTTCCACAACAGCAGAAGCTTGCACAGCATGCAATATCAGTTGAATATCAGTAGTCAACTGCATGACCTGAAACCAAATCAATTGCATTGTCAGAGCTAAACAGGATGCTTTGAAGAAAAACTAGAGTAAAATCATATTTACATGTTATCATCCCATGCAAGGACCATCCACACAATGGGTTTTGAAGGGCTATGTGAAGCGTGAAGAGAAAAAGTGCAAAATGCAACCAGTAGACTGCTGTTCTACCAAAAAGGAAAAAGGAGAGACTAAAAGAGCAGCAACACATTATGTGATTCACAATTTACTTCTCTCGATACAAAACCAATCTTCTAAACATCATATTTGGAATGCAAGTAGGCAAATTGAAGCATATTAACAATTTTACAATGCTGAAAAACCTACAAAATAATATTTTGGTACTAGATACCCAGATGTAATTAGTGACAGCAAAGATATCAGCTTGTAAAAGGAAAAAGTCAAGCAGACCCACATAAGTTTTCTTCCAGGTCTTGATTAATAATTAATTGTAGCCAAATGGAAGAACAAATATAAACAAAGCAACAAATTCAACCATTTTAAAATGTGTTCTGGTAAATCCATTCAGTGCTTGATCTTCTTGTTTGTCGCAAAAGGTTAAGATATGCACATCGACAACCTGCTAAATGTTGACCATACTGATTTGTAAAGAGTGCTACAAAGAAAAGTTTCTAAAAACCAACTTAGTAGGTTACAACAGGAGAAAACTAGAAGAGCCAACAACATATCAAACCTGCTCCTACTTGTCCCATACCTAAACAGTCAGATGACCCAGAGCAGAGAAGCAAGCTGATGCATTAAGCATAGCATCAAAGGTAGATTCATTGGTGACTAGTTTTTTCTACCAAACAAAACATCAGAGTCACTTCAAAGGCAAGGATATATATCCTGTACAGGTTTCTGATAAAAAAAACCTTCATTCACACATAGGAGGAATTAAACAGACAGACATCCAGAACAAAGAACCATTAAAGTGTAATGGAGTGAAAAGAACTCCAATTACACGAGACCATGCAAATCTAACACAGTTTATCCCATCTAAATTTGAAACAGCCCATACCTTTCCTTTCACAGGAATCAAGAGAATTAAGCAAATTAGAGTTCAAAGCAATCAAGTATTCAAGAAACCCTAATGCATATAATTTCCTTCCCCACTAAATTGATGCATAGCTGTAATGTCACATACACAAGATTAGTCACAGACAGCCTATATCAGCTGAATGCAAAAGAGTGAAAATACAATTAGGCTTACTTTATTGAAGTTGGCAATTAGTTGAACTGGAACCCAACCCTGCTCATCCATGTTCCGGCGCAAATATATATCTTTAACTAAATTTTCATTACTGCAGCAAACATACAACACATGGAACAGGAATTTAGTTTTAAGCCCGTTATGTAAACATGACAAATAATAGGTTCAAAATGTCAGCATAAACCTGAAGTAATAATCTATCTGATTAACTATCTGAACATGCAACTGTGGGTCCACTGGAGGATAATAGACTGGAGGAGGCATTTGTCCAACAAAAGGCATCCCTGGCTGTGGAGCTAAATAGTATAGTGGCTGCATCTCTGGATAGACAAACAAATTAGAGTTAGACAATGTTGATAAAATGAAACTTCATTGACTAAAAAATCCATTAAACCTTATTGTGCAAACAACTCACCAGGACGAATGCCCATTGGAGAACCGTAAGGCCCTACAGGTGGGGGAATATATGCAGCTGCACCAGGTAGTGGTGGTGGTCTTATAAAGCCTCTTGGACCACCTCTTTGTGGTGGCACAACAGGGTCTCTTCCATTGAAACTTCTGTGATGATTCCACTCATGGTTCCCACGGTCTTGATCACGCCTTCCACCATACGAACCATCTCCGCGTAGATGAGACCCACTGTTATTCCTCCTGAAGTTGCGTTGCTGAGGATGGTCACCTCCACTCCTGTAGTAACCATCTCTAGTAACATTGCCACGCCCATGGTCTCTAACCGAGACATCAGAACCACCAGAGCTTGTCCTCAAAGAACTATTATTGGTATGTGAAGTGTCCATTGCTGAACTTGATTGTGGAAATTGGTGAGAAAAGCCACCATTAGAAGATAAATTCCCCCCACCCTCACGCCTCATCGACCTCTGGCGAGCAGGCTGAACATGATGCTGAGTAGCATTAGGGGTAGGGGTAGGGGTAGGGCTGTTAGGGTTACTAGTCGTCTGTTTCAGAGGAGCAGAAGATGACGATGCTAGCGAAGCCGATGCATCTGCAGTAGTCACCTAGAGTATACCAGCATTCAACAAACATGAAAATGACGCAATTTGATATTCAAATGTTTGTACATAAACCTAAAGAGTCGAAACAGAAAAGGATCGTTCGCGGCAAACCTGTGGCACAGGGCTCGCCGGATCATTAGAGTTCTTCGAGGGATCAACTGAAGACGGCTTCGGAGAAGCCTTGGTGGATTCAGAGAGAGTAGGCCAGGACACAGCTCCCATTACCAGGCCGCTGTCGCGAGCGGCATTGTTAGGCTTAATCCAGGCGACTTTCTTAGAACCATTGCCGCTTCCGGTTCCCTCCGGCAGTGTTTCCGCCTCAGAACCCTCGGTAGAAGACCCTCCCTTAACCTGAACGCCAGTCTGCTCGAAAACAACCTCCGACGGCTGCGGTACCAGCGACTCAGACGGCGGCGCGGTAGGATCTCTCAGTTGTTCGCCTTCCGGCTCCTGGACACTCTGATTCCACGGCGGCGACGAGGTCCTAGCGGCGCCGGAAGAATTCCGGCGAGGCGGTGTATGAGGGGTGCCGATGGCTTCTCCGGTGGTGGCGCGAGGGGAGAGAGCAGCGTTGGCATTGGCGTTCTCCGTAGCCGCCATAATTAGGCAATCTAGGAGACTTCTAAACTAGGGTTTTGAAAAGACTCACTTGTTCGGAGAATCCAAACAAAGAAAACAGGGAATTCGATCGACAAATTGGTGTTTTTCGTCAGAGTAGAGAGAGGAGAAGGAAGAAAAGGAATTTCTGCAGCGAGAAATGCAAATTTGGAAACCGATTGATGGAGAGGATCGAATCCAATTTCTCTTTTCTTCTCCCTCTTCTACCTCCTGTCTCATACAGAATCCCAGTGTTGACGCTTGACGCAAGTTTTATTTTTTTTATGGTGAATCTTTCAATTTTACCAATTTGACCCTGATCTCAACTTTCCCACACTAGAAAGTTAACCCTACCAAATTAACTCAGCCTTAAAAATTGGTAAAAGATATATACACACTAAAAATCGTCTAAATGCAAATCAAAGTGTGCGTTAATCCTTAACGTATAGGTTTTGTGCGATATTTCTTAACGCACAAGGGATAGAAGAGGTATTTTCGGAAAATTCGGGGGTAAAATCTGTGCGACATGACTTAACGCACAGGTTGAATTGGGTCAAGCGAGACAAGCCCAAAAATAGTCTGGCTCAGCTTAACCACGTGTGCGTTAAGGAATATCGCACATATTTATGTGCGACTAGACTTAACGCACAGGTTGAATTGGGCCAAGGGAGACAAGCCCAAAAATAGTCTGGCCCAGCTTAACCACGTGTGCGTTAAGTCATATCGCACATATTTCTGTGCGACTAGAGTTAACGCACAACGGTGCGATAAGGGTTGAAGCCGATTCTTCTTCCCCTTTCCCATTTCCTGATTTCGGCGCCGAATTTTTTTCCCGAATTTTTTCTCGTTTCTTCGATTTCGATTTCCCAGAATTTTCGTCTATTCAATCTCAAATCCGATCATGGATTCAAATAGGGGGGCTCATGGCGGTCCGACTGGTGGTGATGAGGTGGCCGGAGGCGTTGAGGCGGCAGCGACCGGAGCTCCTGTGCAGCAGACTCGCGCCGGTGGTGGTGGTTTGGCGTCTGGTTCCGGAGCTGAGGGGGTGCAGACGACGGCCGGTCTCGGAGGAGGAGCCGCCGCTGGTGTCGGAGGTGGAGCCATCGTTGGTGTCGGAGGTGGAGCCGCCGCTGGTGAAGCTCCGGCTTGGATGGCCATGGAGGAGGAGGAGGATGGTAGCTTAGTCCGACGGACTACTGGTGGCGCGAGACGTCGGTTGACCCCATTGATCCCGTCGAGTCCACCTATTGACGTTACACCCACAACAGGCATCAGTCGTCAGGTAAGTAGATTTGCTTAGAAATCATCCAAATTTATTCAAATTTTGTCGTTAAATTTTAATCGTTATATTTGTTAGATTTGCTTAGAATTCATCTAAATTTTGACGTTAAATTTTAATCGTTATATTTGTTAGATTTGCTTAGAATTCATCCAAAATTAAGTTTATATAAAATTTAGAGAAATATGATAAAATATATATAATTTATATAAAATTTAAATGAAATTTAAAATGTCATATAATATTTAGCGAAATAGGTATGAAAGTTAGATAATTCTGAACCGATCAATAAATATGAAATTTAGATAAAATAGATTAATTAGAAATAATGCTTTATAAAATTAGATATTATAGATATTAAATTATATAATTTAAGTTTAAAATAAAAGTTCGAATTTCGTTTGAAATTGAGAGAAATAAATTAATGATATTAGAGAATGACTATAATAAATTACGAAACAATAATTTTAGGCATTATGGGACGCGTTGGGTGGATCTGAGGGGATGACACATCCCGCTCCGGTAGCTGATCGACGCGGTGCGCCTAGAAGGCACATCTCAGCGACAGTGCGGCGTCATGCGGTGTAGATGAGGGCGGACTTATTAGCAGTAAAGTCACCGGTTCCAGCTTCTGGTCCGACTGAAGATGCATCGCCGGTTCTAGCTTCTTGTCCGACCGAGGATGGAGGACGCATATGTCACATCTGGTGACGATATGCCAGTTGATGAGGCGGCATGTCATGTGTTAGACGAGGACGAGGACCTGTTGGCAGACTACACGGTTTCTTATGAGCCGATTTTACCGGATGAGACCGACCCTCCACCTCCTTGTTCTGTCCCATCCCCCGTTTCCTCCCCGTTCCCTTATAGTCTTGCTGCCCCCTCCCCTATTTCTTCCCTTGCACCAGCTCCAGCACCAGCTCCAGCACCAGCACCAGCTCATGGCCCCGTTCTAAGGCAGTCTTCTTGGATGCCTGGAGGACCGCACGTCCCTTTCCTCCTTCCGAGCTACACCACACATATCGCGAAGGCGATTTATGATTTGACTCCTTTGGCCCCTCCTCCCCCTCGTGCCCCCACCCTTCCACAGCAGCGACGGCGCAGGAGAGCTAGAGGACAGGCTGCTCCAGAGGCTGCACCAGAGGCTGCTCCCGAGGTTGCGCCGGAGGAGGCTGCAGATGTTGAGGCCGCTCCCCGTGTTTCAGGTCGTCAGGCCCGCCAACAGACTCAGGATTTGGTGCGTTTTCTTAACTCATTTGTCTTGTAGAAATGTAATTATTTTTTTTAATTTCGTAGCTAATATTAATTATCGAACATGCAGACCCGTAAGGTCTTGAGGGTTCACTTCCACGTCGGCATCGTCACAGATCTTGAGCCGTTCATCAGACTCGAGCCAGAGTCATGGTTTCGGCTAGCGGAGCGTAGTGGCCTCACACATCTCCGTGTTCTTGGCACTGGGGCTATTGATCGCGTCCTGGTCTCTGCTTTTGTGGAGAGATGGCACCTTGAAACGTCATGGTTCCATTTTCCTTGGGGCGAGATGATGATTACGCTACACGACGTTTATGAGATACTCAGGGTGCCCATTGACGGGAGGAGTTGTACGGCACCAGGCGTGAACGATCTAGAGCTCAGACGGAGGATTGCGCTGGAGCTTTTTGGGTTTGACGATAGTTCTCAGGTGGATAGATGGTACCGTACTGGCGGCATTCCTATCGTGAGGCTACAGGACGATTTGACGCGCATGATGGGTAGCGAGCAGAGGGACGAGAGCGTATTGGCTTCACTTTATCTGTTCTTGATGCTCGGCTCCACAGTGTTGGTCGACAAGTCTACCCGTCAGATCAAGCACAAGTGGTTGGCACTGTTGTTCGATCACGAGGCCACAGGCCGATATGCATGGGGAGCAGGCATTCTGGCGTTCTTGTACCGAAACTTAGGACAGGCGTCCAGACGAGAGGCACAGGGCATTGCCAGTTGTGGCATACTTTTGAGGGTAAGAATTTAAATTTAATAAATTTGAATTTACTTTATACATTATAATTATTTCTTTTGTAACCTTATACTTCGTTCGATCTTCTTATGTAGTCATGGATATGGGCGTACTTTCCTCATTTCCGTGGACATTATGTCACGGACCCAGCTGTCATGGCCGACGATGCTTCTGCCATCAGAGACGGCCAGGAGGTACCACAGAGCAAGGAGCCAGGGCGTTTGGTGTGTATGCGCCAGATGCTGGACAGTATTAGATATGAGGAGGTAATATGTTTCACCATATTAGTATTTTAATTTATAATATGTACTTCATGCTATATATTTTATAATATGTTATCAATTTTATTTGTTACAGGTACAGTGGTGTCTGTTTCCTAGAGTATCATTCGACCGACCAGAGTACGCTCCTTCCCTGTTTAGAGGGATCATTCAGATCATGGATATTCAGGAGCCGTACCTGTCGGACCGCTGCCTTCGTCAGTTTAGCCATGTACAGGGGATCCCGATCTTACCCCCAGAGCCGAGCTCATTGATCCGACAGGACGACCTCAGGCATTACGACGTCAAATTCGACGCTCATCTATTGGGGGCATGGGATGAGGATCCGAGGCCTTTGATCCATGTTGAGGCGCCACCAGTCACGCGCTATTGGGATGTTACAGATGACTATCTGGATTGGTTGGACGAGTATTCACATGTGCTGGTGGATCCTAGATCCACCAGACAGGATCGTCCTCATGGCCCTGTCCATCCCACACCATCGGTGGACACTCTTGCGGTATGTGCAATTTGTTTAAATCAATTAATGTCATTTATTAATTAATCATATTTAAATTCTAATGGGTATTTGCCAATACAGCAGAACCAGTTGGTTGCTGGTGAGATTCGTGCCTATTTCCAGAGGCGGACGCGTAAAGATCTTATCCCCGTTCAGGAGGTTGACGAGATGATGTCTCTTCTATTGCATATGCTGACTGATGAGACTCCTCCGATGGCCCCTCCTCCACCTCGTGCATCACAGATATTCCTGGATTCCATACATGAGTCGCGGGAGGGTAGTGGGAGTCAGCTCGGAGATTAGCGATGTTATGTGTTTTGAAATTGTGTTTTGGACTTGTGTTTTGTATTTTGGGTTACCTATGTATACATTTTAATTTGCCCAATAGGACCAACAAACGCATATTGGGCCCAAACTAGGCCCGAACAAGCATATTGGGCCTAAACTAGGCCCAATAGGACCAACAAACGCATATTGGGCCCAAACTAGGCCCGATAGAACCAACAAACGCATATTGGGCCCAAACTAGGCCCGATAGAACCAACAAACGCATATTGGGCCCAAACTAGGCCCATTATAACTTCATAAAACTTTGTCTGGGCCCATTAACTTATAATACGAGTGAGACATCAGTATAATATTATAATAACATAGTATTATAACTTATACGTACAGCTTCTTCATACTTCGTGATATATCGTTACTATAAAACTCATGTAAGTATATAGTGCAAGTAGAGATTGCTTAAGAATTATGTACAATACATTAGTATAAACCATGACTGATGAATGCTTTATAAGTATAAAGTTCTAAATCATATATAAGAAACCCTAAACCCTAAGCCCTAAATCCTAAACCATAAAACCTTAAACAATACATTAGTATTAACCATATGGTAAGATAATATTAATTTATTTAATATGCATTTAATCCTAAACCCTAAACCGTTGGAACGTATATAAGAAACCCTAAACCCTAAACCCTATCCTAAACCCTAAAACAATACTATGCATTAACCCTAAACGCACACATATTCATTGGGCTGTTACGAAGCCCAATGACTGTTGGGGCCAGAGTCAAGCCCAGCCAGGTGTGCGTTAAGCCTAAACGCACACCCAGAATCCATCCTGAACGGCCAATATTCGGCTGTTATGAAATCCGACCGTTCTTTGTGTGTTAAGGGATAACGCACCAACGGTAAGAATTTTATAACGGTCGAATTTCCCTCCTATATATACCCATATCAATTTCTTCATACTTCCACATCCAAACACAACAATCACCTTTTTGCTTTAGTTTTTGCAAGACTTTATATTTTCTTATACAATAATTCGTATTACATATCAGGGGATGACTTCATCCTCCAACAGTGCATTACCTCCGGTTACAATGTGCGAATGCAATTTTCCGGTCGTATTGTACACTTGCGACAAGCCCAATCACTATAAAACAAGGTACCTCGCATGCAAAGATTACGTCCCATCGGAGCGGTATGAAGATGAAAGAGGGTGTCGTACCTTTAAGTGGCTCGATCCACCGTATGACGAGAATACTGCCAAGGTTATCAGAGATCTGGTGAAGGAAAGAAATAAGCTTCAAGAACTATGTGACACCCTTTCCGATAAATGTTGGAAGTTAAAGAGAACGATATATTATCGGGGTTATGATATAACGAAATGATGTTGTTTGATTATGTAATATTACAGTGTTATGATTGTATAAGTTTAATGTCTTTTTATATTGTATTCCAATTTTAAGTATGTAATTTTACGTTTGGATTACTCTTAAACACACCAAAGCAATAATAATCAGCAAATAATCAAGCTAAATAACATCAAATTTCATATTGTATTACAATTCACACTAAACTCTAATACGCCACATAATCTGGATTCTTGCCGGCTGCAATGCGGCATTCCCTAAACTCTTGAAATTTCGAAGCATACAATGTTTCCCACCAAAGGATGTTCGGATCACAATGTCTTCGCCACGCATCCGTCATGGGTGGTAATGGAGACTCGTTAATGAGCGTCACCTATTGGAATACAAAAACAAAACCCAATTAGCATACACAATATTGCAAATGAAACATCTAGGTACAAGTAGAGATACAAAACATTACCGGTATCCAGTGGTTGTGACACCCTACGTGTGCTATCCCCACAAAATTTATGGGAGGTGCGAAGCTTGATCCAGACGTCCGTATTGGTAAGCACAATGAAGGGTGCTCAGATATGACGACGATAGCAACGTTATACACCGTTGCAAACACTAAACCCATGAATGGCATGTCAAGCCAATAATCCGCGCCACAAGGGGTATTAACATAGTTAATTTGAACCATTAGATCATCCCATGACCCTGGTCTTGCATAAGCTCGTACCGGCTCCCACATTTGTCGGTTAACACGCAACTCATTTGCCATCGCGCTACGGATCAAGGGATACTGACTCTCACTCATCCCCATAAGCACAGCCAAAGACCGATAGCCACAATGTCCATCTGAACGTACTTCCTTAGCACCGTTAATGTACCCAATGTGATACCCCGTAATTTTGTAAGGTTATTTTGGGAATTATGGAATTTTCCCGAGTAACCGTTGTGTACGTCGGATTTAATTCAGGTAGCTTGAGACATTCTGTAATGTGCTCTATATCTGTAATATTTTTCTCAGTGAAATAATATACAGACATCATGCCTTGGAGTTTAATTGTCGTTCGCATACGATAATTTTTATCCCGGTTTAATGTCTTATCCGTTCAAAGCTGAACGGGCGGAAAAAAGGGTCACGGCGACCGCCGTAAAGTCGCGGCGACCGCCGTCGTGAGACCCAAGCACGGCGACCGCCGTAAAGATACGGCGCCCGCCGTTCCAACGCCCGAGGAGGCAGCTGATGTGTCATGCCGCGGCGACCGCCGTAAGTGTCGTCATCGTTGCCCAGTAGTCGTTGCCCATTGGTCACCGACGTTGTTTCTGGCGAGCGCCGCAGTAGCTCTAGGCCCTCGTCTTCGAACTCCAGATGTGTTGGCTATAAAAGGAGGTGCTGGGGGTGAGGTTTTGAGCCATCCAAGCACCAAACCTCTGCCAAATTCGCCTCTCGCCGGATTTGTGCTTTCGTCGGAAATTTCGAAGCTTTCGTCGGTGTTGTTAGTGGTGTTTCCAGCAGCCTTTGTGAAGCCTTGTGGTTGCCTTGGAAGGTCAGAAACCAAGCCAGGCTGAAAGGGGTCGAAACGCGCTTTGTTTTGGTGAGATTTCTCTCGTTCTGTGTCGTCTGAGTTCTTCACGGCGACCGCCGTGTTCTTCGCGGCGACCGTCGTGATGAATACGGCGACCGCCGCCAAGAACAGCGACCGCCGCCAGAGCCCAGAACGCCTTCGTGGCTTTGGCTTGGTTGGTTGTCGTCGTGGCGTATTTCCTTTCGTATTCTTTCGCCGTGTTTAGATTCGTACTGTTTATGTCGGATCTAACTTAGGGTTCCTTTTATGGGTCGACTCGAAGGTTGTTGTGCTGTCGGAACTATACTGTGTCGAGCCCGGAATCCAGTTGACGTCGTTAGACTATTCTGCGGATTAAGGCAAGTGGCGGTTCGCTCTTGCTCATTCGTTCCATATTTACATTAATTATCAGTAGTTTATCTGAGTAATTAATTTGGAATGAATATTCTGTTTGTCTGGAAACGGTTTTGTTAAACTGTTTTGAAAATCATATAATAGGTTGTATATCTGTTAGAACAACGCTATTATCTGTGATCGCCTTTCGGGCCTTTATGTGGATTTATCCAGTAACTGTTGTTGTGCTATACTGTTTAGTTAGCACTAGTGGCTAGGAACGCTATGTACCTTGAGGGGGTTTAGCTGTTTCTTTATAACTGGTACTTGGTGGTTCATCCCCAGTACTTTCTCTTTGGTCATGACCATACCCTTTCACAGGGTAGGCGCACTTCGCTAGTGCCAAATCTTTCAGGGTTCATCCCTTCTATAACTCTTGTGAGGAGATCTGATATCTCTTGTGAGGAGATCCGATATCTCTTGTGTGGAGATGTAAAAGCTTATAACGTAATGCTCGTTTTGGAATTTAATAAGATAAGTGCCCGAGTGCACATGATTAATATACCTTGGGCGAGTAGTGCAGCTAAGTTCAGTGCAGCTAGGAAAACTCGTCTTGACTTGAATGTAGTACGTTCTCTTTCCAATCTGGATTCGCTGTAGGCGATGAGGTTGGTCGTGAACCGAAGCATCTCAGTCAGTTTTAAATCATTGTTGTATGATCCTGTAATCATTCCAGATTTGTCATATTTCCTTAAAGACTCAATCTCTTGGAGTCTCTTTTCGAATCGATTTCTGTGAAGATGAAGTCTTCCAAAATCTTCTCTCATGCATACCTCTTGTTGTTATTCCGTGAAAGTATTGGGTTATGTATCGTCCCTTCGGTTATTATTTGAGGGACAATGATAGTAAACGGTTACGATCACTCGAACCATTCTGCTTTTTACCCTTGCTAGTCTATTCAAGTAGACTAACCCACGAACATTGTTCTCCGCATGTGGGCTGGTGTCATCCGTTCGATTCGGCACATCAGATAGAGTGAAGATTTGAGGAGACTAGATTGACTATGAAGACGACGATTGTTTTTGGATGTTTTAATAATTGCTTTTAATCAGGTTGAGATCCTTGGGCAGGTGATCATCACGATCACAACCCCGTTTGTAAAATCTTTTATTTGTCTTCCGCTGTACTTTGTTTGAACTCTATGTTTGGCCTATTCGGGATTGGGTTGTAATCCTGTAACTCTTGTTTCCTCGACAATGTTATGTTTTGGAATTTAATGCTTGATCTTTGTGTATCAATTGCATTTCATAAATTGTATTTATTTGGTAAAGCCTTGGGTGATCTCGGTAAGGAACACTGGGGTCACTGGCGGTAATACCTTTCCAAAAGGGTTAAGTTTTGGGGGTGTTACAGTTGTGGTATCAGAGCCAAAGGTTTTAAAACGGGTTTGGGATTTTATAAATCATTTATCCGTTTTTGAAAATGCTTCAAAAGGGCTCTGAATTTTCAAAGTGAAAAGAATTTCAAAACACCGTTCATAGTCATGTCTTATGTACAGTATGATATAGTAAGCTTGCTTCTATGTCTAGAAAGACTAATTCCTTTCCCGTTGCCCCGTTTGATATGGGTGCATTCTGTTCTCTTCAGAGGAACCCGGGAGAAGCCGAGGTGGTTTCACCATCTCTAGCTAGGCTTGATTCCTAGTTCGCTCGTTGTGAGTTGAGGTTGTAGAACCTAGTAACTCGCTTCGAGTCCATCAATAGAAATTACCAAGTTGATCTATTCTAAGTTGATTTTATTACAATAATTGTATCAAAATGATACTAAAGTGATAAAATCCTTGGAATTTGATCGGTAAACAGATGGTGAACACGAGGAATACTATCCGTACTGGTGTTGGGCCAAGCAATGACCCCAGACTAAATCCGAGGAATGTTGCAGACCCATCAGACGAGCGTGAGTCTGTCTTCCATAATAATCCTGGAGGCAACGACCCAGCTAGGGACAACGCTCCAAGGATATTTGATAAAGCAGTTGTTGCAGAAATTCGGGGAATCGTCATGCAAGCGATTGCCGACGCGTTACGCCCGAATGTGCATCAGGCACAAGGAGTGCCAGTATCTCGAGAAGTTCCGAGGTTTGAGGAACAAGAGAACCATGTGCTGCAGGGAGGGGTGATCAGGAATAGAGGGGAGTATGGCCGAGCCCTGAAGGCTGTTAACTTCATGAGGCCTGACAGCTTCGATGGGAAAGGAGAGCCAGTCAAGGTGGCTCATTGGTTTTCCCACATGGAGCGGCTATTCCGCAATGTTGAGTGCACTGAAGCAGAGAGAGTGCATATAGCCTCTCTTCAGTTAAAGGAAGAAGCCAGCGAATGGTGGGAGAGTATCGGCTTAGCTGATAGCCCGGTTTTGACCTGGTCTATGTTTAAGACCAAGATGACTGATCGTTTCTTCTCTCGTGCTATGAGGGAGGAGAAACACAAGGAATTTCTGTATCCGTAAACGGATGGATTGAAGGTGACCGAGCTTGCAACCAAATTCAATCATCTAATGCAGTACGCTGGACCTGAGATATCCAGTGAGGCACAGAAGATCTGGTATTTCCACGAATGGATGAGTCTAGACATCAAGCCGATGATGGTGCACCACACATGCTCTACTCTAGAGCAGTATGTGGATACAGCCTACAAGCTGGAGGTGACTCTGGAGGAGTCGACCAAGAAGCGTAACAGCCAGAGGCAAGTGCAGTACCAGCCTCAAGCAAGTGGGTTCAAACGCCCCGCGCCACCATCAGATTTTGCCAAATCTGGCCGAGCAAGAACGAATAAGACTCATGATGGGTCTACGCAACGTTCTGACCAAGGCAATAATCCGATTCAGTGCTACAACTGCGATACGCACGGGCACAAGAGCAATGAATGTCTGAAGGACAAAAAGACATGCTTTGACTGCGGAAAGGAGGGTCATATGCAGGCGTTCTGTCAGCGGAGGAATGTGAAAGGAGCTGAGTCACGGCAAGGGTCTGTTAATCAGAACAACCGACCCAAGTTCAGTCTGGTGGAAGCTCCTAGCCCTTCAATGCAGACGACTGCGCAGAACAAAGGGAAAGCCCCGATGGCTTCAGGAAGTCAAGGTCAACGCCTATACGTGATACGTGAGGCGGATGGACCCTATGCTCCTAATGCTTAGAGTACTTTGTATCTGCATTACACTTTTGTTAATGTGTTGTTGATGTGGGTGCTACCCAGACTTTCATTTTGGATGGTTGTAAGTTAAGTGGTGTGTGCAACGAGGTTGTGAACCTTTTGTTGTAACTCTTCTTATATATGAACCTTTGGTTTATACCAAGTTATGTTTCGTTGCTTGTTGATGGGGTAAGGTCTCGTGTTCGAGACTCACCAACAACCTCTGAGGAGATGGCTGCCTATTAATTAGGTGGAACTATCAAGGATGGGTTGAGATGTATGGACAGCGACTCATAGCAACAGAGGACGCTGGTAATGGATGGGCCTAGACTCGGAGCCACTAGTGAGTCGTCTGTGAACCATATAGTGGGCTGGTCCAAGATGGTGACCATTTAGTGGGAACCAATCGTCTGTCGGATTGTCAATTACCATCAAGGGTAAGAAATTTAAAGCGATTTGACCTAAATAACCATGGTCCATACGATAATTATTCTCGGTATGGATTGACGGAAGCGTCACAAGGCAGTGGTCGACTTCAGTTTTTGATATTTCTGTGGTTAGAGGATTTACGGGTGTCTTTCCAGAAGATATTCATGGATACCCCGAATCGTGTCGTGGAGTTTGCAATTGATCTCGAGCCGTGTACCACGCCGATCTCTGAGGCACCGTACTGGATGGCTCCTATTGAGACGCAAGAATTGAAGAAGCAACTCAAGGATCTTCTTGACAAAAGTTATATAAAGCTGAGTGCATCACCTTGATTAGGAGTGCCCTAGTTTTATGTGTCAAAAAGAAAGATGGACCGTTTCGACTTTATTTTGACTTTCGAGAGTTGAATAAAGTCACGATCAAGAGCAAGTATTTGTTGCCAAGGAGTGATGATCTGTTGGATCAACTACAGGGAGCAAAAGTTTTCTCCAAGATCGACCTGAGATTTGGTTTTCATCAGCTCAGGATTCGTGAGGATGATATTCCGAGGATTGCGTTTCGAAAAGAGATGGTTACTACGAGTTTGTAGTCATGCCATCTGGGCTTACGAATGCTCCAGGAGTTTTCATGAACCTAGTGCATCGATGTTTTAGACCAGTACTTGAATAAGTTCATAGTGGTCTTCATCAATGGCATTTTGATTTTTCCCGAGCAAGGAAGCTAACAGGGAACGTCTGCGGATTGCTTTATCGGTCCTTAGACCAAGTCGGTTGTACGCAAAGTGGGCTAAGTGCGATTGTTGAATCTAGAAGTGGCTTTCTTAGGCCATGTGATCAATAAGAATGAGGTTATGGTAATTCCCCAGAAGAGTGAATCAGTAGTTGTTTGGAAGCGGCCTCAGGGTGTGAGCGAGGTGCGCAGTTTCCCAGAGCTTGCAGGACATTATAGACGGTTCATGGAAGGATTTTTTCTAAGATCTCTCCACCTATGACCAGTCTGTCCACAAAGTCCACAAGAAGTTTGTCTGGAATGACAAGTACGAGGTCAGTTTCCAGGAGTTGAAGCGACGGTTGACCTCGGCACCCGTGTTAGCACTCCCAGAGGGGAATGACGATTATGTGGTCTATAGTGATGCTTCCAAGTGTGGTCTGGGTTGTGTTTTGATGCAAAGGGGCAGAGTCATTGCTTACGCATCTAGACAACTCAAGACTTACGAAGAAAACTATCCGACCCATGATCTTGAGTTAGCAGCGGTTGTCTTTGCGCTGAAGATTTGGAGGCATTACCTCTACGGTATAAGATGTCAAGTCTTCACTGACCACAAAAGTCTCAAGTATATATTTACTCAGAAGGAGTTAAATATGAGACAACGCCGCTGGCTAGAGTTGCTCAAGGACTACGACATGGAGTTGTTGTATCATCCGGACAAGGCTAATGTAGTAGCTGATGCACTAAGCCGGAAGACAACGCATGAGACTGTAGTTGCTCTACTTACTGCTCAGACCAAGCTAAACCAAGAGTCATGCGACATTGAAGTCTTATATGACCAGCGTAGAGGGTACCTGCGTATGATGGAGATTTAGGCTACACTGCTGGATCAGATCAAAGAAAAACAAGTCGATGACATCATCTTGGTAAAGTTAAGCAGTGAAGTGATGGATGGGAAAGCTCCCAGTTTTGTGGTTCAGGATGATGGATCACTTTGGTTTCAGGATCGGATCTGTGTGCCTGACACAGAAGGTCTTCGTCAGTTGGTGATGAGAGAAGCTCATTCATCTGCTTATTCTGTGCATCCTAGCTCTAGCAAGATGTATAAGGATCTCAGGAATAAGTTTTGGTGGCCAAACATGAAGTGGGACGTAGCAGACTTTGTGGCAAAGTGCTTAACTTGCCAAAAAGTCAAGATCGAACACCGCAGACCAGGTGGTGAGATGCTACCTCTCCTCGTGCCAGAATGAAAATGGGAGGACATTTTCATGGACTTCGTCACTGGGCTACCCAAGACTCGAAGTCAGAGAGATGCTATCTGGGTAATTGTGGATAGGCTTACGAAGAGTGCTCATTTTATAGCCATCAAGACCACATGGGAAACCCAGAAGCTAGCCGAAGTTTACCAGAAGGAGATTGTCCGCTTACATGGCATTCCTAAGACCATTGTATCGAACCGAGATGGCCGTTTCATGTCAAGATTCTGGAAGGAACTTCATAAGGCTATGGGGACCGAGTTGAGGTTCAGTACAGCGTTTCATCCTCAGACAGATGGCCAGTCTGAAAGGACCATCCAGACTTTGGAGGATATGCTTAGAGCTTGTGTGCTCGATCGTCCGACTAGCTGGGAGGACAGCTTGAGTCTGATTGAGTTCACATACAACAATAGCTGGCAGGCTACAATCAAGATGGCTCCGTTTGAAGCTTTGTATGGTCGCAGATGCAGATCTCCGATTTGTTGGGACGATAATGCCGACAAAATTCTGCTTGGACCAGAGTTGGTCGAAAGGACGGCTTCAGACATTGCTTTGATCAGACAAAGAATGTTGACCGCTCAGAGTCGACAGAAGTCCTACGCAGATCGGAAGCGCAGGACTGTCGAGTTCGAGGTCGGTGACAAGGTTTTTGTCAAGGTATCGCCTTCCAAAGGAGTTTTCAGATTTGGTAAGCGTGGGAAGCTTAACCCTCGCTACGTGGGACCATTCGAGATTTTGGATAGAGTGGGATCTCTAGCGTACCGCTTGGCGTTGCCGCCATCGGCTCACCCGGTGCATAACGTGTTCCACATGTCTTTACTCAGAAAGTATGTACCAGATGAATCTCATGTGCTTAGTTATGAAGACATCGAGATTCAAGCTAATGGTACTTATGAAGAGTTGCCCGTGCGCATTTTGGAGCGTCGGGAGAAGCATTTGCGCAACAAGATCGTACCATTGGTACGAGTGCTGTGGTCCAAGTCAGAGACCAAAGAAGTTACTTGGGAGACGTGGGAAACCGAGTCAGATATGCTCAGGCGTTTTCCCGAGTTATTCTCGACCTAAGTTTCGGGGTCGAAACTTCTTGTAAGGGGGAGGAGATGTGATACCCCGTAATTTTGTAAGGTTATTTTGGGAATTATGGAATTTTCCTGAGTAACCGTTATGTACGTCGGATTTAATTCAGGTAGCTTGAGACATTCTGTAATGTGCTCTGTATCTGTAATATTTTTCTCAGTGAAATAATATACAGACATCATGCCTTGGAGTTTAATTGTCGTTCGCGTACGATAATTTTTATCCCGGTTTAATGTCTTATCCGTTCAAAGCTGAACGGGCGGGAAAAAGGGTCACGGCGACCGCCGTAAAGTCGCGGCGACCGCCGTCGTGAGACCCAAGCACGGCGACCGCCGTAAAGATACGACGCCCGCCGTTCCAACGCCCGAGGAGGCAGCTGATGTGTCATGCCGCGGCGACCGTCGTAAGTGCCGTCATCATTGCCCAGCAGTCGTTGCCCGTTGGTCGCCGACGTTGTTTCTGGCGAGCGCCGCAGTAGCTCTAGGCCCTCGTCTTTGAACTCCAGATGTGTTGGCTATAAAAGGAGGTGCTGGGGGTGAGGTTTTGAGCCATCCAAGCACCAAACCTCTGCCAAATTCGCCTCTCGCCGGAGTTGTGCTTTCGCCGGAAATTTTGAAGCTTTCGTTGGTGTTGTTAGTGGTGTTTCCAGCAACCTTTGTGAAGCCTTGTGGTTGCCTTGGAAGGTCAGAAACCAAGCCAGGCTGAAAGGGGTCGAAACGCGCTTTGTTTTGGTGAGATTTCTCTCGTTCTGTGTCGTCTGAGTTCTTCACGGCGACCGTCGTGTTCTTCGCGGCGACCGCCGTGATGAATACGGCGACCGCCGCCAAGAACAGCGACCGCCGCCAGAGCCCAGAATGCCTTCGTGGCTTTGGCTTGGTTGGTTGTCGTCGTGGCGTCTTTCCTTTCGTATTCTTTCGCCGTGTTTAGATTCGTACTGTTTATGTCGGATCTAACTTAGGGTTCCTTTTATGGGTCGACTCGAAGGTTGTTGTGCTGTCAGAACTATACCGTGTCGAGCCCGGAATCCAGTTGACGTCGTTAGACTATTCTGCGGATTAAGGCAAGTGGCGGTTCGCTCTTTCTCATTCGTTCCATATTTACATTAATTATCAGTAGTTTATATGAGTAATTAATTTGGAATGAATATTCTGTTTGTCTGGAAACGGTTTTGTTAAACTGTTTTAAAAATCATATAATAGGTTGTATATCTGTTAGAACAACGCTATTATCTGTGATCGCGGGCCTTTATGTGGATTTATCCAGTAACTGTTATTGTGCTATACTGTTTAGTTAGCACTAGTGGCTAGGAACGCTATGTACATTGAGGGGGTTTAGCTGTTTCTTTATAACTGATACTTGGTGGTTCATCCCCAGTACTTTCTCTTTGGTCATGACCATACCCTTTCACAGGGTAGGCGCACTTCGCTAGTGCCAAATCTTTCAGGGTTCATCCCTTCTATAACTCTTGTGAGGAGATCTGATATCTCTTGTGAGGAGATCCGATATCTCTTGTGTGGAGATGTAAAAGTTTATAACGTAATGCTCGTTTTGGAATTTAATAAGATAAGTGCCCGAGTGCACATGATTAATATACCTTGGGCGAGTAGTGCAGCTAAGTTCAATGCAGCTAGGAAAACTCGTCTTGACTTGAATGTAGTACGTTCTCTTTCCAATCTGGATTCGCTGTAGGCGATGAAGTTGGTCGTGAACCGAAGCATCTCAGTCAGTTTTAAATCATTGTTGTATGATCCTGTAATCAATCCAGATTTGTCATATTTCCTTAAAGACTCAATCTCTTGGAGTCTCTTTTCGAATTGATTTCTGTGAAGATTAAGTCTTCCAGAATCTTCTCTCATGCATACCTCTTGTTGTTATTCCGTGAAAGTGTCGGGTTATGTATCGTCCCTTCGGTTATTATTCGAGGGACAATGATAGTAAACGGTTACGATCACTCGAACCATTCTGCTTTTTACCCTTGCTAGTCTATTCAAGTAGACTAACCCACGAACATTGTTCTCCGCATGTGGGCTGGTGTCATCCGTTCGATTCGGCACATCAGATAGAGTGAAGATTTGAGGAGACTAGATTGACTATGAAGACGACGGTTGTTTTTGGATGTTTTAATAATTGCTTTTAATCAAGTTGAGATCCTTGGGCAGGTGATCATCACGATCACAACCCCGTTTGTAAAATCTTTTATTTGTCTTCCGCTGTACTTTGATTGAACTCTGTGTTTGGCCTATTCGGGATTGGGTTGTAATCCCGTAACTCTTGTTTCCTCGACAATGTTATGTTTTGGAATTTAATGCTTGATCTTTGTGTATCAATTGCATTTCATAAATTGTATTTATTTGGTAAAGCCTTGGGTGATCTCGGTAAGGAACACTGGGGTCACTGGCGGTAATACCTTTTCAAAAGGGTTAAGTTTTGGGGGTGTTACACCCAAACCAGAAGTAATCGATATTCCGAACCCCAAAGTCCACCCCAAAATGAATCATGGGTTCCTCAGGCCATTCCGACTTACGGACTCCCACATCGGCGTCCTCAAATTGTGATTCTTCTGGTTGCGGTTGTGATTGCATGTTCTCAGCGTCGAGCACCACAATACTTGGTTGCTTTCTGGGACGGCATGGCCCTTTTGCCTTCTCCTTTGCCTTTCCTTGTGCCTTTGCCTTCTCAGACTTCACTAAGTCTTCTCTTACGTTCTCATGCAGACTCTTTTCCCTAGTCGACGACCCCTTTGCCTTGTTCTTCGCACCACTTGGCCTTCCCTTGGAACGTATGCCCGTCGGCTCCATAAATGTACTCTATTCCGGATGCTCCAAGGCCATGTACAACTCACTCATTTGCCATAACGTGGCTTGGGTCAAAATACGGCTTTGCACTTTCGACCACATCTCACGCAATCTCAACTCTGGAATGGAAATAGCTACACCGTCATCACCAAGTGCACATGTTGTTGGATCGTTTTCCCAATGCAAGTCCTTCCAGAAGTCGTGAATGTCGTCTGGAGTGAGAGTTGTCTTTGTAATGATGGCTTTTGCAATATCGTGGACGCACGGTAACCCAAGGCTATCTCTCACCCAATGATCATCACATACTTCTGAATACTCATCCTTCACTAGCTGATCATACATGGCCAACAACAAATCAAAATACCTATCCGACACTCTGCAAAACAGCCTTAAAAAGACCATTCGAGCAAGCTCTGGAAACCCTGGGTCGTTGAACTCCATTGGTCGTGTAGACAGTGACTTATTCATGGTCGCTTTTATCGTGTCTATTTGAAGAAGGATTGCATGGTGGATCCTTACGATCACTCTGTTAAAGCCGCCTCTGCTGGACCCTACAATATCTTTCAACACACGATGCATCCCCTCAACCCTATCAAAACAATAAAATTTTACTCAGGGTACAACATTCATATCGAATACTAAACTATTCTAACTACACAATGTTCAAATTATACATGTTTGAAGTTCGTGTGAAGAAGTGAAGGGTGTCATCCGTCCAGGCTCTTACTATACTTTCCTTGTAAGGAGTCAACCATTCTCTCTCGACGTATCCAACAAGGCCGCTCTTCCACGACTTCCTCAATGCTCTGAGCCTCTCCTCGTACCTTTCCTCTGTGGTCAAGCAAAATAGTCCCCAACACTGGTTTGTAAACGTATCGACCTTGGCACTATCTTTTATAACCTTATCCGCATGTGCCTTGATGTTGTTTCTAATATGGACCCAACACAAGAGCTGCCTAACCGGGGAGTCTTTGAATACTACCTTAATAGCTTTCATGAGAGCCTTTTCACAATCGGTCATGATAGCATTGGGCATAACTCCTAACTGTTGAAACAAGTTCCGAAGGGCAGTCAATATCCACTGGTAATGGGAAAACGTCTCTGCTTTTGTGAATGCGTACGCAATGTTGAACGTCTTGTGAGTGCTGGTAAAACCAACAATCTCCACCAAAGGCATATCATACCTATTACTAGTGGACATTAATACTTGTCAATATAACTAATTAAACAAGAGCACATACAAAATTAACTGTTATTAAATGGTTTTACATACTTGTTTGTTTTGTATGTGGCGTCAATGATCACCACGTACGGGAACTTCTTCAACAAGCATAGCGACTCCGGGTGAGCAAAAAACAGGATCTCTACCTCTTGCCCTTTCTTATTATTCCTAAGAGGATAAAAAAGATACACGTTCTCTTTCAAAAAAGTCAGAGACCACTGGGTAATCGTCAATTCCCCACGATCCTCGTACTGTCTGCAAAAAGTTTGCAACCTGCTTCATTGATGTCACATTTTCCGGAAAGTGTTTTCTCAAGTTCGAAACAATCTCTTTCGGAGTCTTCCGACCATCACCCCATTTCCTAGCCATGACCTCCTCCTCTTGGGTCATTCGACCCATGAATGCATTCCCATGAAAGCTAGCATAAAGCTTGTGGTTGTGGGTGCCATGTATAACATCCAACACCCATTTTTCAGTAAGGGATCCTGTCTTCTTGTGGAAACGACACCCGTATAGCTCGAATTTACAACCACACTTCTTCGATCTACGTTTTCGAATCCTTTCAATCGACAACTCTGGATTTTGTACATTAACTTTACGCCTCCAAGATCTCGGCTCACCATATCTATCGCATGTCAAATTAACCACGTACGCATTTGAAGTACGTTTTACCAAAACTATCATCAGCTCTTTTGCTTTAGCTCTAGCCCATTCAAGCATTTCATTCTTACTCCCCCACTCTAGGACAGTACGAAAATAATCTCCATAATCTTCCCCCTATAATTAATTGTTATTTAATAATTATTATACTTTCTACAATTATAACTACAAATACATCAATTTAGCAAAGACATTAATAATTCATAATACAATCCACGAATTTTATGTGCAACTACGTAAGCCCCTACTTCATACCTAATATCATAACTACTTCATACAAAACTAGGACATGATTCATTACTCAAATTAAAATGAAATCAACACTAACCGTGCAAGAATCGCCGCTCGAATCACAATTGTCTCCTTCGTCATCGGAACCCGAAGACTCGTTCACTTCGTCTACTTCTTCATCTTCTCGTGCTTGTACCCAATTACATTCCTCACTTTCATGATTATAATACTTCATATTGAGTGAGTTGGTGTGCAAGAGAATGGTATCAATTTCTTCGGGTATATATAGGCTGAAATGGCTTCGGAAAAATCAGACCCTTTGGTGCGTTAAGGCTTGTCGCACCAACGGTCTGATTTTTTCTAGTCGTTGGGACTTTGAATTCATCAATTTATGCGTTAAGTGTTAACGCACATGAACAGTATCGTGCGTTAAGGCTTGTCACACCAGTTCTGAATATTTTTACAACTTTCGGACTGTTCTGTCCCTTGTACGTTAAGACTTAACGCACCAAAGTGTGCGTTAAGTCTTAACGCACCAAACAGTGTGCATTTAGACACTGTTTGGTGTGTATATATACTGACCCTAAAAATTAGGCCATGTATGTTAATATATAGATAGATCTTTGTTAGAAGTTAATATAATAATTACCAAGATTGTTATGTAGGTAACTTTGGATTCTTACAGAACAATCTAAGAAAATTAAAGATAGATGAAAAAAAAACTTTACGATTTAACTATCACCATGAAAAAAATAATGTGGGTATCGCCCAAGGTTCATCTTGTGACAAAAATGCAGAGGATGGTTTCTAGTTTAGCTAATACTATTCTTGAACCAAAGTAGCTATACAATTTATCCCTATTGAACGGACTGTTTAAATTGAATCGACCAATAACTCCATAGCATTCACAATAAAAGTAAGTTAGAAAAGTAAGATAAGATATACAAATTGAGAAGTTGTATGTCTACAAATATAGATTCTCTACATTAAAACATTATACGGGTTTTTCTAACATGTACCAATGGGACACACGTTAAGAGTTTAAATTTATAAATTATTTATAGACTACCTCTTAGAGTAGAAAGGGTCTCTTAGAGTAGAAAGGGTGAACTTCTAAAAAAAAAAAATTAATAACTAAAAAGAATTATTACTAAATATGAAATATGAAATTTTTATTGTGTGTCCATGGTGTACATTACAAAAATCCAACATTATACTCCCTCCGTCCCAGTTTATAAGCCCAATTTGCTTTTTTTACACTGTTCACAGTTGAAGGGAATCTTCAAGATTTCTTCCAATATATAAGAAAAAACATAGTCATGTGGGGTCTTGTTTGATTCGTCTCAACGAGTATTCTGATAATATCAAAAAATTATAATTTTTAGGATTATGTAATTAGAGATATTAACGATATAAAATTCACCCCGACATTTGAACCCGGTCAAAATGGGGCTAATAATATGGGATAGAGGTATTACATTAGTATATTTTTGTTTCAGAAATAAACTCTCCGTATCTATTGTGATGCTCTTATATATTTTACCCACCGGTTACCTAGGTTGGCGCAAATGGGTTTAGCTAGAGTTTGGTGATTTGGAAACTTTATAGTGCATAATTTTGAGGATGTTATGTCCATTTATTCAGATGCAGCTTGATACTGACCCCAATATCAAGCTGAAACATGTGTTACACAAAACAGTTGCATGACATTATGCAAAGTGGAGAAAACAGCTCCCTTGTTGTGCGTACTAGTTCAACTTCAAACTGCTATAAGCCCTTGTTGGTTGTTAATTAGTTGACCCTTCTGCAGTTCTTTCTAACCTCTTGGCCCCCAGTGAGGCTGCTCATCTTGATCATAGACCTGACAAACGCCTCGAAAAAGGCTTTCTTGGAGCCAGCATACTTGGACACTAGCCTCTTGGTTGTTGCAGACGTAAGCAAGGCTTGATCAGAGGAGAAGAGGCTCCTCCCTTGGAGGATCAGCTTGAAGTAGGTGTTGTCGAAACTCGTGGGGGACGGGTCCATGGTAGCACCCGCGCTCTTCACCTTGTTCTGCACCGGGCAAGTGTTCCTCAAGCCTGCTGCAAAGGAAGCCTGCAGTGATGGGTCTATGTCATGGGTTGAGTCAAAGCTGTGGATTCGGTTCTGGAACGACGAGCAGTGAGCAAACCCGAGCGTGTGCCCTCCTGTTCGAATCGTCATTTGACGCAGTTCAGTCTTGCAATACCAAATTAATTAGTACAGCACATAATTCATGTGAGCAATATGTATAATAATACCTGATAGAGCCACCAAGTCTCCTAAATCAAGGCCTCTTTGTGAGAAGCTCTGCTGAAGCTGAGACAAGTTGAAGGTTGGAGCTGGTAATTGTCTTGTTTCGCTGGCATGAGAGGCTCGTCCGTCTTTTCGTCCTTTCGCCACATTCCAGGTTGGACCTCCAGACTACAAATATGATCAAATCATCATATTAGTAGAGAATGGTGCTAAAGAAGCCATTTTCAAACTTAAATTAGTTTTTGAGTTGCATTCTACATACAAGGACTATTGAGTCTCTTGCAGCCAAGGCCAAGACATCAGCACAAGAGACCACTCCGGGACATAATTTCTCTACCGCCTTCTTTGCATCGTCAATGGCGAAGTAAGCGTGCAGAGACAGATTTGGCGGCCCTGCTTTCTCTGCAGGGTTCTTTCCTGTGGAGTCTAGAAGCACAGATGCATCACATCCCTTCAAAGCAAAAGAGTTGAAACTTGTATCATGTATTATTCCAATGCAAGAGAGTTAAGATGTATGGAGTTTTTGGTAGTTACCCGTACGAAACAATCATGGAAGTGCATCCTGAGAAGAGCAGCCGGGACTGTCTTGTCTTTCGCCACAACTTTCTTGATGGCATTGGTGATGGCTGCCTCTGCACCGGGACACGTCTTATGGTAGTAGTTTAAGCTCAAACCACTTCCAAGGGGAAATGCTGAGCATACAACGAGCAGGCAAACGAGTGTGACCGAGTGAGACATGGTATAAGCTTCTTACGGATGGATGCTTTTGTTTTCCTTCTTCTTCTTCTTCTTCTTTGTTCAATGGTTTAGTTATGGATGTCTAGATCATCAAATTAAGGTCCTTATTTATAGGGAGATAAGAGTGGAAGTTGGTAGTGGCAGATGTAAGATAGTGTAAAATTTGTTATATAACAGAAGTAGTTAAGCCTAATTTCTGATAAATAGAGTAAAACTGAAGTATCCTCATCACTACCAGACAATCTGCATGATCAAGTTCATCTTAGCATTTACAAAGTCCCCCTCAACTTTGCATGGAAAGTCATTTGCTAAGAGTAACTGTTAATATAATCATCTTGTGGGTAAATTCTTGAATTTCAAAGTGCTAATGATGCTTAAATTGCATTATCAGAGTAAAATCTGTCCATCCTGTTGTTAGTCATGTTTAACATTCTTGCACTTTCACATCTGAAACATATCATATCAGTCTTCAGATACAGATTGTTCTATGACCATGTACTGAAGCTGAAAACAGTCTAAAACCCGAGTTCTTAACCCAAGTCATCAGAGGCGCTACGAAAGGCTTTGGGCTTGTTTGGTTCAACATGAGCTTCCAGTTTTCTTTTAGCTTTGAAGTATTTTTATTTCCCTATAGGCAATATACTATACTGAGTTAAACCAAACAGAAATTGTTTGTAACGTCTTTCGTACAACCAGCCGATAATGCTCTTGGGGGTAATGTAGAATGGGCATTTAAACTGCAGAGAGAGAAGGAGTGGGTGGTTAAGGTTGAGCTATCATGGTGGTTGAATGTTTATTTGGAGGAATCTTGATTTGCAAGACAATAAGGTGTTGATTTATTTCTCCTAATTGACATGAGAAGATGGATTTGGGCCAGGCAGAACAGGAAACAACACCTCTTCTGTTAGCTGTATTATTTGTGGCACCTTTTTTTAGTGTTACAGAAGACAGGAAGGTGGCAATGAGTTAAGTCACGTAGGTCACCAACTTATATGCAACAAGTTGGTTGTTGCAGATTGGTGTCTTCTGCAATCAAGTAACATAAATTTAACTTACAAGTCAGCTGAGGAATTGATCATAAAGAAGTAATTAAGAGGTTTATACAGTTTGGACTTTGGAGGCAAGTTAATCAAGGGTAAAGATGGTCTGAATCTAGTCTCTTTTGGGACAAAATCTTGAATTTATAGGATATGATGTTTGGTTACTAAAGTGTCTTGGCATGTATCAGTGGCAGGAGCTAGAGTTTATTTTTGAGAGAAGAATCAATATGGGAAATTAGTTAGTTTGTCTCAAACTTCCTTGCCATATATGTTGTTTATATGTAAGATCTGGCTCCTATTTGATTTTAGCATCTTGAGCCTTCATTTCATAATGAGCCAGACATTTTTGTAATTATTTCATCTTAATCATGTTTGAGACCTTCTTAAAACTGATCTATCATCTTGAATTTGAAAAAGGTTACAAAGTGGTGCTTTTAACCTTTTGTTTTAATGATGGGGAGTCCATCTTCGTGACCAGCCGGCCACGAACCAAGTAAACCCATAAGAAGAAAATTTGGTAAATCAGTCAATAATGGGTGGAGACACAAATAAATTTCAATAAAAAAAAGGTTCTTATGCCATAGGATGATTTTGTTAATATGACTATACACCAAATCTTATAATTCAGGGACTAAAACTGACCCAAAAAAGTTTAAGATACTTCTTTATAACTCTCTCTAAAGTTCTGAACCTAGAAAAGGTTCAAGGATCCATGTATAACTTTTTCTAAAGTACATATAATAGATTAGCCTTTCATGACCAATTTATCATTTTTCATTATGCATCATCAATAAATAAATAAATAAAAAGCTATGTATCATTGTTGCTACGACTACTGCATCAGAGCTGTCACTCCACCAGCGGGTGTCACCACAAAAATAGATAAAGAAAAGAATGGAATCTTTTTCTTTTTTGCTTTCATAGGGTTCTATGATTAACACAAAGAAACCAATATGGCAGCTAAGTTAAAATCAGTTCAAAATGTAGACAATATTATAAACACAGCAAATTACAGTAAAATGACAATACAAATGTTCTAGGACCTACAACGAGCCAGATCTGGTCCATACCTATATAAAACCCTGAATCAGTTATACAAACGTATACTCATCAAATGAGTTACATATCTGATGTTGTTCTAGTCAATAATAGAATTGACAAATCAAACTGTTCTATAGAATTCAGAATCTTCTTTCCTATATATTTATATATCTGTCGTGTTATACAAAGGTACAAGGAGCTGAAAAATAAGCCTATGTACAAAGGCATGGAGCAAAAACTTGAAAAATTACAAGGAGAAGAAGAAAGCTCATAGAGATGGCTTGTCGCGTACCCTGACTAATACTATGAAGCCGGGATAAATTAAGAAGCCTGAATTAGGGGCTAAGAATTAGAGCTGGCCTGTGGAGAAATGCTGATCAGAAGCTGGCCAAAAGCTGAACGGCAACCAGGGAAAGAGGCAGTGCCCAGTGTTTCATTGTTGTTAATGGTGCCCCTGAATTCTTAGAAGACTTTGTAGCTGTAGCTGTGGCTTCTGGATCAAAAGTGGAAGGAGCAATGGAAGAGCCCTCGGGGCTGATAGGCAATGACGTATCCAATGTATAATTACCTAAGAAAATGACGAATTTTGGACTGTGTTAAGCAACAGCAAACTTATAAGTGAGTAGAAAGATTAAATGAGAGGGGGTTCAATACTCACAGTCAGATTCCTTCCAGCCCAAAACCATCTTCTCACGATCAAACACAACTCGGTATCCAGTCATGAGGTTCTCTGAATGTTTACGTAGCAAAGTGCCAAAGTTAGTAAAACTGACGAGCCATTAAAACCATGTCTAATGAGGAATGGGTTGGCAATTTCCAGTTCACTAGGATCAGTGGTAAAATCAACTCTCAAGAAATTTCTTGATTTATTAGCTATATGCTGTCATAAAAATTGGTAGCATAGATGCTGATTAGTTCTTAGTAGAAGGATGATGAAAAGTAATACCATAAAAACTGCATACTTACGTCCAATTATGTTCACAGTATCATCTTTTATAATTCCCAAGCAAAAGAAGCATAGGCTCTGTACACCAAGAGAGCATACTTAGCCCCAGCCATGCAGCAGCCCGACCAAGTTAACATTATTGTAAATATAACGTACCTGATTAGAAGTGCCCACTATCACGTAAGGATGATTAACATTGTAGTTAGCTCCACCTTTCATGGTTAGATTAATTGAGGGAGCATTGAAGTCACTAACACTGCATGAACTGAATAAAAGATGCGCAATGTGAATGGCATGAGATAAACAAGATACTTAGTTAGCTACTTTAGTTAACCTTTTTAATGAACATACCTCATCTCATAACAAAAGTTAAAAGGAATACTGGGATCAACTGTAACTCTTTTTGCTTTCACTTGAGAGTTAAACTGCAAAAGGAACCAAAAGAAAACCTCAAATAATTACAAACGCCGAAGACGACAGAAACTACCAGTATCTTTGTGTACGAATGGAAATACTCACTGCTTCAGTTATAGCAGTATAAGCTGGGTCAGTGAAGATTGTAAATGAAGTTCCGGTATCAAATATAACATCAATGTCAACAGCTTTGGTACTCTTTCCTACAGTTATCTGGGTGACGCTGATATTGTAAGTCTGACTGGTAACAGGTTGCCATAAAGGGAAGTTCAGTGCGATTTCAGGAATACAGTCTGCTGCAAACAATACGAAGTTTGAATTCATCCAATTGGGAAGAAAGATGCAGAAACTTACTGTGATGATTGGAGATTAAATGGTGTTTCAGCTTGGTCAGAGCTGCCCTTATCGCCAAAACTTATTCTACCATGTCCACCATGAGCAAAGCACATGGAAAAGGAATTGGAAGTCACATTTTTACTTGCTAAGATACTGGGAACTGATATCTTTTCCATTCCTAACCCAAACAAGCCATTAGGTGCACCACCATTCAGAAATGAACCTGTCTGCATCCGGCCACAGCTGCAATTAAAGCAAAACATTTCTGTTAGTAGAAAATCCAAAGCTATAGAAAGAAAGCACAATTATTAAATCTTTTTTTTGTACTAAACTAACTTTCAATTAAGTATTAAGAGGATAACCAGTTCAAATGTGAATGGAAATGCAATATATATTATGGGCCCCCACTGAACCTAAATTGGAAGAGAGCAAAACAAGGTGCTAAATATCTACATGTTGCATTGTGACATGAGGAATCTTTCAGCAATTGTTGCCTCCTAATTCTAAATCCTATTGGTGAAAAAGTTTGAGATTAACTCAATTTCGTTGCCATTAAGAAGTATATTTTTTAATTTACAAGGTGAGATAAAGATTCATCATCTATTAATAAATGAACCGTACAATTTCAAACTGCAAATTCTAATCTAAAAAATGCATTATACTGCGTTGTTTGACGGTCAAATATCAATATGAAAAGAATAGACAGAATAATGAAATGGTTGCCAAAACAACATTGCAGAATTTTAGCTGTAAATTTTCAAGGGAATCGTCAATTATGATTGCATGCTCTTTCATATCTTAAATATATGCTCATATAATAATATAACCATAGACTTACCCAAAGGTAATATCCACATCTACAGGCTTGGAGGGATCGACGTCTGTAGTGAGGTGCAACACATCCTCTACTAGGTACCCCACAGAGGATGTATTAGAGGATAAATAGACGACTTCGTAAGGACATCTATTTGGCAAGACACATGATGACTTGTGAGCACACAGAGAGCTTGAGCAGGAGACTTCTTTGCCCGTGGAAGATGTATTTAACCCATAAATGTTGAATGAAATCTAAACAACAAAGAGCAGTCACAACACTCATCAATTCTAGTGAATAGTGATCAACAAACCATTGAACATGAAAGTGAGCCAACTTCGTGAACTCTAATCCATTTGAGCCTCATTTTTCATGATTTTCATTTAGAACGTTATGATTCCAGATCACCGAGACCATCTGAATTCAACCATCAAAAGGAATGAAAACATTAGAGATGAACACATAGACAGGTGAGAAATGCAGTACCTCCCCATATGAAGTTTGGATGCCGGCAATGCAGCTAACACAATCACAAGGCAACCACAAGAGGTCACTTCCTGTGTCCAGTGCCACCAAAAACTCCAATCCTGGAGTTCCCACAGAAACATTTGCATAATACAAGCTGAAAATTCATCCCACATAGAGAACGTCAATAAAGTTAACATAAGCAAGAAAATACATAAATCAGAATTGTTACAAAAATTCAATAACTCTTTATTTTTTATTTTTTTTAATGACATTTTCCAACCGTTCCCTAACAAATTTTTTACCTAAAAGTGATAACAACTGCTCCGTAGATGATTCTCCAATCCACCACCAGAACCGGAAAATACAACGCTGAAGAAACCACTTTGATTTCTATGAATTTAAATCAAATTTTCCAATTATTTGCTTCTTTTTTCTCAATTATGCAATATAGTTAGAAAATATATACAAGAAAAATAGACAACATGAAAGAAAAATACTAGAAGAGAATTCCAACAAAAATTATCGAAAAGATGAGACAAAACATACTATCCGAAAGAAGCTAAGCGGTAAGTAGCGTTGCCGACGACGAAGGTGAGAGGAGCAGAGTCGGTGCTACTGGCGGAGAGGTGGCGGCCGTGGATGCGGTCACGCTCGGCCATGGCGGCGAAGTAGCCGACGGTGCCAATTTCCGGCAGGTATTCATCTTCGCCTGCGGGGAAGATCGACCGGACTGGATCCGAGAACCGGTGGTGGATACTGAATCCGAACGACGACGACGACGACGATGAAGGACCGGCCGCGTAGCAGCTTCTGGATGCGCATCCTATTAGCAGAACAGCTAACGGGAAGGCGACACGTGTCCAGATGGCGAGCATCTCTAGATGTCGGCGCTTGTGGCTAATACTACCGCTACTCGTACGAGCCATTAGCAACAGATTAAAGCGGTAGATAATACAAATCGCGAGGGTTTATCAGTTAGCTTGGAAATTAAGCTGCTAATGCTGCACCAGATCGAGAATCTTATATGGAGAAAGAGAAGGTTGGACGGTGGGGTTTAGAGAGAGAAGAAATGGAATTGGAATTTGTTGAAATCAGAGGTTTGTAATTTTGAATCAATGGCTTGCTTTTGGGTTTTGGAGTATTGACTATTGACAATCAGCGGCATGACAGGAGGATGAAGAAGAAGAGAAGGTTGGTGGCTGGTAATGGTATGGGTCGAAAGTGGGTCCCTTAGTACTCATATTAACTTTTTTTGGTCTGACTATTCGTATTAATTTTGTATATGACATTTTTACTTAAGTTATAAGTACGGGAAAAAATGTAACTCAACCTAAAATTTATTTTATTGGTATAGACTGTATAGTGTATCAGATTTGGAAAAAGATGCACTGCGTGCTCCGTGCACATTGAGATGGCGGTGCCAAGTAGGATGAATTTTGACAGATAATTAAATGAATTGGCGAAAAAAGAAAGAAAAAAAGAAATTGACTTTTTTTTTTAATAAAGGCAAATATTAGGACTTTTTTACAAAAAAAAGTTATCCTAAAATATCCGAATGGATAATCTTTATAACCTGAGTACCAAAATTATCAAAAGTAGAATTCAAATTGATGAACTCATATCTACAATTAAGAAGTCGATCAACATTAGAAGCGAAGTTACAAGGGAAAAGAAGTTCTTGGAATGTATGGAGAGCAGTCAGCGGAATGGGATGTGTTGCAAGAAAATCAGCAGCACGATTAGCTTCACAGAAGCAGTGATGTATCTGAAAAGCATCAAAAGAACATAGTAACGCAGTAATGTCATTAATAATGGTATGAATTTCCCAATGAACTTTCCAAATACCCCTGATAGAATTGATGACAACAAGGTTGTCGCCTTCAATAACTAAGTTTCTAATGCGAAGCTTAGCATCATGTTGAATACCAAACAACGCGCCAAGAGCTTCAGATTTGAGGGTGGAGGTCGATGGAATATTGTCACGATGAAAAGAAAGAATGGTGCCTCGGCAGTCACGCAGAAGGTACCCAAAGTGTGACGTATCATCTTGTTTTCTGGATCCGTCAAAGTTTAATTTGATCCAGTTGATCGGAGGTTTCTTCCAAATACGGTTGAAAAGAAATTGAACTTATCTACACCAGAAGTAGGGGTAGTAGAGTACAAGCCTATGTTTCTCTCTCCTCTCAACATTTTGAAAAACCCGATGCAACGTTGAATTTGTAAATAACCCTTTAAAAATTCAACATCTTTGTGAAGGGAAGGAAATTGAAAACCGAAGAAGTTTTTTTTTTGTATGATCAAAGCCTAGATTAAGGAGAGTTCATGAAAACATCAAACACAGAGCTATCTTTTTATCTATTACCTTGGTTCTTCAATCTCAGATGGAATGTGTTATTGGCATAGATAAGATTGTGTTCGGTAGAACTAAACGTCGAATTGTTACTATTAGAGTATAATCGCAATAAATAATCTATGTATTTACTTCAATGCAATTGCTTCATATTCGAAAGAAGAGACGTTCTTAAGAGAATTTCTGGGCCCGGAAGATCTATACTTTGAAGGGGAGGGGTCTGCCCGGACAGAGCATGAGTAGGAGAGGAAGAAACAAATGATTCAGGACCGGTACAAGCTGATGGCGAAGCGGCGAAAGCTTCAGATGTTGTACCTCCTCCTCCTTCGAGTATGTCGTTCGAAACAACAAATGATTTGTTCGCATATATGCATTCTTATGCGAAGACAACTTGATTTGAATTTAAAATATGAGATTCAAAAGGTGGTAAGGGGAGTAAGACGAACTACAAAGCGTTGCATATCATGTGTTACAAAGAGGAAAAGTTTAAATCCATGTCCAAAAATCCAGCAAAACTAGGTGCTAGTCGTAAGACGGGATATGAGTTCTACGGCCGTACATACAAATAACCTGATACAAATCTCTGAATCACACATGTCGATTTAAGTCATAATCACCCTCTTGATGAAGTGAACACAAGTTTTTTTTTCAAATTATAGACATATTAGCATGCACAAATGCACAATAGATCACAAATCCTTAATAATGACAGAGGTTGATGTAGGCTAGGATCAAGGGTGACTCGGTGCAAGGAATTGCCCTTAGTCGTCTCCAAACGCAAGGGCTCACGACAGCCAGATTCCAGAATTCTGGCCGGACTTCCACGGGGTCGTTCTCTCGGCTCCGACCTCCAAATTGGGTGATTCCAAATCTAGGAGATAGATCTGGAAGTCTAGTTTAATCCCTCCAAATTTGAGAATGAACGGATCTGGGAATAAATAGTTATGGTGATTTTACTGAGACGTCGCAAAGAGTTCCGTGGAGGAATTCAGCGAGATGAGTTGTTTGGATATGGTTCGTGAAGGAAAGATGGATGGTGATGGATTTAATGAAGGATAAGAACCTAACACCCTTGTGGATATGACTCACCACTCAAGTTTAGGAGAGATCGAGATTCAAGAGATATGACTCACCCTTGAAACTAGACCGGTTTGCTCGATATGACTAACGAATAAGAAAAAGAAAAAGAAAAAGAGAGCTTTCTCAAGAACACAATAACTGCAATTTCATTATCAATCAACGTTGTTTTTGAAATGAGGGAGCAACTGCCTCTATAGGCAAAAACAAGGAAGGAAAACGTCTAAGGCCTAAGGCCTCTAATGGGTTGCCGGCCCAACAAGGCCCACACAGCCAAACTGAAATTAAACACTAAAAACAAGTTTAAACCATGTCTTAAAAATGTCATAAAACTCATAGGAAAAATTCAAATATAAATCATGCACTCGGACGCGCCACAATAAAGAAACCGAGCTCATTGAAGGCTTGATTGAGGGCTCTGAGGCATGGGAGGACTTTCTTGACTTTCATTGCTTAAGGAACCCTTCTTGAGCTCCCTTGAATGCTTGACTCGAGCTCACTTGGATGCTTAACTTGAACCCAACAAGAATGCTTGACTCGAGCCCACTTGAATGCTTGACTCGAGCCCACTTGAAGGCTTGACTCAAGCCCACTTGATAGGTTGACTCAAGCCCTAGTGATAGGCTCGGGAGGAGGCTCTTCTTGATGCTCTTGAGCTCCATCTTCAACACTTGAGCCATCTCGGAAGTCTGGGCTCTCTTGAAGCTCTTGATGGGGGCGTAGTCACATCAGAGGTGGTGTGCCAATTGCGTTCATTTGTGGCTTCATATGGCGACCATTCTAATGTTCCTTTAAGTATGAGGGATTGTAGGAACTTTGTTAACAAAAGTCGAAGATTTCAGTTGAACGTAGGGGACACCGTTTTGATGATAAAATATTCTGAGAAGATGGTTTCTTGCAGCCCGAATTATTTTTACAAGGTCGACATGAATGATGAAGGGGTGTTGAGTAACATATTTTAGGCAGATGGTAGGAGTAGGGTAGCATACTTAGAATTCGAGAAGGTTGTATCATTTGACACCACTTTTTTATCGAACAAATATAGGATGCCTTTTGCTCCTTTCGTGGGAATTAATCACCATGGACAATCTATATTGTTTAGGTGTGCTTTACTATCCGTAGAACAAGTTGAAAACTTTGCGTGGTTGTTCGAAACTTGGCTAGAATGCATGTATAATAAGGCTCTGCAAGGTATCACCACCGATCAATGTAAATTTATATCCAGTGTTGTACGTAAGGTGTTCCTAAGCCCCCGACACCGATGATGCATATGGCATATAATGCGAAATGCAACCAAGCATTTAGAAAAGCACCGAAATTGGCGAGATGTTTTCAAATCACCCCGACAGGCTCTTCACGATACATTAACAATAGATGAGTTTGAATAAGCCTAGGAGGACATGATTTCTAAGCATGAGCACCGTGAGTACACTTGGTGTAAAACAATGCATAGGGAGCGTCCTCAATGGATTCTAGTATATTTCAAGGATAGTTTTTGGGGTGGAATGTCCAACACGCAAAGGAGCGAAGGTATGAACTTCTTCTTCAAAGGGTTTCTGAATTTGAATACTACTCTAACGCAGTTCGTCGAACAATATGTTGATGCTTTGTCAAATAGAATAGAGCATGAGGAAAAGAGTACATTCAAATCGCGGAATGCCCTAGTTAACTGCCTGACTGACCAAGTGTTTGAGCATGTGTTTCAGAAGTTGTACACCGTAAATAAGTTCAAGGAAGTTCAACAAGAGGTTGCAAGAATGACATACAACAAGTCCGAACTCATCAGCACTAATGATGATGAACGTGTGTATGAGGTGGTGGTCCGAAAGATGAACCAGGGGTTCTGGTCCGCAAGAAGTTCAACATATGTGTGAGATTTGAAACTAAAGATCGACATTTCATGTGATTGCAAGAATTTTGAGTTCCGGGGAATCTTGTGCAGCCATGTCTTCAGTGTAGTCGTTGTAGATGAGTGAGATTTTGTCCCTGAAAAATACATTCTAGATAGGCGGCGAAAAGATTTGTCGAGGAATTACGTGAAGATACATGTCCCTTATTACTCTGCATTGAGCAAGAAGCTAGTGGAAGCGCATATATTTGAGAGTTTTTACAATAAGGTTATGAATGGGATTAATGAATGGATTGACAAGGGATATGCCATGATAAATGTAGCTCATGGTCTGCATTCAAAGTGTTTTCAAAACATAGAGAAAGTGTATGGAAAGTATAGGTTCCCCGAGGAACCTGAGGAAGTTGATGGCGGAATTGATAAGAATCATGTTGATAAAAGAGGCGCATGAAAACTCCCTAGAGAAGGAAAGGTTACAATGTTGATAAGAAAAGGAAGATTACACCAGTTAAACAAAAAAAAAAACCTCAACAACAGTTAAACCAAAAGAGTCGTCTACATCAACAGCGACCAACATGGTGCCTCCTGCTCACCATGACCTAGTTAGTTTTAGCCTTAATAGTTTGACGTTCTTGAATCAATTTTTCTTATTTTGTGTCCTAATATAATTGCTTTTTGGATGTCTAGGTACACCTGATGTACTGTAATCCCAGACCCCCGATGATGTATAGTTACCCTGGTTACCTTCCAATCCCAGGAAATTACTTACCAACGCCTCCTTGATGAAGTTGTTGTTACCGCTAAAAAAAAAGATTAGGTTTTTATGAGACTATAATGGGCCTCATTTGGAGCCCAATAAATAATGGTTGTTTTTGTAATGGACTTTTTTTCGAATGTTTCTTAATGCACACATCCAGACTACTTTGCCCAAATTACTCGGCCCAAATGACCATGTCTATTTTTTTAAGGCAGAATTTCAGTAAACCACCCCTTAAATAGGGCACTTTGCCCACAACCACCCCTTATACACGAAATTACTTACAACCATCCATTAAACACATTCCGTTAGCAACGAGCCACCCATTTACTGTTCCGTCCATTTTCTACCGTTATCTCATGCGAAATTACAAATATGCCCCTCATTTTAATTTTTCCCAAATTGTTTTTTTTTTATTTTAATAACAAAATATATTATAATATTTAATATATAAAATAAAAACACATTTGTAATGACCCAACCTAAAAATTTTCGGGTCGAACGGGTCGGGTCACTTTTAACCCAATACTTTTTGGGTCGGATCTCGACCCAGAAAACGCGGATCGGGTCGGTTTTGCAGGTCAGGTAAAATATTGATAGCTTTAAATCGGACCAAACCGATTTTAATATTTTGAATGGTTAGGTACAGGTTCGGGTTGACCCAGCGGGTCGAGAGCGCCATTTCAAAATTTTATAAAATAATTATTAAAATAATATTTTAATTAAAACAAAAAAATAAATAACAAAGATTATTATATAATATTATAATATATTTTGTTATTAAAATATTATATAATAATCTTTGTTATTTATTTTTTTGTTTTAATTAAAATATTATTTTAATAATTATTTTATAAAATTTTGAAATGGCGCTCTCGACCCGCTGGGTCGACCCGAACCTGTACCTAACCATTCAAAATATTAAAACCGGTTTGGTCCGATTTAGAGCTATCAATATTTTACATGACCTGCAAAACCGACCCGATCCGCGTTTTCTGGGTTGAGACCCGACCCAAAAAGTATTGGGTTAAAAGTGACCCGACCCGTTCGACCCGGAAATTTTTAGGTTGGGTCATTACAAATGTGTTTTTATTTTATATATTAAATATTATAATATATTTTGTTATTAAAATAAAAAACAATTGGGGGAAAATTAAAATGAGGGGCATATTTGTAATTTCGCATGAGATAATGGTAGAAAATGGACGGAACAGTAAATGGGTGGCTCATTGCTAACGGAATGTGTTTAATGGGTGGTTGTAAGTAATTTCGTGTATAAGGGGTGGTTGTGGGCAAAATGCCCTATTTAAGGAGTGATTTACTTAAATTCTGCCTTTTTTTTAATTAAATAAGAAAATAGAACTTACACCAACAACCAAACAGCCGGAAATATTGGTACAAAACCTATTCTTGTCTTCCTTATCATATTCGATATCTTCTAGTCTCTTTCGAAGATGATCTCGCTCTTGTATCGAATCTTTTATAATCTGACTTGCCCTCGGACCAAAGTCATCGTACCACGAGAAGTAGGTGCATCGACTCTCTCTTGTAGTTGGATCGTAATTTGCACATGTGAAAAATCCTTTACCATATTTACCAGTTGTTTGTGAAGTTGCAAACATAGCCCTCGTAGCACAAAGACAATGTCTAATTTCAGCCACATTCATAGATGAACTCGACATTTTCGTTGTAGTGTTACCCTTAATCAAACCTGAATATAAAACAACAAAATCAAGCATAGAATATTTTTTAAGAAAAGTATGTTTCTCCCTAAATTTAGTATACTCACCCATAAAACGTCTTCGGTTTCTCTGGTTAGTCAATTTGTCTATTTTTGTTGTGTATGCGCAAGCTACCAAATTTCATGGGTACTAGTATGGGTTTTAAAAAAGTATGTTTCTCCCCAAATTCTAGCGGCAAATCTAAAATTGTTTTCCTCCAAAAATTGCACCCCAAATTTCGGTATTTTCTTCGTTAGATTGACATTAGAAAATTGGATAAGAACAAGTACAAAATTAATATACTCGGTTGCGAATCAAGTAATTATTATATTCAGCATTGTTATTTATATTGTATTAACAATCACAATAACACTAAATTTGAGTGATTTCACAAGTTAGCTTGCTCATGTTGTAACAACTTATAAACAAGTTATATATTTATCTTTAATAATTCTTATAGAAAACAAATATCAATGGCGTATTACGTTTTTCACTCTCCCGCCCAATTTGTCATCTTTGATGTCAACTTTGGTTATTCATTTATTGTTTTTCACTCTCCCGCCCAATTTGTCATCTTTGATGTCAACTTTGGTTATTCATTTATTGTAAAGTTAGAAACGTCTAATAACCCTCATTTTATCATAAGGATATTAATATAATTTTATATATTTTATTTTGATAATAATAAAAGTTATAAATTTTTTTTTATTTCTTTTAGATAAATAATTTGAATTTTTATTAACTTAAGTTTAAAAGTTAGATTAAGATAATTTTTGTACAAATTATCAAATGGGTTATAAATTATAATAGTATGGGTAGAAGCAAAATAATTACGTATAACCATGGATGTGGTTTTGGATTTTTTTTAGATATATATTAATAAAGGTTCTAAGAGTTATTATGTTTATCCATGAGAGGATAAAATAATAATTAACCTAAGTAGGTTGCCTTTTTAAGTCATGAAATATTTAAATTAAGTTAACTTATGTTAATATTAAATTGAATAAAATTATCTTGTTAAGCATAAAGTATTTAAAGTAAGAATAATAGAATGTTAATTGAGATTTAAATAAGGTTAAGCTATAAGAATGCACAACTTAAGCTTGAATTAATTCAAATTATGAGAATTAATTCAAATTCAAATTTCACTCTTCATAAATTTGGTTTAGAATGTATACATAAACTTTAGATAAGATTATATAAAAGTTTGGGTAATTGTTTAAAAGTAAAACAAGGGTATTTTTGCCACAACTTGAAAAGCTGGGCAAAAATGTGCAAATAACCCAAAAATTAGGCAGCCACGATCAACTCCTTCTTCACCATGGCAGCCAAGCTTTCAAGCTCCATCCATGGAGTTTTGGCTCGATTTTTCATCCCGTTTTCTTCAATTGGCCCATGGGATTTGAAGATATACTTATCCTAAACCAAATCATATCAAAATAGGGATTTATAACTGCTTAGATTGATAGAAATTTATCTTCTCAGGTAAACAGTCCGATAACTTCAAAAGTTCGGTAAAATCTAAAACTTGATCTCGTTGGAGATCGGTTTTGGCCGAAATTTGTGGAGTTGGAAAACTATCTCTAAGGGCTTCAAAACCCCTATAAATACCCCCTCACCCATTGAAGGAATTTACTCAATTTCAAGCCTTAGGTTTTCGGCAGTCCACAAAAAGTCCGAGCACTTGCAGAAGGAAATTCTCCTTCAATTGGGCACCTCTAGTTACGAGTTAGGTACCAAAACCTTTGTCTTGAAGTCTAGTTTCCAGAGACACCAACCACGCACCATTTGGAGTTCAGACAAGGGAGAGTCGAAGCAAACAACGAGAGGGTGCCTGCACGAACCACACGAACGAATTCGGTAATGGCCAATTCGTACTCCAATTCGGTTTTTGTCCAATTAATCATGATTATGTATGCTAATTTGGATTAATTAGATACATATTGGGTTAATTTAATTTTAGAAGTATTAAAATTAAATTAAACATATTTTATGATATTATCTTAGATTGTAATTTGTTAAGGTATAACATTACAATTGGATAATGTGTTGGGTTATATGAGGTGATAAATAAATTGAGTAATTTATTTATTTATGCTATGATTATTTAGAATATACGACTAATTGATTGTTAGTATCGTATAGATAGTCGTTATGTTGAAAAGCCTTGAAATTGATTTATTTAGAGTTAAATAAATTCAATTAAAAATCGAGACTTGTATCCTTCAAATTTTGTTATTGAATAAATTATCTAATCATAATTTATTTATGTTGTGTGACTTGGGTACATCTTGGAATCGCTTTTGGAACGGAAATAAAGCAGGGAGTCAATTCACTTTTCGAAAGCAACCATCTCCATTACGCCGTTCAAGCTCTTCGTAATCAAGGCAAGTGGTGGTTCACTCTTGCAATTTATTCCATATTCATCTTAATTGACAATGAATCGATTGTTCTATTAATTTTGGATAAATATCATTGATAATTTTCATTTGGGAACTTGTGTGTTAAATTGGTGTATAAATGAACTTTATTATTAGGTTGTATATTTGCTAGCAACGACCCTTATATATATATATTATTGTAGGGTGCTAGATGAACTTTGGTGTGGATTTGGTGTTGACTTATTTGTTAGTTAGCACGAGTATTCGTAGGAACGTTATTTACTTTGCGAGGTTTAGTCGTTTCCTTATTACTTGGTATTAGGAGAATTATTGCCCTAATACTTTTGGTCATGACCTACCCTTTTTCGAATATAAGTGGTGGTGCACTTAGCTAGTGCCGAAATTCAAGATTCGGCCCATGATATATCTCATTACGAGATTGGTGTGGATTTTAAGCTTTAACATAAATGCACGTTTTGGAATTAAATAAGATAAGTGTCATTTTGCACATAATTAATATACCTCGGGCAAGAAGTATAACATGGAACTCGCCCGGACTCTTGTTTAAAGTAAGTCCCCTTTCCAATCTGGATTCACATTATGCAGTGAGGTTGGTCGAGGACCCAAATTTTCAAGTAGTCGTTTTCAAACTTTGTGTGATAAATATAACGTTCCCAAACAAATTCATTAATTTCTCATAAGACTCGTTTCTGTTGGAGTCTTCTCTTAAAGCATGCCTTTATTTCGTTTCAGTAGAAGTATATTAGTCATATATCGTTTACCGAGTTTTATTCGAGAAACAAGGGTAATGATTATATACGACTACAAGAACCATTATGTTTGCACCTTTGCGTAGTCTTTCATAAGACTGACCAACCTTTCTCTTTCCTTGCATGGTTGGATGATGTCATCCGTTCTATACGGCACATCAGTGGTTGGTCTCAGACACCTTAAAGTAACAAATTGAATACGAAGGCTTGCAGTTGAAGATTGTGATTTAAAGTAATATTATTTTTTAAGGTTGTCTAGTATTGATTTAATCTTCTTAAATAAAAGTAATACTTAGATAAGTTAGTCATGTATTTAGGATTATTTTAAAAAGTCTTCCGTTGTATTGTAATTTCGAGTTGTAAAACTTATCTCCTCAATTTACGAGGAAATATTTTAATAAAGGTTAAGTATTTGTTTCAAAAGTCTTCCATTATTTACTTTGTTATTATTTAATGCTTAGTTATTTATTTGAGTATAATTGTTCCGATTAAAACCTAGGGTGGTTTGGACTTTACAGTCTGAGGTCACTGGCGTGTGACACTATTGACGTAAGTCGGGGGTGTTACAAAACTGGCCGATAATTTTATATATATCCAGGGGCGGACCTACGTAGGGACGAGCGGGGGCACGGGCCCCCACTCATTTTTTTTACTTTGCATCGCTTTCTACCTAAGCCTACCTCCATCCTTTCTTTCTCCCTATTCAATGTAATGTTATGTTCAATTGAATCTATAGTGTCTGTGATATGAATAAGGTGTTGAGATTATACAGTTTATCTATAAGTTTTTGTTTCTCTATATACGAAATGAATTAGATTGGGTGCTTAGAGAAACATCCTATGTCGAAAGTGGACTAATCCAACAATCAGAGTACTAGATGATATCATCTTCAATTTTTATTTTTCGATAAGGGTTAAATTGAATTGATATAGGATAGTGAAGGAATTATGTCCTTTAATCAAAAATGCAGTTACCGAACATGGAATAAGACTATTAATGGAGATTTACAATCCGAGTATTTTAGGGATCGTAGTGCTTTGCTAGAAGCCAACTACGATTAATAGGCTTAAACGGGTTAGGCCCATGACTATAATAACTGAGTCCTATGAGGTCACACACATAGAGTTATCGGGCTGGATCAAACTGTACCGGAAGCCCATGTTGGACATGGAATTTCGGCCCTATGGCTTAAGTTGGGAGATTGGCTTTTATTATTAATAGATAAGAGTTATTATTAATAATAACTAGATAAAAGGGAATCTTATTAGAAGATATAGATACAATATAAAGATATTATATCTATTACCAAAGATAAGATATGATCTTATGGCAATATAAGTGATGGCTTCCAAAAGCAAAATCGATTACTCACTAACCCTAATACACGGCCGGCCCCTCCCCATCAAGTGCCAAGCTTGTGTCTTCGTTCTTCGTTCTAGCAGACGAGACCAAAGGCGATCCAGAATCCAGACTCGTGTGGACCAAGTAGAGAAGTCATACTTGGGGCTTTCGATCTCGCTGAAGCTTTGCCAGAATGATTTGATTCACATCAAAAGGTATGTAACTCTACTTCTACTTGATCTGTATTGATTCATGCATGAGATCCTAATTAGATGCTAGAGAATAGTTTTCTGAAATTCCGCTTATACGCATCTAAATCCCTTCAGATAGAACATATAAAGTTTATGTTCACCAAATATAAAGCAAATCTAACCATGCCATGTAATTCGACAAGATAAAAGAGAGCATTCCTAAGTAATATTTAGTTGCCTAAACCACTGATTATTCAACTAATCTCAGCTTATCATTCTTGTCTCCATTGGTATGAAGAGAATTTTTATTATGCATATGTTATGTTCACCCAGTCTCGATTAATTCTTGTTTTGTTGATTTTTTTTACACATCTTCCATGCATTGTTGAATCATTGTTTTGTAATCATGTATCCCTCATGAGAAACTTTTTTAATTTGTTATTAATAATAATTGCATCAGGCTATTTCCGTCATATTGACTCAATTTTTTTTTTAAATATATATTTTAAATTTGATTTTTAGTCACGCGGAATTTGTGTCCTCACTGGGCGAAAATCCTGCGTCCGCCACTGTATATATCTTAGTATAGTTGATCAACAAGTATATCAAATAGATGATGAAATTGTAGATGCTCGTATTGGATATTGAGATATTAGATGAGCATGTTGTATATTGAGTAGCATATATATGTGATAAATTACTCCCGTTTTATGTTGACATCTTATAGAGTATAGATTTAGTTCAAATATTTGGAGTTCATATATATATATATATAGGTGATATTACACGATGCAAGCCCCGTATATATTTAGAGTACCGTATATATTTTGAGTTCCATATATATAGTTAATAAATCGGTCGTAGTGCACCTTGGGATCTTAGATGTCCTTACACGATGTAATGTAAGCATATATTGGGTTTATAGTTGATCGTATTGTGTATTGAGATATTAGATGAGCATGGTATGTATTGAATGTCATATATATATATAAATATAGGGCGCAGTTCTGGTGAGAACCACTCCCTAAGAGGGAACTAAGAATCATTAAAAACCATCCACGTAGCAAGCTGCTAGCAGCTACTAATGCGCGTGTAAACTGGAAAAAAAAGCAAGCGCATGCTGTACGGAATGGAGAAATAAAACAAAAACTTCAGCGCATTCACTCTGCCCCGAGAAAATCCGTTAAAATCCTAACGGAAGAAGCTATTCCTGTAAAATCGAACAAGCTGCTGCGAAATCGAAGAACGACGCTCGATTGGAGATCGAATTGAACCGCAATGTCGGAATCGAAGCAATTGGAAAAGAAAATCGAAGTAGTTGATGAACTCAAAGGCAAGAAGGTGAAGTCAGGTAATGAACATGAATTCAACCGCTATTTTACGTTTTTAACACAACAATCCTGACAGATTTGAGTTGGAGATTGAACTAATGAGCACGATTTCTACAGATTTAACTTCTATAGACAGAAAATTCCATATTTAAGGTCCACAAACATAAAATTCCAGATATTGATTCTACTGTAAACACTTCTATTGAAATCAATGAACGTTCATGTGTATCGCCTTGAACATATTCTTTTCAAGACATGAAAAAGTCATAAACTTGAACTAATGTGTTTTTAGACATGAACTAACGTGTTTTTGAACATGAAGTAATGTGTTTTTAGTAATGAACGTTGAAGAAGCACTCTACTGAACTTGTAATGAGCATGCATGTTCATTGTAGTGAGCATGGAAGTTCATTGTAGTGAGCATGGAAGTTCATGGTCTGCTAATGGACTTGTTTTTCTAATTTATAGGTACACCAACACTTGCTCACACTCATAAGAACTCAAAGCTTGTTACATCACCCGGCCAAACAAATTACTTCATTCCAGAATGTCCAGCAACGTTGAAACCATATGTTCAAGAGCATTGAAAGTTCAACATAAAGCCATGAAAATAGATGAATAACTAACAAGAGCATTCACAGTTCAACATAATTCATATTGTTGTTCAAGGTAAAGAATATACAATGTTCAAGACCATTGACAAATCAAACATAAAACCATGAAAATGTATAATTAACTAGCAAGAGCATTGACAGTTCAACATAAGTAGTATGGTTGTTCATGGTGATGCTCATACATGTTCAATGCAGTAATAATTGGGGTCCGGTTCCGGTAAGGACGGTGCTTCATGATAGGATTGAGGATGTATGAGAGAACAGGAAAAAAATAGAGGAAAAAACAAAAAAAAACCGGAGTGCACAGTGGCGGAGGCGCGCACCCTTATAGGGAAAAGCTTCAATTCGGCCTTGCAGTACAATTGCCGAATTTTTCGCGTATAATTCGCGAATAATTCGGCAAAAAAGTTTTCCAAGTCAAATTTTTTCTCAGAAAAATCAATTTTGTGTGCATATCATATAACGTGTGTGTGCATATCAGATGCACTGTTGTGTGCATATGTAACTATGTGTGTGTGCATATGGTTTATGAAATTGTGAATGCCCTGAACATAGTATTTATGCTTAGAGGACTTGTGTGCACATCAAATAACCTGTGTGTGCACATCAATTATACTGCTGTGTACATACTCCGTGTGTTCATATGGTCTCGGGTCGTGTGCATACCCGAAAACAAGTGTTGGTATGCACACACATGTGTGCATACCAAATAACTTGTCGTGTGCACATCCATTATACTATCGTGTGCAGACCCCGTGTGTGCATATGGTCTCAAGTCACGTGCATACATGGAAACAAGTGTTGATGTACACAAACCATGTGTGCATACCAAATAACATGTCGTGTGCACATCCATTACACTATCGTGTGCATACCTCGTGTGTGCATATGGTCTCAAGTGTTGATGCACACAAACCATGTGTGCATACCTCGTGTGTGCATATGGTCTCAAGTGTTGATGCACACAAACCATGTGTGCATATCAAATACTCGTTATGTGCATGTCAAATAGACTATTGTGTGCATATCATCCACCTTGTTGTGTGCATATCCACTACGTGCGTGTGCGTATCAAATATAAGCCCAGGAATCATGTGTTCATACCGCAGAAATCATGTGTTCATACCCAGGAAATCATCCACCTTGTTGGTTATATGTGCACACACACTTTTTCGCGTATGCACACAGATGTGTATTTGATATGCACACATGTCTCTAGCATTAACAACTATTCCCAGACATGCACACATTCTGAAAACCACATGCACACACCGAGCCTAACATATGCACACATACGTTATGACATATGCACACAACAGTGTATTTCATATGCACACAAAATCGATTTTTTTTTGCAAAAATTCGAATTTTTGAAAAATATTTTCCAAAAAATTTGCGAATAATTCGGCCGGGCCGAATTTTTGGACGCGCTTGGTTCATCCTGAGTCCTGACACGGGGAGCTGTCCTCATTTGAACTTTTCCCTAATAATTGATGTTCAGCATTAACAGTTCAACATAACTAGTATGGTTGTTCATGGTGATGCTCATAAATGTTCAATGCAATACTAATTGATGTTCATGGGAAATTAATTGCAAGTAAACAGTTGAAATAAAAATGCAAGGACAAATCAAACATAAAACCATGAAAATGTATAATTAACTAGCAAGAGCATTGACAGTTGATCAACGCTACTTTGTAGGGTTTAACTAGGAGTTGTTACCGGTATTTTGGGTACCATTTGGAGATGTTTATAGCGTATTGTAGAGATTGGAGTTGAGAAGTAGAAGTGATGATATGGTGGTTTAGAGAAGCTTAAATGAAGATATATTGAAGAGAGAAGGAAGCCACCCAAGAAGACGAAGAATAGACCCAACTGGGTCTATAGAAGAAATCCGCGATCGCGGGCGAGCAGAATGCTTGGTCGCAGATAAGTCGAGAGCAAAGGATCAGAAAGTGAATTTTCCGCGATCGCGGAAATTCTTCAGCGGTCGCAGAAATATGCTTCAGCGCGGCAGCGGAGTTTCGTCCGAAGTTTTTACTTATGTTATTTTCCTTTTCTTTTTATTGATTTATTTCGGTTACATTATTTTATTTCCTTTTAAGACTAGGTTTGTTATCTTTTTACACTAGGTTTTGGGTTAGGTTATTTAACCTAGTTTCCCATTCAGTTTTTATCATTCAGAATTCAGTTTTCATTCAGATTTTACATCATCGTTTATTCCATTCAGTATTATTTTCCCTTTGAGTAATGAAGAACTAAGCACCCTTTGCTTAGTCCGATGATTGAAGCCTTCATTTGATATATGATTGTGAGGTTATAATTCTATTCCTATTCCTTTGGATTATATCTTTTCTCTTGAGCTTATTCATATTGATTATTATTGATTTCGCTTGTTGGACACAACTAGTTGATATTAGTAATTGTCTATTGCTAGAGTTTGGATATTTCGGGTTGAAATTCTTTATCTTGTGTAGCAAGCATGATATTCTAGGACTGTTTGGAGACTAGTTTGTTGTGTAGAGATTTGATTATGTGTTGAATGTTGCGGGTCGTGGTATTGCATGTATCCTGGTTAATTCTTATGCTTCTTGCTTCTATTGAATTAAATATTGAAGGTTGGTAGGGATTGTTTAACAGTTAGGGTTATCAGGACGGATAGGACTGGTAACTAATTCAGAATAGGGACAAGAATAATCATAGGAAAGAATAGAGATAATCTAGGACCAATCAATCATATGAATGGTGAATATTTGTCTGGCTAAGTATTTTTCCCCAATTGATTACAACCTTTGTTTTACTTTACTTTGTTTTACAATAAATCAATCAAAACCCCCCTTTGTTACTTTGACATATATTTGTGCACTTAGAAAGATTACTTTCTCCCTGTGGGATTTGACTCTTGCTTGCCTATTCTACTAGTTTAGGTTCTTAAGGATTATTTTGATTAGGCGATACGACTTTAGCCTCTGTCAAATTGGCGTCGTTGCCGGGGAGGCAAGTTTTAATTTTTCTTTGTGTGTGTTTGTGTGCCAACTTGTGTGTGGACCTATCTTACGGTCCACACCCGTGCTACTGATTTTTCCCTTTTTGATTTTGATACAAATATGGAGAGATTTCCCCAATTCCGGCAGGAGCCGCGATATGGCCCATACTCCTGCGCATACGCCCCATGGTGGAGAGATCACCCCAACTCGAGTTATGGGAACCAACAATACCATCTATATGGTCATGACTACCAGGAGTTCTACCCGGGGCCACAGTCGTTCTATCAGCAGGGTACTCCACAACAGTACTATCCAGCCTACGAGCATAGCCCACCAGTATCCGATCCAAGTTCCCACATGTCTACTGAGGATATGCTTCAAGCTCTTACGCAACAAATGATCCAACTTGAACAAGAGACGAAGTCCAATACCCAGAACTTGGAAAATCAGATGGGGCAATTGGCTCACGCAATGAGCAAAATGGAGGACGGGGCATTGGCGAAACTACTATCTCACCCAGTAGTTCACCAGAGAGAGAATGTCTTTTCGATGACCCTGCGAAGTGCTAAGCAGCCGCATATCGCCCCCTTCGCTGAAAGGGAAGAACGAATTGGTAAGACAGGTGCAGAATATAGCGAGATGTCTGCAGAAGAGAACCCGAGACCGCATGAGGTGTACCACGACCGCGGTTTGCTCACTGAGGAGCTGGGCATTCCTGACGATGTCCACGACCGCGAGGTGCTCTCTGAAGAAGATTTTTTCTGGGAACATGAAGAATTCAGCGACCCCGAAGAAGAAGGCCGCGACCACGGGGTTCATGCTGAAGAAGAAGGCCGCGACCACGCGGTTTGCTCACTGAGGAGTTGGAACATGAAGAATCCAAGTTCCCTTCCTCAGTTTTCCTACTTTTGATGATGACAAACACTTTGCTACTAATATTTCCAAATGCTTAGTTGAACAGGGAACTCAGGTTTAGGAAATGAAGAACAGAGACCAAGAAGTCAGTTTTGGGAACTGGCATGAGAACTCAGGAGCAACGAAGCCGCGCTAACTGGAAAGAGATATCAAGAGCGGCGACTGGCTAGGGTAGATCTTTTATCTTAGAGAGAAGATAAAAGATATCCTTATTTTCATATATTTAGGAGATTATTCGAATATCTTTTATGGAAGCAAAAATATGTAAAATCGGGAAAGATATTATTTGGTAACACATATTATCTTTTCTGATTTCTTTTGGTTATTTTATTTCTGCAAATCAACCACATGTAGATATAATTCTATACGGTTGAAATGATAAGTAAAGTAATCGAACTCTCTCATTGATTACGAATTAATGCATTCATCCAGAGTTGATCGTGAAGAGAAATCATGCTTGTTCTTGTGAGAAGAACTGTGTAAGTCTCTTGCTTTTAAGTGCTTGATTAGGTCGAACTAGGTAGAAAGTCTTAAGTGTGTCTTAAGTCTTTAATCTGTGTGTTCTATTCTAGTTGATTGTAATCGAAGCTTGAATAAAAGAAGTAGACTTTGAAATTCTTTCAAAAGAGAGGTAGTGGGTTTTATCCTGGATAACTAGTTGGTTATCAAAGGTTTCCACTCTAAGGAACTTGTCTTGAATCTGTGTTATTACATTCCGCTGCTAAGGAACTGAACTCTCAGTTCCCTTTGATTTCTAACACGTACGATCCTATAATTGGTATTAGAGCAGGCGCTCTAGATTTGTGTTAGTTTACAGATTTCAAGATGACTAGCTCAAGTGAATTCACTCTGAGAATTTCGATCAACAAGCCTCACATTCGGAAGAAGGGAGAAGAAGAATGATGGGAAAAATGCATGACGAACCATATCAAAACCAATGATTATCAATGCTGGCGTGTGATTGAAAATGGTGATGGCGTTGTTGATAAGGAAATGGAGGAAGAAAATTCTGATCTCGAAGAAGAGGAAGATGAGATGACCGCTCTTGTCACAAAGCACATCAAAAAGCACTTCAACAAGGGAAAGTTCAAGAAATCCTTCCAGAAAAGGGACCTCTATGTTTGTTATCAATGCAAGGAAAGAGGACATCTTGCTAAGAACTTTCCAAATGGTTCTAATGAAGATGACAATCCGATGAAAAAGAAGGCTTTAGTTGCTGCTTGGGGAGAGGACTCATATGAGGAACTGGATCTAAGTGGATTCTCCGGAGAAAGATGTTCAATGGCTAAGGAGGACTCAACGAAATCAGATGACTCTAAGGTATTCTCTTCTGAATTTACTAAATCTCTTCTTGACTGTGATAAGAAGCAATTGATTAAAATTATTAGGAAACTTGGAAAAGAGAACAATTCCCTTCAGGAAAGACTAGATGGATGTGGAGAAGAAATTTCATGCTTATCTACAGAAAATTCTATTTGGAGCAAGAAACTTGATGAAACTGAAAAATTGTTTGCTAGTTCCTCTAGAAAGTGCGATTCATGTACTGCTCTTGAAAAAGAACTAGCACAACTTAAAGATTCTACAAGCATGTCTAACGTTTCCCATATTTCATGTGATAATTGTACTGCTCTTGAAAAGGAACTAGCACATATTAAAGATTTTGCAAGCATGTCTAGCGTTTCCCATGTTTCATCTGACAATTGTGTTGTGTTTGAGAAGGAACTTATGCATGCTAAGAATTGTCAGAGTTCCCTTACTCCAAAAAATGATTTGCTTGTTGAGATCATATATAAGCTTGATGTGTTGACTACTTCTATTAATGAAAAATTTGTCAATCAAACTGTCTTTGTTAAATCTAGATATGGAATTGGATATGGTAATAAGGATTCTGATGATAGTTGCTCTTCTGCTAAAGAAAAACTGTCTAGGGAACTAGCTGAAAAAATAACATTCTTGATAAAACTCTTCAAACCTGTCGTGATAAAAATCAATTTCTTAAAGAAAAGGTTAAGGTTCTTGAACAGGGACCCTTACAAGTAAAGGATTGGTTTCATGGTCAGAATGCTTATCACATGTATGTTAACCAAGCCCAAGGGAACTCAGGTAACAGAATTGACTTTCAACGGAGAAAAATGGAGAATCCCTTTAGACATGGTCGTGGAAAATATGGTCATGTTGTGTATAACCGTGTTTGTTGGAATTGTGGTAAAAATGGTCATTATATTCATATGATTGCATTCATAAGAAAAGGCAAATTGAAGAAAGTCATAGGAAAATGAACTTGGATGTTGAGATTAGTGGTCATGTGTATTACCCAACTAACCTGCAGGTGCAAAGGAACTCTCATTACCACAAACCCAAAAAAGCCAAGCGTGTCTGGGTGCATAAGTCTTAATTGTATTGCAGATTGAAGTGAGATGTATAGTTCCCTACATAATGAGAATTGATGATTGGGACGCAAAATTGAAGATTGGGACGCAGAATTGAAGATTTGATCTAGCTTATCTCACTTCAAATGAATAACAAGGGGAATATGTCCTTTTTAAAGAAAGATTTGTATGAAGAAGCAGAAAACAATGGAGGGAACTCCAATGCTAAGAGAAATGATCGAGAGTCACAAGTTGGTGATGCTAGTTCCCAGTGATAATATCAACGGAACTACAAGCATCAAAAGTCAATGATTCAGGGGGAACTGACGTAAATGAGGAAATTTGTCACCTCAGCTGCTTATTGTTCCCAAGTCCTATGGTTGGAGCAACAACTGGGTGGTCAAGGTATGTTCATTTGATACTATTCTTGTCATGTTTGTTGTTACTAATGCCTTTAACTATGTGTAGTATTCAGTTCCTCATGTTAGGACTAAGCATTTTTTATATTAGGCATCATTTCTCGAGATATTAGGCATAATGTTGAAAAAGAACTCATTGCTATGAATCATTGTAGAGTAGAGGTCCGAATTGTTGACATTTTCACCAAAGCATTGAATCGAGAACCATTTGAGAACCTAAGTTTACTCCTTGGAATAAATTCTTTCAACTAGTGGTTTCTCTTCCCTATCTAGTTCCCTTGATTGTTGTTTGGAATAGATATTATTATAATCCTTGGGGAACTATGTATGATTTGCTTGTCATGTTCTGATTCTAGTTTTATTCATAATTTTTGTTTGTAATTCATTCACTGGATTTATTGCTTAGATTCATGGGTACCATTTTTGTGAATTTGTGGCATGAACATCTCTTTTCTAAACCTATAAAAGTCAATCTGATCTATTTGCACCCTCATTATAAGCCGAAATGATGATTGTCTTAAGATTGTCCCTTGCCTGACTACTTTAAGAGTTCCATGTGATCCTTTCTCTTGTTTTAGTCCATAACTGGGAACAATTATTGTAGTGTCAAAATGCCCTCCATGTTCGTGTTATTTGGATACGTACTCTTGTGTACATTTAGCTTGTCCTATACATAAATGTATCCAAATCAGCCACAACTTTGTGTCCAAGGAATTACGGTGACTGATGTTTTGGCTATTGCATATTGTTGATTCACATTGATGGAATGAAACTGGAAAGGAATCAATGTCTGCTGCAATCTTCAAAGTAAAAAAAAAAAAGAGAGGAAAGAAAAAAAAAGTGGACAAAATATTTTATATTTTTTTACCAAGGGAACTAAAGACGTCATAAATCCTGATTACTACAAAGCATCGTTCCCATACAAGAAAATAAGATAAAGAAGTGAAGATTTCCTCTGAAGAATCGTTGGAAATGATCATTGCTACTAAGAAGGTGAAATCTAATGTGATTCCTCTGGACACGAAGCCTCGATTCCCTTCTTTTTCTAGGACTCCTCCTAGCATCCCAACAGTCATCTCCCTTTCGTCACTTTGTTTTTAAATGTTCTTGTTTTTCATGTTCATATCTATGCTATTTTGGTATTTGCATGTAATTTGGTTCGTGTCTTTACTATATGAGAATTATGTCTTTTAACTAGTTTCTTCTATGCACTTATCATTATTAGTTCCTTATGTGATTATTCTAACCAATCTTTTCGATGATGTCAAAAGGGGAAATGAACTTTGGAATGGGACCAATAGGCTGACAGGAATTATTATCTTGGTTGTTATTCTAAGGGGGAATTATGGAATTCATAGTATTTGCTAAGGGGGAACTTCATCAATATTCACATTCCTCTTACTTCTTCATATGATTCATACTTTGTATTTCATATCAACTGCCATTCATGCCTATTGTTTATATGACAGGTTCTACATGTTTGTCATTATCAAAAAGGGGAAATTGTTAGAAAGTGAACTTTCGGGAACTCTAGTTCCCTTCCAAGTTCTCTTTCTCAGTTTTCCTACTTTTGATGATGACAAACACTTTGCTACTAGTATTTCCAAATGCTTAGTTGAACAGGGAACTCAGGTTCAGGAAATGAAGAACAGAGACCAAGAAGTCAGTTTTGGGAACTGGCATGAGAACTCAGGAGCAACGAAGCCGCGCTAACTGGAAAGAGATATCAAGAGCGGCGACTGGCTAGGGTAGATCTTTTATCTTAGAGAGAAGATAAAAGATATCCTTGTTTTCATATATTTAGGAGATTATTCGAATATCTTTTATGGAAGCAAAAATATGTAAAATCGGGAAAGATATTATTTGGTAACACATATTATCTTTTCTGATTTCTTTTGGTTATTTTATTTCTGCAAATCAACCACATGTAGATATAATTCTATACGGTTGAAATGATAAGTAAAGTAATCGAACTCTCTCATTGATTACGAATTAATGCATTCATCCAGAGTTGATCGTGAAGAGAAATCGTGCTTGTTCTTGTGAGAAGAACTGTGTAAGTCTCTTGCTTTTAAGTGCTTGATTAGGTCAAACTAGGTAGAGAGTCTTAAGTGTTTCTTAAGTCTTTAATCTGTGTGTTCTACTCTAATTGATTGTAATCGAAGCTTGAATAAAAGAAGTAGACTTTGAAATTCTTTCAAAAGAGAGGTAGTGGGTTTTATCCTGGATAACTAGTTGGTTATCAAAGGTTCACACTCTAAGGAACTTGTCTTGAATATGTGTTATTACATTCCGCTGCTAAGGAACTAAACTCTCAGTTTCCTTTGATTTCTAACATGTACGATCCTACACCTAGTATAACTGATCATAGTATATCGCATTGTTGATGATCGTATTATATATTGTATATTGAGTTTCATAGCTTATGGAATTGTTATTACGTAGACACTGAGATATTAGATGATCATAACATATATTTAGTCAAGAGAATGCAATTAGCATATTTTTATAATTGAGTTCATATATGATGAATTGGTGGTATTGCACCTTGAGATGACATATGATCATATATGGTTCATATACATGATCATAGTATGGATTAAGATCATAGTGGACAAGATCAAATATGTACTTCCTAAAATCATATTATATGATCTTGGTTCATATAGATGATCATAGTATGAATTAAGATCATAGTGGACAAGATCAAGTATGTACTTCCTAAAATCAGAGTATATGATCATGGTTCATATAAATGATCATAATATGAATTAAGATCATAGTCGACAAGATCAAGTATGTACTTTCTAAATCAGAGTATATGAGCATGCTTCATGTAGATGATCATAGTATGAATTACGATAATAATATATGTACATGGTTTATATAGATGATCATAGTATGAATTAAGATCATAGTATATGATCATGGTTCATATAGATGATCATAGTATGACTTAAGGTCACAGTATATGATCATGGTACATATCAATTATTATAGTATGAATTAAGATCATAGTATATGATCATGGTTCATATAGATGATCATAGTATGAATTAAGATCATAGTGGGCAAGATCAAGTATGTACCTCCTAAAGTTAGAGTATATGATCGTGGTTCATATAGATGATCATATTATGAATTAATATCATAGTATATGATCATGGTTCATAGTATATGATCATGGTTCATATAGATTATTATAGTATGAATTAAGATCATTGTGGATAAGATCAAGTATGTACTTCCTAAAATCAGAGTATATGATCATGGTTCATATAAATGATCATAATTTTAATTAAGATCATAGTATATGATCATGGTTCAGATAAATGATCATATTTTGAATTAAGATCATAGTATATGATGAATTGCTTTGTGTATATTGAGTTCATAGATGATCTTGTATTCGTAGTATATATTGATGGATCATACATGATGATTTGAGAGATTAGGGTGTTGAGGTTTAGGGATTTGAGTTTGGTTTTAGGGTTTAAGATTTAGTGATTAGGCTTTCTTGTTATGGGTATAGGGTTATGGGATTGGGATTAGGGTTTGAGGTTAGGGTTTAGGGTTCTTAGTTTAGTGTGGTTTAGGATTTAGGGTTTAAGGTAGAGGATACATATTTCGGTTTTAAGTTTAGGATTGGGTTTAGGGTTAGGGTTTTTGTTTAGGGTTTAAAGTTTATGGTTTACGGTTTGGGGTTTGGGTTTAGTGATTTGGGGTTTTGGGTTCGAGGTTTTGTCTCTAGAACTGTATTTTTATTGGCGCCATTTCGGGTTTAGATTTTTTATTATGGCGCCATTTCGGCCTCAGGTTTGGAGTTTTGTCTCCAGAAATGCATTTAAGGCAGAATGGATTGAAAAGACTAGGGGCGAAGCCCAAAGCACCAAAACGCAAATTAGCCTAGTGGGTTTCGAGTCTGGGGGTTAGAATATGGTTTAGTTTTATAGCAATAAATCATTTAGTCTTTAGTTTAATTTTTGGGTTTAGGGTATAGCCATTCCTCTTTAGGGAATATTTTAAAGATAATTTTCAAATTTAACTTGTTATTAGCATGTGTATCCTTTGAATATTTGTCTCGGTTTCGAAATAGATAAAAAAAATGAAAGAGGTAGAGTCGATTTCGGGGTCGGGAGTGATACAACTATAGAGCGACATGATGTATTTTCGTAATACACAATACATTTAAGATAATAATGGATTGAAAATACTTGAAGGGGCGGAGGTTTGGGCGTGCCAAACGACTTGAAAAACCCTATAAATTGTTATATCTATATTGAGATGAATTTAAATCTTATTTTGGCGTTTGACCTGGTTTGGGCTTCTGAAAAATTAAATTCCAATTGGAATGGAATGACCATTAAAAATGAAAGTTTGTTTATATTGAAATTATCATACTACATCATTTGTTTGTAATTTTTGGTTTACCTCCTTTGAATTTGTTGTGTGACTAGCTCTTGAAGAAACTCCAATGTTAATATTGAGGTTATAATTTAACACATATGAAAAATGCATGTATCGTTGCATTGTCAGTTTGAGGTAGACTTTTGTGGTGACCACAAAAGTCTGATGGTTTAAGCTAAATTACATTGTCAGTTTGAGGTAGATACCAAATCTGATAGAGTGTAAATTCTGTTTTTCAAATCCGACAGTGTAATAACATCCTTTTTTCTATTCCGGTGTTTTTAGCAATGAGAAATAATTAATTAGAATTTGAAAAAAACAACTTGTGATTGTATTTCTGGGAATTTAAAACAAGAAGGCCTTGGTTAGGCAAATGTATAGAAAGTGTTTACTTGGAAGAAATTTCCAAATAAACTTTACACTTTCCTATATCACCCAAAATTCAAATTCTAAAAACTCTGTTTTCGCACAAAAATCCTTTATAAACACATCTATCAAACAAACCCTAAGTTGACGAGACTCTAGTTTATGTTTACCTTTGGCAGCTCTTGAAATCGCAAACATTTACCAGACGTTAATAAGATCAAACCACAAATTGCATTTATTAAATGGTAAAGAAGAAGAAAATACAAACCTGCCAAGAAGAAGATAGGGAGAATGACAATTTGGAGAAAGAATATATATAGAGCAATTTTTCCAAACTACATTTATTACCTATCTAACGGTATTTAATGTTTCGGAGTATCTTCTTACTATGGTAAGTTATATTGTCATCGAAACGATGATCAATTTCGAAATTGTATTTATTATTTAATGAGTTCATGCATATACCTGAGTGATTAACAATTTACTTACTCCGTTTGTCACAGTGTTTATCAAGAACTATAAATTAGTCTAAAATTTTCAAAAGTAAGTCTACAATGATTTCTATTCCCCAAACAAAAAAGTAATTTCGTTAAGCCAAAACACAACAATGGAGAGCAACAACCCCCGGTCACAAATTAAAGGCAACGACGAATGAGTCCAACAAGGCTACGCCAATAGCCAAGGGGAAGAGAGTCGTCTTGCCGCATATGGAGTCTAGCCCGAAGGCACCGACAATTTACTTACTCCGTTTGTCGACAGTGGCAAACTAACTGACCCCTCGACGAAATACATGTACGACTCCTTGTTGCGCGCACAAGAACAACAAGCTAGCTAGATAGTCTACGAGCTGCATCGGCTTTTCCATAAGATCATCCTGAATAGTCATATCCCGAGTTTCGAGCTTCTAATGTTGTTCGAGCAGGAGGTCATAGCCAGTAAGGTGTTCCTTGAGAAACTGTCCCCGGCGCTAGAGATAGCATCCAACAAGAAGAGGTTGGCCCTCGATACATCCTCCTCAACCAACAAATAAGGAAAACTTACAGATGTTGAGGTTGAGGTTGAGCCTAGTCCCCCTCTAATAACCCACTTTAAATAGAAGGATAAAATAGTAATTTTAAAGTGATAAAATTTTATTTTTTTTCTTTTAGAGAAATAATTTAAACTTTAATGAACTTTAGTTCAATGGTTGAGATGTGATAATTTTTGGTACAAAGTACCACATGAGTAATAATGTATGGTGTTAAAAATAAATAATTAAGTGCAACAATGGTTATAATTTTAAATTTTAAATAACAACAAGGGTCATAAGAATTATTATGTTAAGCTTTGTAAAATAAGGCATGTAATAAAATATCAAACCCCAACACAACATAGTTTTATAAACATTAATGGATTTGCGATAACATAGTCAAATAATCACATGAATCATGCATTAATTTGTAATTCGCCTAGCCACCTAGGCGCCTACATTAATTTTGGGTATTATCTAATTAGACTATGAATGGTTAAAATATTAACTTTTCATTTGGATAATATTTTGGAGGAAAATTTTGGGACTTTATAAATAAATTATGAGATTTATTTATTCATGAAAAGATTATTTAGAATATACGACTAATTGATTTTTAGTCGTATAGATAATCGTTCTACCGATTAAGCCTTGAAAATTGAATTAATTGGAGATAAATTAATTCAATTTAAATCTTGAGACATATATCCCTCAAAATTCAGTATTAAATAAATTATCTAATTATAATTTATTTTTGTGTGATTTGGGTACGTCTCAGATTGGCTTCTGGAACGGAAATAGAGCAGGTATTCAAGTTGCTACTCGGAAAAAACCATCTCCGTAATACCGTTCATCTCTACGTAATTCAAGGCAAGTGGCGGTTCGCTCTTACATTTTATTCCATTTTTCCTTAATTGACAATGAATTGGTTGTCTTAATTAAGTTGTGATAAAAATTCTAAAAGTTGATGTTTGGAAACTTTTGTGTATAAAATGTGTGAAAATGAACATTATTATTAGGTTGTATGTATGCTAGCTATAACTTCATATATATATATATATATTATAGATTGCTAGGTAACATTGGTGTGGTTGTTGTGAATTGGTGTGAAATATAATTGCTAGATAGCACGAGTATTCGTAAGAACGATATTTCCTTGCGAGGTGTAGTCGTTTCTTTATAACTTGGTGTTAGGAGGATTATTGCCCTAATGCCTTTGGTCATGACCTACCCTTATATTGCATAAGTGGTGGTGCACTTAGCTAGTGCCAAATCTTCGGGATTTATCCCATTCTTCATCTCTTTACGAGACTGGTTGTGGAAATAAAAGTCTTAACGTGGATGAACGTTTTCGAACTAAATAAGATAAATACCTTGTGCACATAATTAATATACCCTTGGACGAGAAGTACAATGTGGAACCCGCACGGGCTCTTGTTTTAAAGTAAGTCATCTTTCCAATCTGGATTCGCGTTATGCGGTGAGGTTGGTCGGGGACCCAAATAATCAAGGTCGGTTTTTAAACTTTGCGTGATAAACTTAAATGTTCCCAAACAATTGTTCATACTTCCTAAAGACTCAATTCCTTTAGAGTCTTCTTTTGATTCATACCTCTTTCTCTCATTCTGTGAAAGTTTATGGGTTATAGATCGTCCTTCGGTTATTATTCGAGGGACAATGATAGTAACATGTTACAATCACAAGAACCACTCTGCTTGAACCCTTGTTTAGTCTTTCATTAGACTAACCAACCTTCTCTTTTCTTTGCATGGTTGGTTGGTGTCATCCGTCCATTGCGGCACATCAGGAATAGATTCTCAAGCCGAGAACGTGGGAAGACGACGTTGAAGGCGGCTGTGTTTTGCTTTAAGATATTGTTATTTGTCTTCATTAAAGGTTATATATCCTGTTGTCATTTTGAAAAAAGTATTCCGCTGTACTTTGATATATTGTAAGGTTGCCTTGTTTTTGCAACGTCGTTTTAATGTAAGACATTGTTAATTTAAATGTTATTGTTATTATTATTATTGTTCTACATTGTCTTAATTTTGCGATCAATATTGTAATGCCTTGGGTGATTTCGGATATGTGATCCGGGGTCACTGGCGGTAATAGTCCTAAAGTAATTTAGGGGTGTTACACCCCCACCGAAGTTATCAACATTATGGATGATTAGGGGGATTATTGGATGCGTATCCCCCACCGAGCTCATAAAAATCTAGATGATTAGGGGGGAATTCATGAATCCATGTCCTTTGGGTAATTGTTTTTGTTTGTTTTTTGGTTTAGGGTTTACGTGTTTCCTTGACTTGTCTGACGTGATTGTGTTACGTTCATGCTAGGTTTGGTGGTTGTTGTGTTTTCGTGGCTTTGTACGATGAAGGTTGTTTTTGTTTTGATATTATCTTGTTAGTTTGTTATGGACGTTTCTTGACACATTCTACAATTTTAGATAATGCATGCATTGAAACCGACATTATCACAATAAGCATTGCAAAATAGGTTTGACAAAAAAGTATTGCAAAATAGGTTTGACAAAAAAAGTATTGCAAAATAGGTTTGACAAAAAAAAGTATTGCAAAATATAGACGAATCAAAAAGAGACAAACGATTAAAAATTTATAAAGAACTCCTTTCTTAGCCATAAATCTTTTAGCCAACAGTCTATTTTTTTTGTGAATGGTTTAGCCACTGCCATTCTCCTTTTAATTAAGGGAATATATTGAAGATAATTTCCAAATTTTACTTATATTTTGTAAAAGAATGGTAGTTACCTTATTCAATAAAAAAAGAAAAAAGATTCATAGTCGAAAATAAACAAAGCACAAATTTAACTTCATTCCAAAATACTAACCAAACACATAAATTCATCTATCACTTTTCAAATCCATACATTCTCAACCTGATACCTCATTTCAATCCGGTATCTAATTTTTACCAAACACCCTTAATAGATGTTAGGGTCCATCCTAATTTTTTCCTTTATCCAAAAAAAAAATATAACTGTTGGAAGACAGTTTTTAGAGTTTTGATAATAACAAATCACACTTGCTATTTGACGCACACTCTATATTTCTTTTCAGTGTTGTGTCTTCGTCCTTGAATTGACCATGGATGAAACACGTTCGTCTCTGAATTGACCACATACAAAACATGTCCATCCATGACGGAGGAACACAGTTCGTCCGTGATGGAGGAGCATAGTCCGTTCGTGATGAAGGAATACATTCCGTCTGTGATGGAGGAAACATGTTCGTCTGTGACGAGGAAACACAAAAATCTTGCATTCAATGTTACTTGTCCTCACCTAACATAATTTAATTACTCAAACCTCTTCAATATATTACAGGATTCTCAAACATATCTTCACCAAATCACTCTTCCACCCTAAACCCAAAAACTCTCTCATTCTTCTTAATCTTCTATTATGGAAAATGATGATTTCTTGCATCTCATGAGTGAAGGAGATGATTCATTGATGTTTGATCATAATGAGGTAAGTTTTTTTGTCCTAACTTCAAACTTTGAGTTTTTAGGAAACTTACAAATACATGTACTTGAAACTTTTAGTTTATACTATATTTGCAAATTTTGCAAGTTAAAGGCCTACACTTTAACATGATTAAATATAGTTGTTGCAAATAGATTGTTTCCTGATATTATTATAACCATAAGTTTGTGTTTTAGACTAGTTATAGGTAGATGTTAGTGTTTGTAACTTGCAAAATTTGCAAGTTTACATCCGTGATTTGACCCTTCAAAAAATGTAAGCAAGAACACTCTCGAACCGCCCGTCACGGACGATAGTGTCCCGTTTGTGACGAGCGATAGTGCTCCGCGGATGGAAGTGCTCCGTCCATCACAGACGAAACTCTATAACAAAAACCACTTAATTTGTTTTAGGTTCTGCAAGTCACTTAATTTGTTTTACTTTTTGAACATGAGGATAATGATGTAACACCCTGGATTTGTGATCCTTTATAAGGATTAGAGTTATATACATGTCAACAAGAGCTCTTTCTTTTTATGGTTCAAGTGAGGACAAATAATTATGAAGTTAAGAGTGTTAGGGCAGGAGTAGTCTTAGGATAGGTGACCTCTTAGGAAGTCCCCGGATTGGCATGTGTTAATGCTTCTAAGGCCTCGGGTCTTACAAATGGTATCAGAGCCAACTTTAGGTTATTAGTGGACTTGGCCTTGAGGGAAATCGCTCGACCTAGAGGGCGGTCTTTAGGCCTCGACGAGGTCATCAAGGGTTTAAGTGGGTGTGACTGTAATACCTCGGATTTGTGATCCTTTGTGAGGATTAGAGTGCTACCCGGTCCCACAATTAGAAGCGTCATCCCATGCCAGCTCAGGGACTTCCCAAGAGGTCACCCATCCTGATACTACTCCCACTCTAGCACGCCTAAGTTCATAGTTTTTTGTCCTCACTTGAACCATGAAAAGGAAGAGCTCTTGTTGACATGGGTAGCACTCTTAACCCTTATAAAATATTACAAATCTGGGGTGTTACTAATGATGTTTATATTGGTCTTAACAACCTAAATCTTAATGAGGGGTTTGCACAAGTTTAGACGTTTTCATCGTTGTACACGCCAAATTCAGCGTATGTGTTTGACGTTGGATATGTACCTACAAAAGCACTACCTAAGCCATTTGCGTCACACATTCAGAGTAGATTTGCACGAGTAGAAACCTATATAACGCTTAATTTTTTCTATGATTTCGGGCTATTGAGTTTTGGTTTTCATGTGATTTCGAATCAGTCAACTTTGGGTTTTTGGGTGATTTCGGATCGGACAACTTCGGGTTTTCGGGTGATTTCGGATGGGGTAACTTCGTATTTTCGGGTGATTTCGGATCGGGTAACTTCGGGTTTTCGGGTGATTTCGGGTCGGGTACCGGGTTGATAATGGGCTAGTCCGTTCGGGTTATTTTTTGGGTTCGGGCTAGTCGGTTTGGGTCGGGTCAGGTTCGGATATACAATTTTTAATTCTTTTCGGATATCGAACGGGTTCGGTTTCGGGCGGGTCGGGCGGGTCATTCGGATCGGGTCAAGTTTTGACGGCCATACTTTTGGTTATCTTTCCAAAAATGTATAATACTCCCTCCATCTCCCTCTGTATAAAAGATTATCATTTTAGAGTTTAACACACTTATTAAAAAATATAATAATTATCCTATATTCTCATAACTTTTTCTTAAAATTTATAATTATTTAATAACGCATCTCAATTATAGCCAATAAACATAGAGAATTTGTATATAAAACGAGTAAAAAATACAATTTATGATATCAAACCTCGTAACTCACCAATAAATTATTACATAAATATCTAAAATGACAATATTTTCTTTACAAAAATTATGGACTAAAATAACAATATTTTCAATATGGAGGGAGTGTATAGTAGTGAAAAATACGACGTTATAAGTTACCTATATTATTCGTTATTTATGTTGCATAAGTTCCTTACATAGATGGAAAAAACTACATCATACATTGTCCCTCAAATCCTGCTTTACACCAAACTCCATTGATGTATTAATAAATCTTATATCAAAACAGTTCTATTTTTTTTATCTTACACGTTTTTTAGTTTAGATTTGAATAGATACCCATTTTTTGTTCAAGCTTTGAACTTTAAACAGATTCAACCCATACAATTACAACCCGTTCTTATTGCTTTTTACCAAAAAATAACCCAAACTTGACTTGGTCCCCTTGCCAAAGTTGAACGCGTCTTTTTGTGAATCAATGTTTCAATACCCTTAAATTTTATTTCATTATGAATTGTATAATTTCAAATATCTATTTTATTTTCTTTATAAGAAAATTGAATATATGTAGTGAATTATACAGGTAAATTAAGTAGAGAATCAAAATATACAAGTTGAAGCTAACCTGATGGAGGCATTGGGGTAGGACTAGACCTGATCAAACCCGAATCCGGGCGGGAATTGAGTCGGGCTTTGGACAAAAATCATGCCTAGATAGGTGGGCCGGATCCGAGCAAGTCAAGGAAACGGGCTGGGGAGGCTTCCCGGATCCACCCGGACATTCGGATCCGGATATCCGCGGGTCCCATTTAGCCCACGAGACAAGACAAATTTGTCATAAAAACATAGCAAATAAAACGAAACTCACAATACCCATAAAAAAAGCGTCTATTATTACAAACGGTAAACATAATTATTGTTACAAACTTGTCATAACAAATTTCACATAAAATAACACGACATTACACAATTAAGCAAATTTCAAATGAAAATGGAGTTGATTGTCTCTTTTTGTTGTCTCTAGCATAGTGCATACATCACACAATCATACATTAGTTTAATCTTCTTCGTCCTCAAACTCGTCATAACCAACATCGCCAATTTTAAGTGTCTTATGGGTATAAATATTAGGTTGTTTAGGGTATAAATATTTATTTATTTTATATAATAATTTTATGAATTTTATTATGTTTAAAAATATATTTATTTTCATTTATTTTTAAAAATTAATTCAGGCTTCCGGGCGGACTATCCAGGCTAAATGGGATATTATCAATGTCCGTATCCCGTCCATATAAACGGGTGGGCCAGGCTATCCGGATAAAATAGGCTAAATATAATAACCATATCCGTCCATTTATGTCGGGCGGGCGGGTCAGCCGCGTTTGCTCAGGTCTAGGTAGGACAAGGAACAGGCTGTGCACTTTATGATAACAAAGGTGTTGTTGCAGGCTAGGCTACTTCCCCAAGCCAAGCGGCATGTGTTCAGATTTATCAAGAACGAGGAGCAGAGCAAGAGGAAGATACAAAATGACATCAACCACAAAGATAAGAAGAGACTGTGGAAGAAGATGACTGCTCTTCATTGATGGTACAAGTGCTAACAGCATACAATGGGGAGCTACTAGATATACACCCTACCCACCATTTGGAAGACAAATTTACGATACGAGCAGCCAAAGAACCTATATTATAAACTAGAAGCTTACTAAGAAACCGATGATTTAGATGAGCTATAATAGAGGGAGTAACATGAGAAGAAGAATCCTGATGACTAGGCAATTGATATCCTGATGATTAGAACCATTAGATGAATTTTCCGTCCCCTGGGCTGAATTTGTAGTACTTCTTGTCGGTTCAACAGCAGCTGCAGGTAGCTCATGGGTGGTGTTGCCTGCTTCTTCAGAAGTGGCAAACAACTGAATGTTGTAACCTGTGTTTGTGACAGAGTTTAGTTCTTCATATGTTTTCCTTTTTCAAAGGTGCGTTCATTTGGCACAGAAATTGTAAGACTTACAGTTTGACTGCTCCCAGCCAAGAATGAGCTTCTCTCTGTCAAAGACAACACGGTAGCCGGTCATGAAGTTCTCTGCACAGAGATACCAAATCCAGACCGAGAATGTCCAGAGTTAATCCACAAATTAAAGAGCAGATGCCTCATATCAGTGCAAGTCTAAGACATTAAGTCCCAGTACAAATCCTTTTAAATGCCACTTCAGCATAACTTTATTAGAACAAGAGAATTTAACAAATAAATAAAAGTGGAGCATGGAAGGCTTACGTCCAATTATGTTCAGTTCTGTACTCTTGACCACCGCAAGGCAGTATACAAGTTCATTCTGCAATTTAAGTGCAGAATGTTACTGATGATCATTTCTCAATGAGTACTTAGTATTACCACAGGAGCACATCATGTAGCAAGGTTTTACCTGGGTTGAAATGACAATTATAGGATCATACACAGGAAATTGACTCCCTCCATTCATAGTTAAATTTAGGCTTGGAATTAGGCTTGTATTTGCTTCAGGACTGCGTATGTTGAAGTCACAGTTAGAAGTTGTATGGAACTACAAGATATGTCTGGATGTTTAGAATAAAACCTCATATCATAGCAGTACTCAAAAGGAATCCTCGAATCAGGCGGACGCCTCATATCTTTTGCTTGCGAGTGGAACTGGCAATAGGAAAAGAAACAGCGAAAAAAAAATCCAACTTCAATCAACAGAAAATTACCAATTCATAGCAATACTGCAATAGAACATCAATTTGTAAGAACTTACACTTCCCACAAGCTTAGAGTAAGCTGGGTCTATTAGGTAGGTAAAAGATGTTCCAGAATCAAATAGAGCAGTGAAATTCAAGTCAATCAGCGAGGCTCCCACTCGCATCTGTGTCACAGTTACGTTATAGGTTGGACTGCAAAAATGTGATGAATAATTACAGGTGAGGAACTGCTCTATCAATAGAGATTCACCAATGTAACATTAGCATCAAGTATGCGGAAATTACCACTTACTGTGATGGATTGAAGTTGAATGGGGTTTCTCTTTGCCGAGGACTACCCTTGTCTCCAAAGCTAATCCTTCCAACCCCATCTTGGCCAAAGCACATAGAAAAGGAATCTGCTGTAAAGCCTTCTCTGGACAGGAGGCTTGGTACTGATATCTTCTCCATGCCCAGCCCAAATAAACCATTAGGTGCAGCAACATCTAGGAAAGAACCAGTCTGAACCTGTCCACAACTGCAAGTATCCGATTTCAGTCTTAGAGAGTTAAGCTGAAAATAAACAGGATTCACAATTCAGCTTTGTAATTCACTTGTTCTTTTTTACTTAAATAGATCAAATGAAGCTGGAATACAGTTTTAAAAAGGTATAGAATTTCACCCAAATGTGATGTATGCCGCAACAAACTCCCTGTTGTGGTCTTCAGTACTCAGGTGAAGAACATCTTCCACCAGTATCCCAGATGTTGAGGTCTCAGCAGATACGTACGAGATTACATAAGGGCACTGATTCGCAGACCCTGTGCACTTATTACGGAGTAAGCACAAACTATTGTTGCAGTTGACCTTTTTACTTGTGGATGAATCTTTAGGATTGTAAATGCTGAGGTCAAAATCCTGCAATATATTCTAATGGTTTAGTGACTTCATTCATTCAGTTCCCTTTTTTTCTCGATAGCCAAATCCGTGTCAATTTACCTAGAAAGGTGAAATAAATCTAACTATAAGAAATCTCATATATTTCAAAGGAAAAGAGGCATGGAAGCAATCAATTTCAACAATAGAACCTCAAGGCAATTTCAAAAAACAACGCAACCAAATTCAAGCATAACAAAACAATACCCGGACAGAGACCAAAAGACATTGTTTTGTCAGCCTTCTATAACAATATGCTGCTTGGACATTTTCCACATGAAATAAGCCTTATAAATCAGTAATTAGGTGAACTTTATGTATCAGAACATACACAAAAAGATCCTGCACATACAGTCGCAGGTATGGATGCTCGAACCTGTTATGCAACTTCCATTCATCTCTACTGTCTCCACTAGGAATCCACAAAGCCATGACATGTAAAGGCAAATGATTTACACTTTGTAACCCTTGTGTTCTTAATTTTTATCCATTAATCCTCACTGCTTTGGTTAATCTCAATTTTATTTTATATTTGAATAATGTAAGAGTAATAGAGGATTATCCCCATATAAGTCAATTTCAAAAGTCGGAATTCGGAACCCATATGAGAACCTTTATGTTTAAGCTCTAAAGAGCTCCCATACTTTAAAAAACAAAAAGAAACTTAGAATAGTATACGCATTCACACGGATATGATCTGTAGAATTAAAAAGAAGCAACGTGGCTTACTCAACCAGAATATATAACAAAGAAGATTAGGATGCCGTTGTTTTCTGTGAAGTAGACTACACATGCATATGTTTGTTCGTAATTAGTAACACCTCATAAATAAAGACCTCAGCTGTGGAATTAAAGTAAAGAAAATAACATATCACAAAGGCATGAACTTCTATTATATGGACCACACCATGAAAGTGTGGGTCACGCAATGAATTAGCTACGTCTTTTTGAGGATCATCAATCAAGACCTTACATATATTTTATAGAAATAAATATATATGAAACAAAGCAACTATTTAGGCAGCATTTGAGGATACCCTAACTTGAGGAGAATTCACCTGATCCTAAAACTGCTTCCTCATTTACCAACATCTAGAAGTCATTAAGAACATCACATACAGAGATGACCATTTTCCACAATTAGTTTTACTTTTACTTCACCAACATGCTTAGTTTTGTCCAATATATAAACCCACTACAGAAACCCATTCTTCCTTGGAGCTAATCAAACACATAACAGCTATAATACCTAGAACAAAATGGCTGTAGGATAAGCGAAAGAATTCAGAAATTAGGAGGGAAAAAGGAAGCTTACAGAGGCATAGCTTGTGCCCTTCACTGGGGCACACTGGTTGCACTCACAGGGAACCCAGAACAAATCACTTCCAGTATCGAGGGCTACTAGAAACTTCGCACCTGGTGTACCCAACGTCACGGTGGTATAATGCAAACTGTCAAATTAAAACACAAATCAAGTCCAAACAAAATCATTCTAAAACCCTAAAATTGAAAGAAAAAAAAAAAAGACCCTGAAAACCCCCAAGAATCTCCACTTCGTCGAAATTCCACAACCTCAACATTCATGGAAACTAAGCAGGAAAAGCGGGCGAAAATGTGGAATGCCAATTCGTCTAAGAAAAAGTGTAGTGAGAGGCAGAAGACGACAATGCAACCTTCAAAAGAAGTACTGAAAGGGAGAGAAAGCATACAATCCCAAGGAACTAATTCTGACGGTTGCATTGCCACCAGAAAAGGTGTAAGGCTCTTCGATTTCGGATATCCGGCGTCCACGAAAGAGACGATCGCGCTCAGCGAGGTCGGAGTAGTACTCAATTGAGCCCTTTGCAGGCCAGTGAGCGGCGGAAGAGGAGTTGGATCTTGCGTTCCCCTGCGACCAACTCTTTACTCGGTCGGAGTAGCGGTGGTGCATTTCGAAGGTGAAGATCCGGCCATTGGAGGCTGAAACGCAGAACGCAAGCAAGAAGCAGAGGATCCGAAGAGAAGAAGAAAGCATTGTGAATTAGTGAAATTGTTGGTTGCGAGTTTGAGTCTCAAGCTGAAACAGAGAATCGAAGTTGAAATTGAGATTGAAATCTTGGAGAGTTCAACATTTGGGATTAATGCAGGAGAAATTGAGGAGCCCTAGATCTTGAGAGGGAGGAGTCGATTTCTTTGAAACATGGAAAGAGGGAGAAAATTTGGTGGGAGAGTACTGGGAAGAGAGTTGGCTTGCTTTGTTAGAAGAGTGAGGGAGGGAGACCGTGGTGGGACCCGCCGTTTTTTGTTTTTATTGGACCCCATTAGGAAAGTTAAGCGCGGCTCTTTTCGGACGCACTACCGAAACTGCATTGGATTGAACTACCCAAATCATTGCTGACATAACAATTAATACATTAATATTATTTTATTTTAAAATGTCGACGGAGTATAAAATTAACATAGAGTATAGAATTTAAATTAATAAGTTTCTATATATTGTGAAATATATAAGAAAAAATTATAATTAAATAATAAATAAAATATTGAATTAAAAATAAATTTGGTGACGAATATTTTTTTTAGAATAATAGATTATAATATAATATCTTCATGAAATATTCAAAACGTGGAATAAAATAAAAATTACATCCTTAATATTTATATGATGAAATAAGACTTCATTTACAACTAACATTATTTTGGAATCGAGTGTGATAAAAGTTTATGTGTCTCGTTCGAGAGATGCCAAGTGATTTTAATTACTTTTGTCTAAAATTATAATATAGATTGTATACCAAATGGTTCTTTTCGAAAAAATTGCTAGTAATTATTTTATTCCCTCTATACATAAATTATGAGATTATTTATATATATAAGGATTAAGTTTTACTATGTTTAAAAGTATATTAATGAAGTTGCATAAGTTGATTAAATTGATTTGATCATGAATCCATTTGATTATAAATCGATTCATTTATTAAAAAATATGACGATAAGGATTATATAAGGATTAATTTTTACACATACAACTATTTATTAAAAAAATTAGTTTGGATGTGGATTTAAATTAGATATGATATTTTGAAAAGGTATTATTTGTGTGTACTCATGGATAACTTCAATAATCATATAATATAATTTCTTGAATTAGTGTATAATTTAAAGATATGTTTGAATTATTCTTTTAAAAAAACAAAAAATTAGGACTACAATGTTTAGTGATAATATACTATTATGAAAATAAAGTTACATTATCATACAGTGTAAATTTTTTTTAAAAAAAAATCAGAACATAAATTCATTTTTCCATGGGAAAAGATGGGGTATATCATTAGTTAGAAAAGTTGTAAATTAGTGCATACATATTTGTATGTAATTTTTAAGTTAAGAAGATAAGCTATAGGTACAAAAGGCTGATAGATTTTCAAGAAATAACTTTAACACATTTAATAAATTCCTATATCAAATTCTAAAAACAAATTTAAGTGAACATCTGGAATATACTTTATGTGTTAATATTTTTTGTAACTTTGTGTACAACTATAAATAAATGCTAACCTTTCGAACTTGCAAAAATTACTTTGTGTTGATCCAAATAAGAATTTGTTGACTAAAGTGCTTAAGTATTACTGAGTACTTGAAATTTGAAACTTCAATTCAATTTCGAAGACTTCGATAAGAAATCACATCATGATTGATAAAAGTGATTGTGGTTGTTCACCTACTGATCAATTGGTCAACTTTTATGACTTTGTTCCTTGAAATATCGCAACTTTATTTCACCTTCGTCTATCTATTTTAACCTTTTATGCGGTTGGATTAGCCTTGATAATGATAATGTATTATAGACCTACCTTAACCAATCAGCAATCATCTGTGTGTATCAGAATGGTAGACAACAATACATCCTGAATAGAGAAATCTGCACTTGATTGATGAGCCTTTAACATCAACATCGATGAGTACAGTAACCCAATGAAATTTCACTACAACAGATTGATTGATGCCATGTTCTTCTCTGCATCCAAACTCACTGCACAGCAGGAAGCCGCTGATTTCTCACTATTACTGTCAAGCTCATCATGTGGGTGGGTATCAAAAGTGTACCGGACTAGCAATTTCCAGAGTCCACAACCAAACTACATTACTCCAATATTTAAGAGAGACGGATGCAATTGAATAAGATGCAGCATGCAATTAAGGGTAAGATGTTTCTTTGGGATGGGAAGTATCAGCTCCAATTTATTGCACATTTATTTTTCTTGTTTAGCAGTCATGAGAAATTTGCTAGGATAGTAGGATGCAAGTGTTAACATAACATTACATTACATTACATTACATATGGCACAGAAACAATACTAATCTTTCTCTAATATGCAGAGCAAAGTATTATTTTATTGGATAGATACAAAAGAAGCAGTAGTTGTGCATGAACAGTTGCGTGGAACAATTATCAATCATCAATCATCGACAAAGTCATATATGTACAGCAACATACAAGTGAAGGTAAGTCCAAGTGACACAATATAAGTTATGGACACAAAAAATTATCAACCTGGAAGAAAAATCTTTGAATCAAGTTTGATATGTATCCCATTCAAATCTAGGTTGCGAGAAAACCTCGTAATCAATGGGCCCTTCTATGACACTTTCAACGGTCTGCATGCTTTGCATGAGAGCTGGTTGTGATGCATCACTCGTAGGAGGCAGCAACTTGTACATCACCAAGACTCCAAGAGTGAATATAGCCTGCAGTTTTGTCGAGTCTCCTCGGACTGAGAAGAAGAAAAGCATGGACAGCAGGAACAAGTCCACACAGAAACGCATGATTGACAAAACAGTATCCATCAACCTTCCATCATTCCCGGCAGGAAAACCCCGTACTCTATAGACAAACAAGAAGTTATACTTGTCCACAATATACCTGTAGCCAAAGTAAACAGCGCCAACGGGAAGCACAAGGGGAGCAAATGATGAATATATCATGGTGAGGGCAAATATTGTAAGGTTGAAGGCATGATATTGTGCAAAATCAAATGTTTGCTTTGGAACTGGTGAGGTTTTGCTGAGCGGATGTATTGAAAGATCGTGACCTTGAAGATCAATTACATTAAGTGCTCCACCACTACTGGGTACCGGCTCAAATGATTCCTCGGATATCAAAGGCCGCCGAAGCCCATCAATTTCTTGACCCTCCAAAGGATAATCTTCATTTTGCTCTGGTACCAAATGAAGCATGTCATTTTTCTTAAACTTTTGAAGCTTACTCTTTATCCAAGGAATAGGAGCCAAAAGATCATAGGATATCCCCAGGAACGTGCACGTAATCAGAAATGCGAGAGTGGAAAGGCATGATTTAGAAAGAAAAGAGGCACTCATATACTGCTCTATCCTCTTGCAATCTTCTCCATCCAAGTAACATCGACCCATGCTCAGTAGTGCACTCTCCAAAGAAGATTCAACCAAACCTCTCAACACTATAAGATTCACCAGAAAGAAGCAAACCATCTTAATAAGTGCAGCTCTTTGCTCCCCAGACACGGTGAGATGCTGTTCAAACTTGGAGAGATATGAAAGAGCTGCTGGGATAAGTATATACATGCTCACAAACACAAGAACATTGGGTAAGAACTGGAAGAATAGGGCTGCAATCCAGCTAGAGCTTTGTAGCCAAGCCACCCATGACTGTGCATTATCCATGGCCTCTGCATTGATTATTCGCCCTGCACTGGTTAAAGCGCTGATCACAGCCAAAGGAGAACTGAAGAACAGAAGCATCAACAACAGGCACGTGTTCACCAATGCCCTACGCAATTTCAGAGACAGTGTTGTAGTACCCAAGTGATTCCAGTAGATATCAGTTGCTAAGGGTGCTCGTTCGACCTTCCACCTATTTCTCTCAAGCTGCAACTCCATCAGGGGAAAGAACCTGCCAACTCTGCTCTTCTTCTCCAACCTGAAATCCTTCACAGCTCTGTTCGCCGTGTACACATCCTTAAATACCACAAATGCAACCCCTGCCCCAGGGGCATGGCCTGCTTTATAAGCAGCAACCTCAGTCTCCAACTCAGCTCTAAACTCTTGCAATCTCCTCAGCCTCTCATCATCCGTGTAACCCAATTTCTCCCACAACACTATCCACAACTGCTTTGCTTTCTTCCAGAGTCTGCCAACCCCATTCAATGATCCATCACCCAAATCCTCCCCATGATATTCACCAAGACCATTTTCAGAGTACACAAGTCGGGCATCAATCTTAGCCACAAGCTTTGATATCTCGTTTCTAACCTCAACCAGATCCTCAACCAATCGATCCAATGCACACAAATCCATGGGCACGATGACCCTGTAAACCTTCCCTGGATACCTCTCCTGGAAATACTCCTCAAATGGTAACTTATTAGCAGCTAATATTTTCGGTACTCCCTGCACCATAATAGTAAACACGGCACTCGTATTTGCTAAGTTCTCACTCGGATTGCCATATCCATCCCTAAGCCTAGTTATTTTCAACCTCTTCTCAATCTCACAGATACCATAATGCGCCAAAACAACCACCATAACGACAAATACAAAATGAAACCACAAAGCAGGCGAACCTTTTACAATGTGAGTTATCGTCGTCTTGGAGAACTGATCGTCCATCTTGGCGGCCCCGGCGTATAGATTCACAGGCAAGATCAGCAGGACTGCAATGAAGGAGGTAGCGAAGAGGAGAGCGAAGGTGCCACCTTCGATGATAAGAAACTGAGCAGCGTCAGCGCCGCAGTGGCGGGCGATCTCATGGCCGGTGGCGTGCCATACGGCGAGGAGCTTGGACACGAGGGCGGTAGGGCCGGGGATGCGACGGTGGTCGCTGCGTAGCTTGACGAGAAAGAATACAAGGACGCAGAAGAGTGCTCCGATGGAAGAGATGTTGAGCAGGTACTGTATATTTCCGTACCATGTGAAGTCGTCAGGGTAGGAGGCGTTGTCTGCGCCGTCGGTGGGAATCGGCGCAGGAGAGAGAGGGCTGATCATCGCCGCCGCCGGAGGCAGGGTCGGAATTGGGGATTGGGAGTAAAATTGGGGCATGCAAAATTGGGGAAATCGGGATTGAGATCGGGGGAGATTTAGGGATCGATCGATGAGAATCGAACTTGGCAGGGATGAAGAAATCGAATTAGAGGAGTAATCATCAGTTGGATCTGGAGATCAGAGTTAGGGTTAGGGCTGGAAAGTGAGAACAAAGCCGGCCAGTTGCCAGATAAGATTAAGTTCTGTTTTCCTAGACTTGCGCTCGGTTCTGGCAGGTGATTTCCCTTTGCTTTTTGTGAATTAGCAGCTGAAAATTTTATATTGACATTTTCTTAATTATTATAAAAAATATTTGATTTTATATTGAAAATATTAAAAATATTAAAGAATATCTGTTAATAATCAATTAATAAAAATCAATGTGATTTCGAATATATGTAATTTGTTGAAGCAAATTTTATAACTAGAAAGAAATTTTGAATAAAATTTTACTATTATATATTGAAAAGAAAATCATGATTTTATTAAAATATTTTATATAATAATATTGATAGGAAAATGATAATTTAGTGATATTACATGATTTGGAGTAAACACGTGGCAATAAATGACGTAGCGTAATGTAAAAACGACAAGTGGTCTTAGCTAGGTTTTACTTTAGTATTGTACTAGCATGTGTTCATGTGCCTTGTACGACCATATATTTTAAGAATGAATTTAAATTTGTTTATAATATGTAAAATATTAAAGAGAATGAAATAGAAAAATTAACATGATGTATCGGAAAAATAATTTCTTGATTGGAATAATATATAAGGTGTATTGTATGATGAAAATTGAAGGTAGATGTGTGAATTTATATTAATAGAAGAAAATATAAATTATGAATTTTATATAATTATTAAATATAAAATTGCACTAAAATAAAACTGCATATTGTATTCTTTATAATGGAGTTTACGGACAATCTATTCACCCTTATTAAATCATAAACACTAATTAAGTATGATAATAATGTTTTTGGTAAGTGCATAATTATATGTAAGTTGGTGGATGAACCGTATAATGTTAACAATTTACGGACCATCTATCTATATACATATCTTTATAATGGAGTTTAGGACCATTAACGTACATATTATATTATGGATACTAATTAAGTATGATAATACTACCAACAAAATTAAGTATGATAATACTGTTTTTGATAAGTGCAGAATTATTATGTATAATGGGAAATATTTTGGGGTGGTAATTTAGGAAATTTGTATACATAAAAAATAAAATAAATTGTAAATAGAATAAGGGTGAATATGTATATGTATATAATTATTTGATGACGTGACATACTTAGATGAACGACACGTAGGAGAGATAATTACGGCTTTAGTAGTAGTATATAGATAGTAGATTAGACATCAAGGCTTCAAATCAATCATATAAATGAGTAACCTTGTAAATTTAGAAATATGAAGGTGTGACAAATTGGTTAAAAGATATGATAATATGTAGTCTCTTAGAACTATTTAAATTAATTTTGAAATAATATTGTTTAACAAACAATAAATATCTACTTAAAATTTTCAAATGCTTGAATACTAATAATTAAAGCAACATATACATTATTCTAGTATATATATAATATATTATTTAAATGAGATATTTATAATTCTAGTGGATTTTAAATCTAGAAAAAAAAAATAACAAAAATGAATTTTGATTTAGAAATTATACTGACAAAAAAATATAATTTAAAAGAAAACACATAATTTTTATATGGGTTTTAGTTTATTTGGGAAGTATACGCGATAGATATCATGTTTATTAATCTTTGATTTTATTAGTTACAATTTATTTACTCTTTTTTTTTACAGAAAGTCGATATAACCAAATCTTATGACATATCTTATTCATTAGGTAAAATGAAAAATAAGTTAGTAATGTCAAAAATTATTCGGGTTAATTAAGAATCATAAGCCAAAATAAAAAATTACGAAATTGAAAGAAAATAGCAATCATAAATCTGATATCCTAAATTAGTTTAAGATATTGTACAAATATCTTTTAATTATTTGTCTAGAAAAATAGTTATAACCAAAATTCATGATCTTCGATTTTCTATAACTATTATTTAGTTTACAATCATATATTCACATATATCTACCTCGATTTTCTACAACTGGTATTTAAAATTATTTAATTTTAAATTGACCATTAATCTTTGTTATGAAGAATTTTGGGTATATGATCTTCAATTAGTATCACTTTTTGAAAATACACAAGTACTTGAAGTATTGTGTTCTAACTAATGGTAGAGCTGTCAAAATTTGACCGAACCCGAAATACCGACCGAACCCGACTGAAATTTTCAAGTTGAAACCCGAAACCCGATTTAAACCGAACCCGCTAAACCCGATTATTTCCGGGTTCGGTTCGGTTGACTAGCCGGGTCAAAGAAAAGTTGTATGAATTATTTAAGGATTCGTCTGGGCGGGAAAATGAAATTTATCCCGGGTAGAAATTTCGTATTGGACCGGCCCACTCCCCAAAATAAGAAAATTGAACCAAAAAAACCCTAATTGCTCTCTTCAGCCACGATGCTCTGACTCTCTCTCTCCAACCTTCACAATTCGTCTCCTCCTTCCTCTCCTCAGGCGTTCATTGATTTTGCTCGTCACTTGACCGACGACCCACATAATACAAGGAGGCACCGAGATTCATCAAGCACTTCGGGAAGAAGGTCAGTTTCTTCAAGAACTTCGGGAAGAAGTGATGAGTCCATCTTAATTAATTTCAACTTGTAATGGGATTATTGCATTCAATTTGTATTGCTTCCTACTCATAATTATGGATGAATTTCCTTCTCAAAAAGCTATTAGCAAATAATTTGTTGTGGATCGATCTGCAAGACCAAACTCTTCCATTTTCTCCTTTGAGGCTCATGTTATTGTTCCCATTTTCACAGAAATATCTTCTTCCAGGATGTGCTGGTATAGCCTGTAGAAGATAGAAAAGTTTCTGACATATACCTCTCTAGAATCAGAATGCTATTCAATTTAATGCAAATTGTAGATAAAACATACCAAAAAAGACTTAGAAGATGGTTGTATCATGACAATGAAATGAGGATTTGGGCTGTGAAATGCATTTGCCTTGCACTAGAGATTCATGTAATTATACCAATGTTGTTTAATTGCATGTGAGTGTTGCAGGAAACATCAAAGCGTACCCTTTTGTTCGAACATGTGGGTTGGTATAAGCACTAACCCAACAACATTACAAAAATATATAATTACAATCCAAAATCTTTTTTTATATTACATATATATGCATGTATGTATGATTAATGTGACAACATATGGTAGGTCTCTTCTTCCTTTTATTTGTTTTTATCTGTTTCTTATTGTTTAATTGTTAGTAGATGGGTTGTTCAGGATGTTTTCATCTCTCAATTTTTAATCTTTGGCTGGATAATGACAGGAAGCTAGTTGCTAGATTCAGTGCTTATATCTGCTATTGATTTGTTTGCTGGTTTTCTATGTTTTCAGTCTATCAAATTGAATTGCATCAGTAGAATGGACCAAAACTTCATAATCCTATTTACGTTTGCTTTCATCTTCCTGTATTTCCCTAATCAGGTGAACTGTCAAGTCCTTGTTATTGCAGTTTGGTTTAGTTGTACAAGTTGGTATGTGTTTTACTTACCTTCTGAAGCCAGAGCAAATAGGTCAAACCAAAACAGAAGCCTGGAAGAATGGTCCTGAAATTTTGACAGCATATAAATGTGTAATAAAAGATCAGAGTACTCATACAACCTTAACAAAGAAAGTAGATCTGAGTACTCATACAACCTTATCTGAAAGAGATGCTGGAAGAATAGATTTCTCATTTACTGTTGGAAGTAACTCATTTTGGTCATTTGATTGATATTTTATCTGATGTACTTCTCCTGTATGCAGGGCTTGCTTGTATATCAGTGATGCTAATCACAACATTCCTCATGGCATTAGTCCTTGTATTCGTGTGGCAACGCGGTATTCTAGCCATTCCCTTCGTCCTGTTCTTCGGCTTCATCGAGGCAGGCTATCTGTCAGCAGCTTCCGTGAAAGTCCCACGGGGAGGGTGGGTACCCATCATGCTATCCCTCTTTTTTTATATTACATATATATGCATGTATGTATGATTAATGTGACAGCAGATTTCTACCGATCAAGACAACAATGAAGATGAAGAATTGCAGGATTGAGCTTGAAGGAGTTTTTTTTTTTGCTCATCTAGGAATCAGTCTTACTGAAATATTGTTTTTTATTACACTTATGGTGATGTCTAGCTATTTTTGGTTGTTTGTTATTTGGTTGGTGAATGATGATAGTGTTTTTATGCTAGTTGTTTTTGCTTGTGAAAGTTGTTTCTTTCTATCATACTTTGTTGGTCTTTTAGCAGATGATGTAAGATGTTAGTTTAAATATATGATGGTGGAAATTATGGTTGAATGTCTGTTGGTTTAATTATGTGAGACATGTAATCGCATAAATAACAAATCTAAAAAAAAACTAAAAATAGATGAACAAAAAGTTAATAGAAAACTTGACGTTAAAGGACCCGGTGGTTAACCCGAACCGTCCGCTAACCTGTAATGACCCGACCGACTTAACCCGTAACCCGAAATGACCGAACCTGTACTAACCCGAACCCGAAATTATCGAACCCGAACCCGACTTGACCGACCCGATTGACAGCTCTTACTACTGCATCTTTAAGGGATTTTTTTTTCTAATTAAAAGGTCCAAAGCCTTTACCGAGACAAATGCCACGACGAATCAGATATTCCAAGACGGTGACGTGGCAAGGGATGTGTAGATCAGCGCTCACAAGTGATGTGCATATCAGACCAATTTTGAGTTGATTAGTGTTGTAGAAGTTTTGGATTTGTAACCTTTTGTGATTGATTTGTAATCTTTATAATTGATTTGTAATCTTTATGATTAATTTGTATTTAAATTATGAAAAATTAGTGTTAGATTTATGATAAAAATCTCTGATGTATAATTAAATATAAGAGAATTAATTTAGATCTAACCGAAACAAATATAAATAAAAAAGCATAATAATTTATTTGTATTTAAGATTTGGGAGAATTCAAATATCATATAATAATAAAATATTTTGTTTGTTACAATAAAAGATATATTAATTTTAAAAATTAGAATCGAATATAGGTTTTTTTTATAGATAAGAAAATATATGTCTGAACTTTATACTCATAAATAGCAAATCACTTATTGTTGAAATTAATGAACAGGGGTTTAGGGTAATTTTGTTGAATTAAGATTATAAATCTTTGTTGATAATTAAAATTGTAAGTGATATTTTTGGAAAAAAAATCGATTAAGGATAATTAAATGTAGGACTCACGGTTTTATATCTTTTTTTAAATGATGTGACATATCCTAGAGGCTAATACGTAGATCAAATTAGTGTAAGGCCGATACATATACAAAATTAATATAAGGCCGACATATAGAATTTAGGCTTCTCCTTTACTGTGTATATATATAGTATATTGTATTTTTTCATGCGAAAATTCTAAAAAACCATCCAAACTTTGACTCTTTTATACATAACGAATTTTCTAACAATATTTATTGTTAGATTATATTTTAGGGATTTTAATATTTTTTTAAAAGGATTTAAATATTTTTCTTTAGGGAATAACTTCATAGATTAGAAAAACTGTATACATAAAGTATAATAACTAGGTTGAGCCCAACTCTACAAACCATTACCGACAATTAGTCTATGCTCCACCATATACAAAACAATCTCTAAAATAATAACTAAAAGAATGAAACCAATCCTTAATAAATTAATACACCTTTTACAGGGTGTATTTGTTGCTGATCGGGCCATTCAGGACAACATCCTAATAGCTCACGGAATTTTCCACTCTTTTCGGGCCAAAAAAGGAAAAGAGGAATGGATTGCAATCAAACTGGATATGGAAAAAGCATATGATAAAATAGAATGAGAGTTTATTCTCTCAGTGCTTAATAAATTTGGCTTCTCCACTCGCTTTATTGGATGGATCAAAGAATGCATAGAAACAGTCTCCTTCTCGGTACTTGTTAATAATGGCCCGACCGATATCTTCTACCCACAAAGAGGTTTACGCCAAGGCGATCCTCTTTCACCTTTTTTATTTATCCTTGGCGCAGAAGTGCTGACCAAAAAATTACAACAAGAGGGAAATCTCAACCACAATCAAATTGGATTTCAAATTACACGAATGGGTACCAACATACCATTTCTAACTTTTGCAGATGACATTCTCATCTTTGCAAAAGCTAACCAAATAGCATGTACTAAAGTCAAAGCAATTATTGAAGACTATTACTCCATATCTGGACAATGTGTTAATTACCACAAATCAGCCTTTCAAACAACAAATAATACCCCTAACAACCTAAAAATAATTATACAACCAGTTCCAAATATCCCTAGAACTACCTCGTTGGAAAAATATTTAGGATGCCCAATCATCAATGGAAAAGTTAATCGGGACACATTTCAAGATACTATCATAAACACTATAAATCAACTATCAAAATGGAAAGCTAGCTCCCTCTCCCTTGAGGGCAGATCAACTCTTATTAAATCAAATCTTGCTGCTAAGCCAATTTTTTTAATGCAATGCTTTATGCTCCCAACCCATATTCATAAGGAAATGGATAAGATTAACAAAAAATTCTTTCGAAATAAGGACCCACACTATAAACCTTTTATTGGATGGGATAAAATTTGCAAAAAAAAAATAACCGGGGGTATTGTATTAGAAAAACTCAAGATATGAACAAAGCCCTACAAATGAAACTCATTTGGAAAATCTTTGCAGAACCAAATAATATTTGGGTTAAAATAATCAACGTAAAGTATTTAAAACAAACATGCATTTTACAATATGTTAAAAAGATCAACCATTCTTGGCAATGGTCACAACTGCTTAAGATGCGAACATAATTTAAATTTGGTCTCCAATGGCTTATAGGAGATGGTAAAGCTATCAATTTCTGGGAGGATAATTGGGTCAATGACTCCATCCTACAAAATGAAAAGCTACCAAATGTACAAATAAATACTACTACTACAGTTAATGAGTTTATAATAGACAAAAAATGGGATAAATCCAAACTAGAATATTTTCTCAATAGAGAAATGGTTAACAAAATCATTGATATATCAATACCTAGTAATGATATTATAGATAGACTCTACTGAAAACTCAATAAAAATGGATGGTTTTCAACCAAAACAACCTTTGAGCTTATTACAAAACAAACATCCACACCAATTGATGAATTCTCTTGGATATGGGATCTCGACATCTATCCCAAAGTTAAAAACTTTCTATGGAAAATATGCCATAATGGACTACCAACCAAATTAAGATTAGCACAAAAAAATGTGGTTGTACCACTTGCATGTGATCTATGTAATAACCCGCAAGAGGACATTAATCACTTCCTCTTTCATTGCCCATTTACCCTTAAAAATATTAGACTACATAATAACAAAATAGAACAAATTGTGAGGCAAATAAATATGAATAATAAACCAAAGGAATGCCTGTTTGAGCTACAATCCAAATTATCTAAAAAGGAAATCATATGCCTAGCAACTACTTGGTGGGCACTATGGATCAACAGGAACCAAATCATCTTTAACTATAGCAATGATGAAAGGATCAAAGACCTTAAAAATTATACACAACAACTCCTTAAAAATTGGGAAAAAACTAAATATTATGAAAAAGAGGACTATATGCCCACTAACAAATACAAGGGGTGTGCTAGGAATAAAAGAAATATCACATGGGAAAAACCATCACCTAACTCCCTCAAATTTAATATTGATGGAACCAAATTACCTAGTGGAGAAGCTGTGATTGTCTACATTTTTAGGATTGACAAAGCGGGGGTAATTCACATGGGCAACAACAGATGTGGTCTTAACACTACTTTAATGACTGAAGCAATAGCCCTTAGACAAAGTATCAAGATAGCTAAACAACTCCAATTCCATAAACTTGAAATTGAAGGTGACAACCTTTGCCTTATAAACTCTATTAAAGGCATTTGGGCTTGTCCTTGGGAAATCGAAATGGTCGTTGCTGACATTTTGTTCGATCTCCATTCCTTCCAAGAAGTCCATATCAGGCATATTTTTCGGGAGGTGAATCGTTCTGCTGATAGAATTGCTAAACTCAGCTTTTCACCTCATGTAACTGCATTTCTCTTGATTCAGAACTTCGTGTTCTCATCCGGCAGGATGCTCTAGGCAAGCCTATGTGATGTGACCTTGTCCGATGGAAAGACCACGAATCGTTGTCAAGGACCGATTGAATGCGTATTGGGGCAAACAACTCTTCGGAAAGGAGCAAGGAGATGCTCGGCGGACTGGGGCTGTTCGGAAATAGTGGACTGGCAGCGGAAGACGGGTGATGATGGTGGAGGAGCGGCGGAAGTAGTGGAGCGAACGGCGGAGCAGCGGTGGGGCGTGCGGCTGTGGTGGTGGTGATCGGCGGCCGTGGAAGATGGTGGGAGGAGGCAGCCGTGAATTAGGGTTTGTGTGTTGGTGGGGAGGCAAGAACTAGGGTTAGTTCTTGTCTCGGGAATTGCGGATAGTAACCGAATAGGTAGTAACCGAGTTAACGCGCCAGGATAATTCACTAGAAACGCGTTAACGGAATCGATGTGCCAGGATAGTTTGACTAGAAATGCAAGGATTGTTGACGTCAGGGCCCGGGTTTGCAGGAGATTACTCGACTGGAAAACAAGCTCTATTTCGACGTACCTGAAATTGAAGACAAAAGAGAGTATTTATACTAGAGAGTTGACCTAATGGGCCAGACTCTCTAGTTACTAATTCTGGCGGCCCATTTAACATAAATGACAACCACCCAGAAATAGCAGCTACTAAAAATAGAAATACTGTTCATAAAATGTGCTAAGCAATTAATGTCTCGATCGTACTGGATGTAACTGTAGGGGAGTCTCAAGGCGGATGGGACAAGGACGGTAGGGTCATATCACCCTCCCCCACTTGGTTGTGAAGCGTCCCCGCTTCACCCTCATTAGGCTCAGGCTCAACATATGGTGCGAAGTCCGCGATGTTGAACGACTCACGCACCTCGTACTTGTCCGGTAGCTCGAGCTGGAATGTGTTGTCGCCAATGTTCGTGACGACTATGAATGGACCATCACCCCATTGGTTGAGCTTAGACTTGCGGACGAAAGGGAATCGCTCCTTCCGCAAGTGAAGCCAAACCAAGTCGCCCGGGGCGAAGATAAATCGTCTCCTTCCCTTGTTCTTCTGGGATGAGTATTGTATCACACATCGCTCCAGCTGTGGGCGTGTCCTCCTGTATAGCTCCTGAATGTGCTCAGCCAACTTCCTAGCAGCAAAGGTCTCCTGGTCCTATAGCGACGCGTCGGGAAAGAAGTCCATCTAATGCGCAATACGACGCACATGTTGCAGGCCTGGCGACAGCTCGTCATGTATGAAATCCACAAATTCCTGCAAAACAGACAAAATTGCAGGCGAAAGGGCGGGCTCTGTCGTAGTAGTGGCACAAAGGCGAGGAATAAGAAGGAAACAAACAGACTTGCCTTGAAGTGCCGGAGTGAGGTCCTTGTGTTTCGCCAGAAGAACTCTGCGTTCACAGGTGCCCCGCAAGGTAGATGCAGAAGTGATAAGCACTACTTTGTAGGGCTTAAGTAATAGTCATTAGAGGTTTTATTGGTGCCATTCGGGTAGATTTAGACACATTCATGTGTATGGCGTGTGGGGGCGAAGTTTGGTAATTAATTAAAAGCCACGTGAAATGTCGCGTGAAGAAAGCGGAAAGAGAAATGCGGGAGGTGATGTCACGCTGATGTCATAAAGCTGATGCTTGCGGGGGAGTGAATTGAAGCGGAATGAGAGCTGCTAGATTGGGCCGAGAGGAGATGGGCCGCGCGAAGCATTTGCTGGAGTGGGCCGCCCGCTGAGCTGCATGGGATGAGGCCGAGTGCTGGACGAGCTGCTCGCGAGAATTGGAGGCCGAGAGCTGCTGCATGCATGAGTTGGACCGAGAGCAAAGTCTGCTCGCTTGAATTGGAGGCCGAGCAGCGGTCGTACACGCGAGAATTAACCGGAATTTATTACGCCAATTTCCTTTAATTATTATTATTATTATTATTATTATTTTACTATTTCGTTTTAGGTTAATTTAGATTTTATTTCCTTTAGTTTATTAGGGTAGAGAAAAAGGCTTATTTGCCTATCTATCATAATCTTTGTTTTTCTCTTGAACCCTAATTCCCTTTTCTACGTTATGAAGAACTAAGCCTCCCTGGCTTAGTCAGACGCTGAAGCTTTCATTTTGATAAAGTTGTGAGATTCTCGTTATTAATCTATTGCATGGTTTTTATCTTTCTCTTGCTTAAGTTGCTTATGATTTATATTGATAATCTCTATTTGGACGCAACTAGGGTTTATTGGTATTGATTGATTGCTAGATTTAGATTGTTACTGGTTGAGCATATCTATTTCAGAGTAGCAACTGCATCGTACTAGTATCTGGTTGTGCTAGTCTTATGCAGAAGAGAATTGATTTACATTCTAGGATAATATCTGGTTGTTTTATGCTATAATTGTATCCAACTATATTCCTATCCGTAAGGCTGCTGTTAAACTGAATCTTGATAGTTTCAGGGTTGTTTAATTAGTTAGTGCTAATAGTATCTGGTTGTGCTATTAGTTATATCTGAAAAGGAATTGGAATTTCCATTGCATGTGATTTTGAATGAGTATCTAGGATCAACTTGTCATACGAATAGTGGATGTTGTTTGACTAAGTGATTTTCCCCATCACTGATTTCATCATATTTTACTTTGTTTACTTTTGCATGCTTAGTTACTTAAAACTCATAAAACCCCCCTTTGGTTACGTTTGATTGACATACGAATTGCATATTAAGATAGATCCGTGTCCCTGTGGATTCGACCTTTACTTACCTAGGACTACAGTTTAAGGTTTGTTTGGATGTTTTACATAGTAGGAATTAGAACGACAAATTCCTGTTATCAAGAAGCAGATGTGGATGCAGACGACCTTCCAGAAGACACAGAAGGCAAAGGCGCAAGACATGAAGCTGACTCGGCCGAGTTGCGGGCGCTTTTCCCGACTCGGTCCATAACTCGGTCGGGTGTCAGACCGAGTTGTATCCAAGTGTGCTGACCCGGCCCAAAACTCGGCCGAGTTTTCCCCAAGTGACACAACTCGGTCGGTGACCCGGCCGAGTTGTCGCCCGAGTTTCCCTCAGGTGCCTCAACGCGGTCGGTGATGCGGCCGAGTTATCGTCTGGCGTTCTCCGGGGTTGGTTTCTGCACAGGCGGAGTTCTGGCGGCCTCAATGGCCTTCTGGCATTGTCGCTCAGCCTGATCCTGTAAAATTTCCTGTGGACTCATGGGTAAGAGAGTCACGCGCTTCCCGTGATAATTGAACATGTAAGTGTTCAAATACCCGTCGTGAAGTATGCGACGATCATATAACCATGGACGTCCCAAAAGCAAGTGGGTAGCGTCCATGGCGGTAACATCACAAAGCACAGTATCCCTATAAGGACCAATAGAAAATGAAATAAGACACTGTTGTGATACGGTGTTACCTGAACTGTTTGAGATCCACTATAGACCATAGGGAGTGGGGTGAGGAGTCGTCGGAAGGTTGTAGTGGCGGACAACCTTCTCATTGATTATGTTGCAACAAGAGCCCCCATCAATGATCACGCTCAGCGAAGCATTCTGAAGCTTTGCTCGGGCATGAAACAAATTCTCCCGTTGCACAGTAAGCGCATCCTCCTTGACGTTCAGCACACGTCTAGAGAGTAAGGCAAGGTGGTATGCCTGGTCATCATGGTGGTCAGAAGTGTTGACCACACAACCCTCAGCATCGGCTGTATACACAGTGGCAGGAGCTGTCTCGACGACGTCATCCTCGTCGTCATAACTCTTATAACCTGCCGATTGGGTGGAGAAGAGGACCTTCTTCGCATTTGGACAATTCATTTGGTAATGTCCTCGTCCTCCACACCTGAAACACTCCACATCTCTGGCTCGGTCAGAACGAGCGGGATCTGAAGATGGCGGCTGCGGGTGGCGAACAAGAGCAGACGGGGCTGCTCTCGGTGGCGCTGCAGCAGACGCAGTACTTGTGTTTCTCTGGTCCTGTCTATGTGCACTAGATGGAGGAGTAGAGTCACTGCCTGGAACCGAAGGAAAGGGTCCAGTACCATACCTGGAAGATGTTGTGGACTGCCATGGTCTCTGCCTCTAACGCTGGTGCTGAAGGTAGAGCTTCTGCGCAGTGTGCACAACATTGTTGAGGTCCCGAATGGGCAGGACGTCAACCTGATCCTGGATAGGCTGGTTAAGCCCAATGATGAACCTCGTCCGCAATGTACCCGGAGCAACACTAGCGCCAGCCTTGAAGTACATGTCCTCCAAGCGGGCGAAGAACTCCTGAGGCGAATCTATGCCCTGTCGCGCACGAGCAATTTCAGTCCGCATCTGCTCCTTGTAAGTGGAAGGCACATACTTCAGAGTCATGATGTACACGAGCTGATGCCACTCAGTAATGGGTGCCCAACCCATCCGGTAATGTTGCTGCGTGATACGCTGCCACCAAGTCTGTGCAACGTCCTCAAAATGAAGAGTGACTGTTTTGGGGCGAAAAGATCAGATGACCTAAATCGCCTTTGACGGGGTAACGAGTCGATCGGGTAATAGAAATCAATCCAAACAAGTAGACAATCAACAAATAAAGAAGAGATGCAAAATAGTAAAGTAATTTTATTAATATGTCGACGATAGAGTCGGATGTAAGTACAACTTATCCTTGGAGGATGAAAGATCGGATCTGGTCTGACCGGTGACTCGGGGGTTTGACCGGTGGAATTTGAGTGATATTTCTAGTGGAGTAAGCTAGAGTGGGCGTGTTCTTGGGTTCTTCTCGGAGCAAGTGAGCAGATGTCTTGTATAATTGTGTGTAGATGAGTGTAGATGAGCGTAGATGTCCTCTTTGTGGTCTATATATGGTAAGCTTTAGCTTGTGATCATTGCATATTGATGACAATATCTCCCACTTAATTCCGGGAGTAATTGCTGGGATTTCTCCTTTAAATGCTCTTGATCTCTATATGGTAAGTCTTTAATCCATTTGACCGTTAACCTTTGATCACGTCCTTATCCTTAACGCTGGGAGTAATTGCAAAGATTTCGCCGCTAAATGTTGTTATTAAGGCGGTGTTGAATGTTGTGGTTGTTGGAGATCTCAGAATAATAAAGGATAAATTCTCGCTGGTCCGTTGCGTCTAGGAATCAGGCGACGGTCGCATGGCTCACGTCTGACGGGTCTGATGCGTCCGACAGGTCTGATGCGTCCGACCGATTGCGTCAAACAGTTGATGCCCATTGGACGAATGGTCGATTTTCCGACCCCAACAGTGACGAGATCGACCTTCTCATATTCAGGGACAGTCAAATGGCGCAGCACGTGCTCTGTGTTCTGCACCCACTCAAGAAATACAGAAGGATCATATAAGCCATGAAATTTCTTAATTTTTACCTTCACGTCTCGGCGTTGGATAGGTGGCTGGGCCTGGCGGTCATGAAACCGAGCTTGAGGGTCCGCCATGGGCTCGAAGTGACGAGCACCATACTGTTGTGGAGCACGAGCAGGATGTCGTGGACGATGTGGTGTGACAGCGGGGCATTGAGGCTGTCGTGCCTGCTGGTGACGCCCGGGCTGGACAACATTCCAATAAGCCTCCTGATTCTGAGGCAGGTGAGGAGGTAGAACGTAGCTGGTAGAGTGGTGTTGCAACTCAGGGGGGTCCTGTAGGGGTGGGTGGAAGCCATCAGCATACCCAAATTGACCCTCATCCTCCTCAAGGTCGTACTCATCGAACTCATCCTCCTCATCAGAATAAAGAGGAGTCCGCACACTCTGGTGATCCTGGTAAGCATCAATGTCAAACGGCACAGAAGTGGATTGCCATTGACGATGTCGCTGATGCAGACGGGAACCAGTCTGCTGGTGGTGGGGGCGATCGGTGGTAGGCTGTAATGGTGAGCGTCCTTGCCGTTGCCTACCACTGGAGTGAACCTGATCGTCCTCATGTTCCTCTTGGGAACTCTCATCATCGGCCTCAGCAACTACAGGGTTCTCTTCCCGGATCACAACCGGCGCATACCGACGTTGTCGACGACGCTATTGATCCACAATGCTTCCTCTCTGCGAGTCCAGGTGTTTCAGCTGCCCTGCATCCAATGTGGAAGGAAGTATGATAGCTTTACCCTTGGCCTTTTCCAGGGCTAGGGCCCTGGAAAAGGCCAACACAGTCAACCAAGATATGCAACCCAGACGGTGAGAGATTAAGAAGATGGTAAATGAATCACTGCGAAACGTGGGGTTGAAGGTGCCGAGATCAAACCAGGTCTCCCTTCTTGCACTGCGAAGAGACGCACTTGCCTTATTTTAGCTTGTGTGGTCTCGAAATTCACTCTCGTTTTTTTTTAAACGAACAGCTCACTGTTTTTTTTGTTAACAGTTGTACGTTGCTGTTTTGTTTCTGTTTTGAACCCTAGCTGCCGTGAACAATTGTGGGAAGAAGAAATCGTTAAACAACCGCAGCAATCAGCACAAGCACGTAGAGAAGGATTCAGCAACACGTACAGCAGAGCAAATTTTGTGCCCAGAATTCAGCAAACAGCAAAAATCAGCAACAGTGCAGTAAATTAAAAAAAAAATCTGGGTGCAGGATTCAAGTTGGAAGAAGAAAGGGGATTGCAAAGATGTAGTTTTTTGGCACACACAAGGCAAACAAAGTCGCAAACGAACTATCTAAGCCTATATGCAAGTGTATCTACCATAAACACAATCAAAAACCAAGCAAGGAACACTTGAAAGTGCGGGAAATTGGGTGAGATGGGTTCGGTTATGCTGAAAATAATGTTTTTTTTTGTGGGTTTTGATGATGGTCGAACTTATCTACCATCAAACCTAGGGTTTTCTTTTGGTTTTTTCAGATTCAGATGCAAGAAAAAAAATTTGGTTCCTATAACAAGATCTAGGTTTTTTTTTTGATATGGCGGAATTGATTTGCGGAAACGAATGAGCGATTGAATGAAGAGTTGGAACGACTTACGCGATTCGAAGGCTCTGATGCCACTTGATGTGACCTTGTCCGATGGAAAGACCATGAATCGTTGTCAAGGACCGATTGAATGCGTATTGGGGCGAACAACTCTTCGGAAATGAGCAAGGAGATGCTCGGCGGACTGGGGTTGTTCGGAAACAGTGGACTGGCAGCGGAAGACGGGTGATGGTGGAGGAGCGGCGGAAGTAGTGGAGCGAACGGCGGAGCAGCGGTGGGGCATGCGGTTGTGGTGGTGGTGATCGGCGGCCGTGGAAGATGGTGGGAGGCGGAAGCCATGAATTAGGGTTTGTGTGTTGGTGGGGAGGCAAGAACTAGGGTTAGTTCTTGTCTCGGGAATTGCGGATAGTAACCGGATAGGTAGTAACCGAGTTAACGCGCCAGGATAATTCACTATAAACGCGTTAACGGAATCGATGCGCCAGGATAGTTCGACTAGAAACGCAAGGATTGTTGACGTTAGGGCCCGGGTTTGCAGGAGATTACTCGACTGGAAAACAAGCTCTATTTCGACGTACCTGAAAATGAAGACAAAAGAGAGTATTTATACTAGAGAGTTGACCTAATAGACCAAACTCTCTAGTTACTAATTCTGGCGGCCCATTTAACATAAATGGCAACCACCCAGAAATAGCAGCTACTAAAAATAGAAATACTGTTCATAAAACGTGCTAAGCAATTAATGTCTCGATCGTACTGGATGTAACTATAGGGGAGTCTCAAGGCGGATGGGACAAGGATGGCAGGGTCACATCACTATGCGTCGTCGCTAAGCTAGCCTAATTCTTTCCTCATCAAAATAACAAAAACTAGGTTGAGCCGGATTGGGTGTGAATGGATGTTTATGTGTGTATTGGGAACGCACGTCATTCGTTGATATACTTGAGTTGGGCGATTAGATGACACGCATCTAGATAATAAAAATGAAAAAAACCATCCACGTGCATTATTACGACTGAGAATCACACGTCTATTTCCCCTTTTCAAACCAGACACCTTGCAACCGTCAATCTACTCCAACTCTCTCATCAAGCGCATTTTTTCTCGGACAATTTTCTGCGGTTTCCCAGGGATAATTTCAATCGATTTCTAGTAAATTGATCAACTGTATCCAAATCTCTCAACAATCTTAATCTATATCACCCTCAAAAGAAAGTTACGAACAAGAGTTCCAATAACGAAAACCACTACAATATAACAACATTGGAACCCTTCGAACACCAAAGTGTAACAATGAAATGTTTATTAGGACAGTACGAACGAATTAGGATGTTGTGCATATAAGAAATCTCAGATGTGCTTGTAAAATAACCTATATATACATATGAAGTAGACTATTGTGCATTGGAGCTAGCATTTAAGGATATTGTATTCATCAAGATATGTTTTTTGTATAAAACAACATGTGTGCATGTAATATAAACTATATATGTTCATATGCAATAGACTACATATGTATATAAAATAAATCATGTATGCATATGCACATGTGTGCATGATGAATAAATTATGTATGAATTTGAAATAATCTATACGTGCATATGAAATATTAATAACCTATGCATGCATGTGAAATAAATTATGCGTGCATATATAAAAAAAAATATACATACATATGAAATAAACTATTTGTGCATAAAGTATTAACTATGTGTGCATACAAAATAACCTAGATATGCATATGATATAGATGATGTGTACATATAAAATATGTCGTGTATGCCTATTCCCATGTGTGCATATGAAGTAACTTATATGTACATATGAAGTAACATATATATGTATGCAAATGAAGTAGAGTATGTGTATCTATACTACTCCCTCCATCCCATAATATTTGTCATGTTTGACTTTTGGGCATTGTTCACCGTTGTGGAGAATCTTTAAGATTTCTCCCAATATATAAGAAAAAACATAGTCATGTGGGGTCTTATTTAATTCGTCTCAACGAGTACTTTGATAATATCAAAAAATTATAATTTTTAAAGTTATGTAATTAAAGATATTAACGATACAAAACAGGATAAACATTTCGGGAAGGAGGGATTAATATAAACAAGCCTCCTTAAATGAATAGTGCACCATTACGTGTTATTTACGTGTGCACTCTCTTTCATTTAGGTCTGGGCTTTATTTGTTTCTACCTCCCTCTCCCTCTCTTCCTCATCCTCTCCATCTACATGATAGCATAAATGCCACCGCCATCACCTCCAAGAGCCGAATCGCAAGCGAGCTTCTCCACCCTGCTTGACGGCATCCTCGATCTCCCTTTCCTCAGATCTGTATCCTCTCATTTTCTCGTCCAAGCTTTTCCCAATCTCCACCCATGGCGGTTTCCGAAAACCCTAGGCAGTCTCTGATGCCGAGCTTCCTCTACTCTTCAAGGGGTCTAAATCTAGAGCTTAGCCAACTAGCCGATCACAAAGCAACCCATTACTCTCATCAATTTTACCGTTGTCCTTATAAATTTATTTATCTATATTTCTCAATGTCAATACCGGATGCAGATTCGTGTTTCTGGGCTGATAAGGTTGGTTGGCACCTGAAAGAATAAGCCATAACTTGGAAAGCATAAGTTTATACACCATGTCTCTGATGCCACTTCCCAATCTCAACCCTCAATGCCACGAATCCTAAACCCCGAACACCACTCGAGAAACAATTTGAAACCTAGATCGAAACCCTAAAGCCCGGATTCACCTCCACCGACGTCAGCCATACCCTTCGTTCCTAATCGGATCTGAATCTCGCCCTTGACATCTTCCGATGGACCATCCACGAGCGCCACTACAAGCAGGTCTCCTCAACCTACCTCATCATGGTCGAAATCGCCGTCCCCAAAAAAGGATCTGCCAGGCCGAAATCCTACTCGAGGAAGTCCTTGCCGGCGCTTGCCCCCTCTCGCTGCCTCTCTACAACTCCATTATCTGGTTTTGCTGCTCTCGTAGACTCCTCTTCAAACGAGCATTTGATTTCTATAAAAAGATGTTGAATTCCAAGGATTGTAAGCCCGACTTAAAAAAATCTTACACTTTTTTGTTCAATTTGATTTCTATAAAAAGATGTTGAGTTATGTGTACTTGCATGCTATTCGCTCCTTGACAAAGCAGATGAAATCGGTTGGAGTGATCCTTGATTCGTATATCTTGTATATGATCATCAACGCGCACTCAAAGGCCGTAATTCTGAAGGGCTCCTTTGGAGCAAGTCAATTGAATTTGTCAATTGAATTTGTCAATGTAATAATCCACTGTTTCCTAATCCCAGGTAGGGCTGAACAACATACATGCAATTGAATTTGTCAATGTAATAATTCAATCTCTTATGCGAGTTGCGCCTTTGAGGAACTTATTCCTAATCCTTGAAAACTACAAACATTGCAAATCTCCCCTTGTTCATAGATTTGGTGAGCGCACTAGGAAGATATGGTATGCAAGGAACTTTAGATTCTTGCCTAAATGCATGTGCTATAAGAGTGTTAGCACATAATTTGTGTAGATTCTTCTGCAATATAATTGCACTATATGTGTGCAAACAGTAAAACATCCTAATTGATTTGCACTTTACATTATTGTAATTTTGTTTGGCAGAGGAGGATATTTCAACATCTCTGCAAGATATCATTGTAAGGTTTGAGCGGTAGTCATTCAAGATCCTGGGTCTGTCCCAGAAAATTGGAGGCCAATGTTAGGGGAACATCTAGAAGAAGGTACCTCTAATGCACATCCAACTTTGGTGGCTCCCGAATCTTCAACCTATTTTATGTCTATGCCAGATGGAACAGAAACAAGATCTGTGGATGCTATTCTGCTTGTTACTAACATAGAATTTGATATGAATTAAATTTTCTTATTTTAATATTGTCAAAAAGGTGTTGAAAAATGACATCTAAATTGTTGGTGAAAATGTGAGGTGTCTACTATCTATCACTCAGATTATGATTTCATTCATGCCTCTCACAAAAACCTCTATTGACACCATTTGCACTTTTGGTTTGCCTAACACTTTTGATTTGTACATATTTTTGGGGTTTATGAGCTAAATAGATGATTCTATAATTATTAGTGTATGCTGACTAAAATTTGTGTTTGAGACATGATTATAACTCAAACATTAATAAACAAAAGTCCATTAAAACAAAGTTGGATCATGTAGTAAAACACCTTGTTGAATTGTTTTTTGTGAAACGTCTATATGGATGATCCGTTCTACTTTGTAGTGCGTAACTAAGAGTTGTTACTGGATATTAGGTATCATTTTGTGTGGGTTTAGAAGATATTTGAGGAGAATGGAATTGTAGAGAAGAAGTGGTGGAAAAGAATATTTTAGTGAAGTATTGAAGCATTAAGGAGCAATGAAGGCCACCACAAGAGAAGACCGCAAGCGAGAAGCAAGAGTTCAGCGGCAGAGCACAGGCCGTGGGCGCGGAAGGACGGGTCGCGGGCGAGGAAGGACGGGCCACGGGCGCGGAAGGACGACAGAAGCGAGAGCGAGAAATTGACACAGGCATTTCCGCGGTCGCGGATTTCCCTTCTGACGCGGAGTGCGTCGACGATTCGTTCGAGATCTTTAGTTTACTTTATTTCCTTTTATTTTATTTCCTTTTAGTTCGTTTGTTTTATTTTTAGAAGATTGTTATCGTTATCTTTTAGAAATTAGGTTTTGCTAAGTCTTTATATTCATTCTTTAGAACATCAGATTGAGAGTTCGTTTTTCTCCTTCTTCCTCTTTTTCCTTTTCTTTGTTTTTATCTTTGTTTTGTTTTTGGCTAGACAATTGAAGCATTGGTTTTAATTTGATTGTGAGATTATTCATTTACTCTATCCTTGAATGTTATTGATTCTCTTGCTCTTCATCCCATTGAGTTTTATTGATTTCTTTAGCCTGATCAACTAGTAGTTATTGGTATTATTCATACTGCAGGATTAAGGTTTTGAATTCTATTGATTTATCTAGTTCACCGTTTCGTTGTGATTAAGTGTTATTAGTATTGGTTTCCCTAGCCTGACAAACTAGTTGAGATTGGTATTATCTATAGTGCTGGTTCCCCTAATCTGGTCAACTTGTTGAGATTAATATTGTTCATCCCTAATTCAGAGTAGCAACTACGATATTTTAGAACTGGTTGGAATAGTTTATTGTAGAAAGAATTGATTGCATGTCGAGTATTGACTGATTGTTAAGTATTGCATGAGCCTATCTATTCCTGAGCTCACTGCTGCCGTTAGATTGAATCTTGATGGTTTCTTGATTGTTTAATGGTAAGTATTTTCAGTACTGGTTGACCTGTCTATATACATAAGATCGGAATATGAATATTCATTGGTAGGAATTAGAGATAATCTAGGATCCACCAATCAAACTGAAGTGTGGATATTTGTCTGGCTAAGTTACTTCTCACACATTGATTACATCTTTTGCATTGATTGACATTGTTACTTGATACAAACCAAAATTTCCCCTTTTGTTACTATTGGCATACAACCTTTGCATATAGGAAGATTGCATACCTCCATGTGGGATTCGACCCTTACTTGCCTGCTATACTTAGTTAGGTTTTTAGGGATTCTTTGATAGGCATAACGACTTTAGCCTCATCAAATTTGGCGCCATTGTCGGGGAAAATGAGGAATCCTAATAACCACTCTTCTTCTTTTCACTCATTTTGTCTAGGCGTCCTTTCGGATTTTCACCTAGTATCATTCCTAACATTACTCTACAACCTCTTATTACCCCAGCCTAATGCTGGTCCATGCCACCTGCTTATTGCCTAAGTCGTCTTTTCGGGTTTTCAGCTTAGCCCAGGATTTTCTTTTCTTTTCTTTCTTAGACGACTCGCAAGTATAGATCACTCCCCCATGCTTAAAAATTCCGAAGACACCACGACCGCGGTTTTACCACTATAAGTCCCCTTCTCCGAAAAAAATAAAAATAAAAATCGAAAATAAAAAAATAAAAAAATTGAAGACACCGCGACCGCGGCCTCAAAACCGCGATCGCGGCCCAGCTATACGATTTTTACTGAAGACACGACGCACATCATGCTGCCAAGGAGGAGACATTAGCCCGACATTTTTATTTGGCACCGATGATGGCCCGACATTGGACAACTGATGAAGAGGAGCTCCAGAGCCAACTGTATATACGATGATTGATATGGAGCGATAGAGCCCGCTACACGATTACACTAGGGCTCCGAATCTGTATTCGTTGAAGGCCCGTGCAACCCCGTTCCTTTGATGTACCACTTCACCTTACAGTGGATCTTTTTGGTTGCACGTGGAGTTTGCTTGAGTAGGACCGCCGCAACACCAGAGACTTGTGCTTTCAATGATTTACCGCCAGCCCCGACGTCCACATCCAGGCCACCTCGGCGACGGTCGTGAGTACTTTTCTGCCTTCCCCGGTGTTTCATCTTTTTGTCTTTCATTACATTGAGGATAATGCAATATTTAAGCATGTGGGAGTGATCTATACTTACTAGTCGTCTTAAAAAGAAAAATAAATAAAATAAAATCCTGGGCTAAGTCGAAAACCTGAAAAAGGCGGCTTAGACAATAAGCAGATGGCCTGGACCAGCATTAGGCTGGGGTAATAAGAGGTCAAGAGTGATGTGAGTTTTGTGAGCCCATCTATAGAAAAATGAAATGAGTGGCTATGTGAAAACCGAAAAGGGCACCTGGACAAAATGAGTGAAAAGAAGAAGAGTGATTATTAGGATTCCTCATTTTTCCTGGCGTGGTGACATAAGTGTTGGAGATATAAAGAGGATTCGGGTAGGTCACTTTGAGAGTTATAAGAAGATAGATTGGAGTTAGGATTAGATGGTCGCTTTCACTCTATGGTGTTCGGGTTAAGCTTGGGGAAAGTACTCTGCTTTCCTTTAAGCTTGTGTGTTGTGTTGATTGTGTTGGTGCTATAGAGATTCATGTTTAGGTGCAGTTCTTAGTGGATATAGTTTTGCTGTGCTTCCTGAGACCTTGAGTATTTCATTGGAGGAGTATGTTTCTATTAGCTTATTCGAGGACGAGCAAGGTTTAAGCATGGGGGAATTTGATCCGCTCTACTTTGTAGTGCGTAACTAGGAGTTGTTACTGGATATTAGGTACCATTTTGTGTGGGTTTAGAAGATATTTGAGGAGAATGGAGTTGTAGAGAAGAAGTGGTGGAAAGGAAAATTTTAGTGGAGTATTGAAGCATTAAGGAGCAATGAAGGCCACCACAAGAGAAGACCGCAAGCGAGAAGCAAGAGTTCAGCGACAGAGCACAGACCACGGGCGCGGAAGGACGGCCCGCGGGCGCGGAAGGACGACAGAAGCGAGAGCGAGAAATTGACACATGCATTTCTGCGGTCGTGGATTTCCCTTTCTGACGCGGAGCGCGTCGACGATTCGTCCGAGATCTTTAGTTTACTTTATTTCCTTTCCTTTTATTTCCTTTTAGTTTATTTTTTTTTATTTTTAGAAGATTGTTATCGTTATCTTTTAGAAATTAGGTATTGTTAAGTCTTTATATTCATTCTTTAGAACATCAGATTGAGAGTTCGTTTTTCTCCTTCTTCCTCTTTTTCCTTTTTTTTGTTTTTATCTTTGTTTTGTTTTTGGCTAGACAATTGAAGCCTTGGTTTGAATTTGATTGTGAGATTATTTCTTTACTCTATCCTTGAATGTTATTGATTCTCTTGCTCTTCATCCCATTGAGTTTTATTGATTTCTCTAGCCTGATCAACTAGTAGTTATTGGTATTATTCATACTGCAGGATTAAGGTTTTGAATTCTATTGGTTTATCTAGTTCACCGTTTCGTTGTGATTAAGTGTTATTAGTATTGGTTTCCCTAGCCTGACAAACTAGTTGAGATTGGTATTATCTATAGTGCTGGTTCCCCTAATCTGGTCAACTTGTTGAGATTAATATTGTTCATCCCTAATTCAGAGTAGCAACTACGATATTTTAGAAATGGTTGGAATAGTTTATTGTAGAAAGAATTGATTGCATGTCGAGTATTGACTGATTGTTAAGTATTGCATGAGCCTATCTATTCCTGAGCTCACTGCTGCCGTTAGATTGAATCTTGATGGTTTCTTGATTGTTTAATGGTAAGTATTTTCAGTACTGGTTGACCTGTCTATATACATAAGATCGGAATATGAATATTCATTGGTAGGAATTAGAGATAATCTAGGATCCACCAATCAAACTGAAGTGTGGATATTTGTCTGGCTAAGTTACTTCTCACACATTGATTACATCTTTTGCATTGATTGACATTGTTACTTGATACAAACCAAAATCCCCTTTTATTACTATTGGTACAACCTTTGCATATAGGAAGATTGCTTACCTCCCTATGGGATTCGACCCTTACTTGCCTGTTATACTTAGTTAGGTTTTTAGGAATTCTTTGATAGGCATAATTAAGTATACGATGAAATGCTTCCTATTTTTCTTTTGGTTTGTCAGCTTCAACTCTCACAGCAAATTAAGTACTAACTTGGTTGTGCTACTTGCTACTCATATCAATTCAACTTATTGATATCAAATGTCTTCATGGTGGATAGGTTAAAAGAGTTGATAAAATACAAGGGATATCCGGTGTAATTAGAGTAGCTCTTTGCAACTAACTTATTGATATCAGATCATATCATCTAAGGGTGGCTTACTGGCTTTGGTTTATATGAACGCAGGCGCCACCAGTTGAACTAGAAAGTGTGTTGTTGTCTCATCCAAAAGTTGCGGATGCTACTGTTATTCTATACACATCCATTTCTTATAACTCCTTTATTTCTGTTATATATATATATACGTACCCTAGCTCCTTCAATCTTTATACTCTCATATACATTTGGTATAACACTTAATTTAGCTTCTAGATTGATTTAAAAGAAGGATAATCATTAAAATTTCGAGTAGATAGATCCTTGATCGAAGTAGCATCTTGGAACTTATAACCTAACTTACCATATTCATTATCATAATTGGTTAGTACACACCGAAAGAAAATGGGAGAAAGCATTCCATAGGTGCATGAACCTAAAACTCTTGTGAATGAAGCTTGTGTGTTTCTTGTATAATTGCTATATGTGATGTTCTACAGCTTTGTTGGCCGTGTAAGAATTCATGATATGCCTATGATACTTCGATTAAGATGTAATTTTCATATTCTGCAGATTGTGCTTACAATTCTGGTGTATAAAAATCAAAATCGACTGTGAATGATGATGAAAAAGCACGGGCTATGCCTACTTCCTTGCGCTTTCTGCCATCTAATGTTGTGCTTTGTGACATTTGGCTCATTAGTAGATGGTCACCAATGAATGCAGCCAATAGTTGAGACCTTCTCCCTACTAGCAATTGCCACATCATATATTGTGTTCTCAGTTTGGCAAATTTCCTAGCTTTTTTTGGGTGAAATGGCAGATTTCCTAGCTGACTGTAAGCTTACTGTCATTTACCATTCTCTTCCGATTAGACACAAATAGAGATGAGCTAAACCTTTTCATTTACAGTGTTGAATCTGCCAGCAGGCAGGGTAGAACAAGCCTTTTCCCTATGTGTTGACGTTGTTCCAGCCACTAGTGTTGGCACTCTTAGACCCGGAGATCTTTTTCAAGGCTTTGCATTTTGTTGGAACATAAGGAGGTTAGAACTATGCTATCGTTTTCTTGATAAATGTATTTGGGTTTGAGTTCCAGTTTCTTAAAATGTGGATCCACCCAGATGACTTGATGTAGATAGTGACTAAATGACCCACGTGTTATGAGGTTTGAAAAATCTCATTGAAGTAAAATGAGATTAAATTTTGATTTGTGAAGTCATATGGCGTAAATTGTCACTACATTAATTTAAGCCACTCTTTTCCAACTGGCTGGTCAAGTCAACCATTGTGCATTTTCAGGTAGACTTGACACCTTCTTTTTAGACTGAAGAATTTTAAATCAAGCATCAGTGTGGCTTTCTATTTTATAACCAAATCATTATTTATTTATCCAACTGCATCATCCAAGCTTGCACTTTGGATTTTCAATTGCATTAACTGCATAACACTATCTGTTTGTCGGTATCATATTTTATATTTCAGATGGTTTCTGTTTTTATTTCAAGTTTAACTATGTTTCTCCTCATGTCTGGTTGCCCCATTATAAAGTGTATTATGGTTGCCCCATTATAAAGTGTATTATGGATGTATATCAGCTTATGATTTTCGAGGACTCATAAGGTGCTATATTTTTAGTTTTTCATTGAATTGATTGTGTTTTTATATTTGCTTCACATTTAAACTTGAGGAGATATTGTGTGTGTTTGTTTGATTGAAGTTAGGAGGAACTTGGTCATTTTTTAGGACTCAGAAAGCACTAAGTTTTTGAAATCTGAATTTCTGGGGTAGGCGTGAGAATGGGGATGCCAGTGTTTGAAGTTTGAGTGTAAGATTACTCTCTCTTTGTAATTTGTTAAATTGTAAGACTTGGTGCTGCAAGCTGAATGGTAAATACTTACTAATGTTTGGTTAGTTTAGAGAAAGATGACTAAAGCACCAACAATACAATATTGTTTTTCTTCATTATTGACATAGGCTATAATGCTCTCACTGAATATTATTATGGATGACAAGTTAACAGATGCGAGAACAAGTAACAGAAGAAGCCTTGTGGTAGTAAGACTAACTATCTAAAAGTGAACATATGACAGCAAATAGATCATTCAACAAGTAAAACCTGTGTATCTCTTTTGCAGTTTGTTGCTATGGTACAAACCAAAAAACTTGACCTTGAGAGTAAAAATCAAGAAATGCGCTTATTGGACAGCAATCCCACCAAGCTTGTGGTGAGGATGGCCAACATGTGTGTGGTAAGGAATTATTTTCATGTATGAGTGGCGTGAGCTGCTCAAGTCAATATAATGGCATCAGGCCTTTACTTAATTATATGTCCATCCTGTGCATGTGAATGGTGTTGCACGGCTTCACAATGACAGAGGTTCAGATTTTTACCCCCACCCTCGAGAAAAAGAACAGAGGTTCAGATTTAGTATTATGTTTTGATTGTTTTCTACTTGAGGTGAAGCGTAAATCAGAATTTGAGCTTTTCTCTTGATAGAATTTCTGAACAGCTCTGTTGGAGCTTGATTTAATCTTTTTTTTTACAAACTTCTTTTGTGATATTCTGCTAAACCAAACACCACTTTCTTGTCATGAAAATCTTGTCATATCTAGCAAGCTAAAGGTAGCACCATGATTCCCCCCCCCCCCCCCCCCCCCCCCCTCTTTTCCCCTTCAAAACCCTTCTATCCTTTATATGTGAAACAACAAAATTTGTTCAAACCTAAGAGCCTTTGAAAAAGAGCACATAGCTGGTTCATGCGCCACAAGAAGTTGCCTTTTTACATGTGAGAACAAGATGAACTTAGAAGACATAGAGATCAAAGAAGATGAAAGCTCAAGTGCACTTAACTATTAGAGAAAATTAAGGGTTAAGTGAAGAAGTGTAGTGTATTATGACTTTATGAGTGATCTTGGGAGATTTACTCAAAAAACGTTTCCATCAATTACATGGTCACTCCAATAAGGTTAGGAGATGATGTTCCTCTGTGGTTTTGCTCTTTCACCCTTTTTTCAATGTCAGGGTGCATTATAGTATGTCTATATGGTTTTAGTAATAATCTTAATCCTACTAATTACATGATTCACAATAGATATACTTGGTGTAGTGAATTTATAAAATTTTGGGTGTGTCTTAACACTTTTTTTTAGATAAACGTTGGTGCTTTTCCCGTATCCTATGCCTCAATTTCAACCTGGCAAATCAGTATAAAATGCACAAGATATAGTCAATTATGGATGCCACAAAATGGAAGAAAAAGGGCAGTAATGGCCGGCTACTTCAAAGGGCTCAACTCCTGGTTTTGGAGTAAATTGGATGATTTAATAAAGTGACTTTCAAGCTAGCTTGTGGCTTCGTTCGGCTATAAAAAAAATGAAGTTCAACCGGTTGAAGTGGAAGCAATTGCTTCCTGTGGGAGAGGGTAGATGAAGCAATTGCTTCAACTAGTTGAAATTTTTATAGGCAAATTTTAATTTCAATTGGTTGAAATTTTATACTGCCGAACGTACCCTAAATGAAGTCCAATTATTATGCTGGAGTTTTAGCACACCAAAAGGTTGTCTTCAACCTTGAGAAACTCGACCAACAGATCAAGAAAATTCAGAGAAGAAAACGCAAGAGAACGAGGCACGCAAAGGTATAAAAACACGAGCAAACACAACCCGATTGATTCTAACTTCAAGATCTCATTTTAGATGAATTACTTGGTGTTGCTCTGATATCACTTGACAGGATCTCGCCTCTTTTTCTCAGTCCAAGGTAAGTCCAATCCGGGTTGTGCGTCTCCAAGGTTGGTAGTGTGGTATAATCCTTCTCCGAGAGTGGTTCTTGGTGGAAAATGGAGGCCGAATGGTTGAGGAATGGAGTGGATCTTTTGAGGATGATTTTCTGGATATTTTTGGGGATAAATATCCTATTCTTTTGTGGATATTATGCACCACTCAAGGCTAGGACAAGATTAAGCAAGTTTGAGATACAACACACTCAAATCACTTGATCAAATGTTCGATTTGACTCACGAACAAAGCTTGATTTTTTCTGGAAAAAATCAGATAGAAACACTAGACTTTTGCTGAGATATTTGATTGAAACTTGAGTGATCACAAAGGTAGGAGAAGGCCCAATAAATAGGACTAAAACCGAGCCACAAAACAACTCTTCGAGTGTCATAGGCTAGCTGAAGAGTTTTACCATTAAACTAATTAATTCAAGTCGGAATGACTTGCATTTTTAACAGAACTTAAATAACAGCATATTAAGATCCGAATTAAAATATCAGCCAAAACGCATGAGCCATTTGAGAGTTAGCCTTCAATCACCATTCGGACAAGCCACAAGCAAAGTCACCGAGCCAACTTAAACATCTCTCGGCACTCCCCTCCATGAGCCTGGTTTGGAGTCTAGATGCTTGGGATCGAGTGATCACACACGGAGGTAGGTCATTGTCGTTGTTTGGAGAGGAAACCCTAGCTTGGCCGTGCACGGGTGAACATGGTCGGCATGGCTCGAGCACTTGGGCACTTTCGTCGGCGCTCTTGGCTTGGATGGGTGGCACATGAACATGGATGTCTATGGGCACTGGATTGTCCGAGGGAAAGTGGCTCAAGTGGTGTGGCGCCTTGGTGGGACTTGGTGAGCGAGCGGCTCTGAGGCGCGTGAGGGCATTGGCTTGTCTTGATCACCATGATGGGTCATAGTCACATCAGTAACAAATAGGTCTCGAACTTGAGTTCCTGAAGCCCATTGTTGTGCCTCTTTAATTGTTGTTGTTCATTCCTTGTCATCATTAACTAATCCCAAAACGTAGCAAGTTTCTCTAAAATTGTTGTACATCTTTCCATTAACAGTCCTGATTTGCTTAAATGAGGTTGGGCCCTTGACAACATTTAGTAGGATACGTGGATAATATCTCTCCCCAATTGTAGGATGACAATAAGTGATTCTTTCAATGCTTTTTCCTAGTTTTCTGTTTGTCCATTTCTTTGTTGATGTATTCCAGACATAGTATTTTGGTATCTCTGCATATGTATACTGTCTTGCTTCTGAATCACTTGCATTTAGAGCCATCCATTCAGTGAACATGGAATCTTTAATACCATCTCTACAAAGGGTTGACGTTAATCACTCATATCCATTAACGTAACTGTATTGTGGTTTGGCAAATGGAAGGACAGCCGCATCACCGTGGGTTTAGAGTAGTGAATGTCAAATGTGAAGACACGCCAACATGCTTCACACAGAGACAAATAACGATAGTCTAAATAGTATTTGATTTCATTTACCTTAATTATTGTGCTAGCTGTAGAATTTTTGGCGGCCAAAATATTCTCTTGTATCATTGCAGTTGCACGGCCTGACCCTTTATTAATATACTTAAATAAATACTTAATGGTGCCAGATCTATTGCACCATTCAACATTGATGTGTACATTGTACTTGTTAGAATGAAACGTCAATAGTTGTTTAATGTATTATGTTTGTAAAATTTTAATGTAGTTGTGATGCGAACGACCCTCGAAAACGCCATTGCAAAGGTAGGATCTTTAACGATGAACAAGCCTTCCTTCGTCTCTTCTAACTTGCCAAAGAGATGGCATCTTCTAAGGCTAAAGAGATAGCCTTTCACGTAGAGAACTGGACCAAAGAGATGATCAAGACGTTTGCCAGAGGAACGTTGGATAAATGCTCGAAGCGACGATCTACGGGGTAGGAGCGATCCTAGGGATCATAGGGGTTGATGTTAGGATTCAAGGAAGGAGATAACTCAACTTAACAACTCAAATCAACATAATCTTATTAATGAATGAAAGATGGTTTAAATAGGCTAGACAAACCCTAGTAAGGGAAGTGGGCTAACTAATAAACATCCAAAGGATGGGCCTGCCCAAAACACATAAGGGCACGCTCAAAACACTAGCTAAAATAGTCTTAAATAAATTAAGAAAAGAAACTATAAAGCTGTTCAAAGATGGCAACGATCGCAGGGAAATTCAAGAATGAGCCGCGGGCGCCACTTCCATTTCAAGACGGGGCATCGTCCAACCTTTCGTAGGTAAAAAGGAGGACCCATTTAGGACTGTTTGACGCTGAGTAACCTGCATAACTCCGGGTGACTAAAGATTGAGTTTCTCGTTCCATCGTCCTTGCACGAGCTCTAGTCACCGGGCCGTTGGTTTGCACTTCCATTGCTTCCTCTTCATCCTCCGCCGTCATTGATGGGGTCATGGAGCTATCAATCTCCCCTTCTTGGCAGCGAAGCGTCCCCGCTTCGTCCTCGTCGTCAAAAGCAGAAGGTGTATAAGGAGAAAGATCAGCGACATTGAAGGTAGGATGTGCACCATAGTCATCGGGTAAATCCAATCGGTAGGCGTTGGCACCAAGGCGTTGTAGCACCTAAATCGGACCGTCACCTCTAGCATCCAACTTGTGGCGTCGCTTCAATGGAAAACGATTATGATGCAAGTGCAGCCACACCAAGTCTTCGGCTTCAAATTCCACGGCACGCCGGCCGGCGTTGCGCTGACGAGCGGTCTGCGCGGCCTTCTTCTCCAGGTGCGTCTTGGTCCTCTCATGCAGCGCCTTCACCATGTCCGCATGCTCCACACCCTTGACACTCTCCTTGTCCTTCATGGGTCTCGGTGCAAGATCCAAAGGTGTGTGAGGATTGATGCCGTAGACAACCTGAAACGGGCTCAACTGCGTCGCCGAGTGCATGGACCTGTTGTAAGCAAACTCAACAAAAGGCAAGCACTCTTCCCACTTGTGGAGGTTAGACTTTAACATAGTATGTAATAAAGCACCTAAAGTCCTATTAGTGACCTCCGTTTGGGGATGATAACTAGTAGAAAATAACAATTTAGTCCCCAACTTGGCCCATAAAGATTTCCAAAAATAACTCACAAACTTAGCATCACGGTCGGACACTATACTCCTAGGAATACCATGCAGCCTAACAACATGCTCAAAAAATAAAGATGCAATCTCATAAGCATTATTAGTAGTCTTGCATGCGATAAAGTGAGCCATCTTAGAAAACCGATCAAAAACAACAAATATCGAGTCCCTCCCCTTCTTAGACAAAGGCAAACCAGTGATAAAGTCCATACTAATATCCTCCCATGGGACGTTAGGAATAGGCAAAGGGGTATACAAACCTTGGGGACTCGACCTAGACTTAGCATGCACACAAGTAACACAAGCCTTGCAATATTGAGTAACATGATGCATCATTTTAGGCCAATAAAAATGTTCCCTTAATACAGCCAAAGTCTTAGGAATACCAAAATGTCTTCTACCTTCATGAGCTTCCTGAATTAACAACCTACGTATAGACGTTTTTGGGATATATAGTTTCTCGGCCTTAAATAGGTAGCCATTATCCACATAGAACTCATTAGACTCTCCTTTTTCCATGCATGTTTTAAAAATTTCAGCAAAGTCATCATCATGCATATACAGTTCTTTGATCAAGGAAAAGCCTAAGATAGAAGCATCGAGTTGAGTAAGAAACACATACCGTCGAGAAAGGGCATCGGCAACCACATTCTCCTTACCTTTCTTGTACTTGACCACATAGGGGAAGGTCTCCATGAACTCCATCCATCTTGCATGGCGCCGGCTGAGGTTGTATTGTCCCTTTAAGTACTTCAGAGCCTCATGGTCCGAGTGTATGACAAACTCCTTGGGCCAAAGATAGTGCTGCCAAGTCTTCAACACCCGGATAAGAGCATAGAGCTCTTTGTCATACGTGGGGTAGTTGAGTTGGGCGCCGGTGAGCTTCTCACTAAAGTAAGCAATGGGACGGCGGTCTTGTAGTAAAACACCTCCAATTCCATGGTGAGAGGCGTCACACTCCACTTCAAAGGTCCTGGAGAAGTCCGGTAATTCCAGCAAAGGGGCATGGCAAAGACGGTCCTTCAAGGTAACAAATGCAAGCTCATGGGCATCCGTCCACTCTATGGATGCAGCCTTCTTGGTTAGCTTATGCAACGGGGCTGCAATGGTGGAGAAATCACGCACAAACCGACGGTAGAAGCCAGCCCAACCTAAGAAAGACCGGACCATCGTCGGTGTAGTAGGGCGTGGCCACTCTTCAAGGGCGTGCACCTTCTCTTGGTCGACCTTCAATCCATCCTTGCTAACAACAAAACCAAGGAAAATAGTAGACTCCGAGCAAAAAGAACATTTACCTAAGTTAGCATAAAGTTTCTCTTTCCTAAGACATTCTAAAACTTTCCTAAGATGTATAACATGCTCATCTAAGGTCTTGCTATAAACAATGATATCATCAAAGTAGACAACTACAAATTTGCCTAAGTAAGCCCTTAAAACATGATTCATAAGTCTCATAAAAGTACTAGGAGTTAGTAAGGCCAAAAGGCATCACCAACCACTCATAAAGGCCATACTTAGTTTTAAATACAGTTTTCCATTCATCACCCTCATGCATCCTAATTTGATGGTAACCACTCTTAAGATCTATCTTAGAAAACAAAGTAGCACCATGCAATTCATCAAGCATATCATCAAGTCTAGGAATAGGGTGGCGATACTTTACCGTGATCTGGTTGATAGCTCTACAATCAACACACATACGCCAAGTACCATCCTTCTTAGGCACTAAGATGATCGGCACGGCGCAAAGGCTTAAGCTCTCTCGGACGTAGCCCTTGTCCATCAACTCTTGCACTTGGCGTTGCAACTCCTTGGTCTCTTCCGGGCTCACACGGTATGCAGCTCGGTTGGGCAAAGACGCACCAGGCACAAAGTCGATTTGGTGCTCTATCCCTCGGATTGGTGGCAATCCTTCGGGCAACTCTTCGGGCATAACATCCTCAAATTCCTGCAAAAGAGTAGACACCGCAGGGGGTAAATCAACCAAATCCTTAACATTTAATAGACACGTGAAATGAACAAGTAAAAAGCAAGAAAGATGTCCCTGAATAATTGGAGAGACATCCCGGGACCGGGCTAAGAGAAGCCGGTTCTCGCATTTGCCTTGAATGCCGGGTTGTGGAGGCGTCGGAGATGGGCTTGCCGCGGCTTTGGGGGCCTTGTCACGGCCTGGTTTAGATGGCACGACACCCTTGTCACCTTGGGCAATGGCGGCTGCATTCTTGGCTTGCTCCAAAGCCTTGGCTCGGTTTCTTTCGACGTGGTCTTGTAAGATCTCCATAGAACTCATAGGAAGTAAGGTGACCTTTCTCCCATTGTGCATGAAGACATAGTTGTTGAGGAAACCATCATGAAGGACGCGCTTGTCAAATTGCCAAGGTCACCCTAAGAGAAGATGTGTGGCATCCACAAGAACTATATCACATAGCACCGAGTCCTTGTAATACCCAATGCTGAAATTTATTGAACATTGATGCTTGACAACAGTGGTATCATCGCCTTCCGAGATCCATTGAAGGCTATAAGGTTACGGGTGTGGAGTCGTCTCAAACTTGAAGTGCTTGATCACCTTTTCATTGATGATATTGCAACAACTCCCACCATCTATGATCACACTCAAAAAAGCACCTTGGACTGCACACTTAGTATGGAAGAGATTCTCGCGTTGGTCCAATGATGTACCTTCTTTGGCGGTGAGGACACGTCGTGTGACCAGGCTAAGAGGCACGGTGCCTTGCTCATCCATGGAGCTGCAAACATAGTTGTCATCATCACTGACGTCCTCGGGATTGTACTCTTCAAACACGGGACCGGTGGCGACGCCGTCTTCTTCAAACGACTCATAGCCGGAAGTGTTGGAAAAGAGTACCCTCTTGTTGTTAGGGCAGTCCTGCTGCACATGACCTCTTCCTTGGCACTTAAAACACACTCGATCACAAGCCCTTTCTTCGGAAGTAGCGGTGCCGCGCGGAAGAGGTGGATTGACGCGCGCCGGGGCACTAGAACGGCTGGCCGGCGTCGGTGTTGATGGTGCGGGAGTGGACTGTGAAGATGAACGCACATTAGTAGAAGGGGAACTTGACATAGGATTAGAACCATACCTTGTGTTAGGCCGAGACCAAGTCGCCTTCTTAGCCGCTTGTGCTTGCATCCAAATCAATTGAGTCCAAGTTTCTTGTTTGAGGAAGGTATATACATATATATTTATTTTTTTGATTTTTGGCCTACACTTGTTTTTTTTTTTTGCAAGAAAGAAGCACAATAGGAAAGTGCAAGAGATAAGAAGAGATAGACTTATGCAACCTAGAAGAAAATAAAATCAAACAACTAGTCAAGTAATTAACCCTAAGATAAAGCAAGAAAAAGATCACAAAATAAACAAGGGAATAAGATATGCAAATAACGAAACAAGATAAAGCTACTTATGGTTATTAGCAAATTAAGATAAGGAAGGTTGAAAAGTCAAAGTGTAATCTTACTTGAAGACTAATCCAACCCTAGGTAAGCCGTGTAGGAAAAGGGTGGTGGCGGAAGGAGGGGTGGCGGTAGGGTGGGTTTCACGGCGGCGGTTAGGGTTTGGGAAGCGGAGAAGGATTCGTATTTTGGCCTTTTAAGGGGTCAAACGATGTCCGTTTTGGGCAAATTTTATATGCCCGGACTTGTATTGAGATTTTCTACAGGATTATGGAAGAAAATTTAAGAAAACAGGAAAAACAATTGGGCGAATTCTGGACAGAAATCGAGTTCGGTTTTGGGAGTTTTAATGGTGATGATGGCGGAAGAAGGTGGTGGTTTCGGCGGCGGGGTGGTGGGGCGAATTTTTTTTTTGGTGTTTAACGCGGAAAAAATTCAAGGAACACTTAAAAGAGAAGAAAAAACTTAGCTTGTACTGGCTCTGATACCAATTGATACGAACGACCCTCGAAAACGCCGTTGCAAAGGTAGGATCTTTAACGATGAACAAGCCTTCCTTCGTCTCTTCTAACTTGCCAAAGAGATGGCGTCTTCTAAGGCTAAAGAGATAGCCTTTCACATAGAGACCTGGACCAAAGAGATGAAGACGTTCGCCAGAGGAACATTGGATAAATGCTCGAAGCGACGATCTACGGGATAGGAGCGATCCTAGGGATCGTAGGGGTTGATGTTAGGATTCAAGGAAGGAGATAACTCAACTTAATAACTCAAATCAACATAATCCTATTAATGAATGAAAGAAGGTTTAAATAGGCTAGACAAACCCTAGTAAGGGAAGTGGGCTAACTAATAAACATCCAAAGGATGGGCCGGCCCAAAACACATAAAGACATACCCAAAACACTAGCTAAAATAGTCTTAAATAACTTAAGGAAATAAACTATAAAGCTGATCAAAGACGGCAACGATCGCAGGGAAATTCAAGAACGAGCCACGGGCGCCACTTCCATTTCAGGACGGGGCGTCGCCCAACCCTTCGTAGGTCAAAAAGAGGACCCATTTAGTACTGTTTGACGCTGAGTAACCTGCATAACTCCGGGTGACTAAATATTGAGTTGCTCGTTCCATCGTCCTTGCACGAGCTCTAGTCATCGGGTCGTTGGTTTGCACTTCCATTACTTCCTCTTCATCCTTCGCCGTCATTGATGGGGTCATGGAGCTATCAAGTTGTATTTGTTGTTTCTCCGTGCATGGAGCGCTAAGGATTTGGTGATGCTGATGGTACTAATGCAAATATAGTTGAGGATCATACTTGAGCAGCAAGTATCGATTATAAGGTACGACAAATCTGTTGTCCAAGTTCTTCTTCCCCTTTACTACATGAATTCCATTGTTTCTACGACGGTAAACTGGAAAGACGTCCTCATCAATAGTGGTCTCTGGATAAAAAAGATTTAGGAAAATGATTACCGCATTTCCCGTCCTTCATGCATGGAGATTTACCGTTATCCTTTCTGCATGGTCCATGAATCATAAATTCTTTTATAGCTTCATATCCAAGAGGATCATGTTCCTTGTTTGGAAGCTCATCACATATTATTGTGTTAATATCAGTTTCAGTGTCACATTGGAATTCTTTTTCAAGCCAAACCAAAATGTGTGCATGGGGCAATCCTCTTTTTTGGAATTCAATTGTATATACCACTGCAAAAACATAAATAATAAGGTAATATGGAGGTGAGTAAATATATGAAGTGTAGCTGGGTAACAAGATTGAAAGTGTACCAACACGGGTCTTGCCAAAAATCTTCTCTTTCTGAATATCGTGAATGAGAGATGTGAGTTTTATTTTGAATAACTTGGTCATTACATCTGATCTGTGTGCTGCATTTTGTCCTGGTATTTGAGATAGCATATCCTCTACTTTGGGCCATTGTTGGTTTGTTGTAAAAGTTATGAACATTAATGGGTTGCCAAGAGCTCTGTAAATAGCCATTGCATCTTGGTAATTTTGTACCATGTATCGTGGGCCCCTTGTAAAAGTTGTTGGCAACACGATTCTTTTGCCAATTGTTGTTGCAATGTTATCTCCTTTTGTAACTGCATCATATACATTTTGATATAAATCGTCCCTTAAGTTATCTTGGTTGTGTCGCATCCACCTCAACCTTTCTTCCTCAACTACAGTATAGGCATCAACTAAGTATTGTTGAAACAATCGACCTCCTTAAATTAATGTAGTCCCTTCAAATAGCCTTTGTTGAATTCTATAGCAATAAAACTCTCTCATTGTCATGTAAGACCGCTTTGTTTTTATCATGCCTTGATTGTTATGATATTCGAGTTTTTCATGATATCTGTCTTCACTATACGGAAAAAGAATTAGATATTGCAGCGCCATGTAGAGTGGATGTAGTTCTGAAATTATCTGCAAGCCATGTAGTTTGCTATGTATTACAATATCTCTTTTTCCATCTTTTTGACCAAAATCACCAAGTATTAAAGCTGCTATTTCCGAGACTTGTGGCCTGCCATATTGTCTTCTATTTTCTTGCCTTTCCCCAAGGAGTGTGAGCTGGAAGTCATAGGAGTTGTTGGTAATGCACCAATCCCGAGCCATTCTAAAAGCTTTAGCAACACAGCTATAATTGTCTACCATGGCAACCAAAGATTTAACAATTGACTCATCCAAGTCTTTTGCATCCTGATCTATGTATGACATTATGTTGTGCACTATTGGCTGTGTTATGGAAGTATAACTGAGCAAACATTGGCCTATTCCCTTTGGGTGGTAATAGAGAGCCAAAACCGGTTTTTTCTCCAAACCAAAAAATGGCGTCGCAAAACATGCACTTGTACTTTGGGTAATTCAGTTTTTTGTACATTACCTGCATATCTACATAATACATATATGTTATATTGGTTTAGTTTGGAACATAATTCGAGGATAATAGGTTAATTTACTTACTACTAATTCCAATCGATGCTCCTATTTTTTTTCCTTCTGTATAACAACAATAACAGATTAAGAATATGCTTATTATGATTAATACCGTTTGCATCTTGATATTTTAGTGTACAAAATGGTTGATGGTTATTTCACATGTGTTGCTATATGTTGCAGGAAATGTTAGGCTTACTTTTATTTTGGTGGGATCCTTGCTGGTTCAGTTGCTGCAGAAGTAGAACCTATGAAAAAAGTGATGTTTTTTGTTTTATAAAGAAACGTATGGAAAAAGTGGATCCTACTTAAATGCATGCAAATCAGTACATATAGCAGTATTATTTCAGTTTAGCGTATGGTAAGGGCATAACATGTTGTCGAATTTATAGTTTCTAATAGTTGTAGTCCACAATAGTAATGCGTCCTTCCATCTGTCTGTAAATATGATATTGACTCCCACGATAATGTTGTTGTGGATACATGGAATGGTTGCTTAGCCTTTTTTAATGGTAATGTTCTTTCTGATGCATTTATGCCAGAAGTAAGTAGTATGAAAAGGCTTATTTTATCATGGGATGAGAAGAAGCATTGAATTGAAAGTGTTGTTAAATAGCATGTCCATTCATCATCTTTGATGAACTTAAGATTATCCAACCAGTTAATCTTTAACTTTCTCATACATTATAAACATGCATTGATTTAAAAGTGTTGTCAAATAGCATGTATCTACAGTAACATAGGAGTTGGGAATTACAGCTTAGCAGATCAAGTTATGTTATATAATAAAAGGCTTGGCCTAATATAGAGTTGGGAATTTATGATAGTATGTGACATGAGTCGTCAAGAGTGCCCAATTCTGAATGAATGTATTTGCAGAACACTATTTTTGTTTTGAATAAAACCTTTGTTCATGCTCCATAATATTGATATTGTAAAAGGGCAAAATGCAATATAGTTGAATGCAAAACCTGAGTTGGAGTTTATAGGATCTGATAAGCACGGGCCACAAAAGCTTTGCACCCTTCCATCTTCTCTTACTTATGTTCTGGATTCCAGGACAGTGGTATTGTTGATTGACCTGATGGATGTGTAAAGGGTTGGAAAAAATTTGTAATAGTTGTATACTGTTAGTGTCTATCATACGTGGAGACTATGTTGTTTGATAATAGAAATCAACATACCTGTTGGGTAAGGTCGGTTTTTCTCCTGAGGACTGTTGCTTGGATAAGTAGAATTTGAATTGGTGTTAGTCGTATAAGAATTGTCAATATGAGCTGTAGGTGAGTAAATTAATGAATACAATGAGTGGATGAAGAAGATGTGTGTTCTTGTCTTTTGTTATGCCTTAAGTTATTATATATCATTAATTGAGGAGGAGTTACATTTTGCCTTGTGTAATATATTGGCATGCATGTTTTAGGAGTAAATAATGTAGACACGCCTATACTGCTTGATATGGGAATGAAATACTAATATTTACATTACCTGTATTACATTATATGAATTCAGAATCCATGTATATTAGTATAAAAATTGGTTCCTTTATTGATGGAATATTGATTTGTTAACCACATCCACCATATGATTTGACCATATAAGCTGATTGCTTCAGCATTTAAAAGGGAGATGAAGGCAAGCCATCTTAGGTTATTTATGAATTCATTTAGAATTTAATATTCACATTACTTGTATTAGATTATATGAATTCAGAATCCATGTATCTTATCATATAACTGGATTCCTTCATTGTGAAATTATGTATATGCACCTTCTTTGATGCGTTCCTGCCTTCGGATGTCGGCCAAGTTGTCGCAACAGCGTCAGATCTAGGTCTTGATGGTGAGTCGCTCGCCTCGGCTTAAGGTTCACGTAGTGATTGATTGATGGAACCCGATGTTTGTCACACCACGCGAGCGTTGGAGCGCGGTGACGGTTGCAAAGCAGTGTGATGACGGTAGTGTCACAACGCTAACGATAGCGATGTGATGGTGTGTGTGTGGGACTCGTGGCCTCAGGACTAGGCACGGTGAAGGGTAAGGCTCGGTGGATCGAGCGTTGTCGTAGCGTCGGTGGCAGAGTGAAGGGGGATTGATAAGCACTACTTTGTAGGGCTTAAGTAAGAGTCATTAGAGGGTTTATTGGTGTCATTCGGGTAGATTTAGACACATTCATGTGCATGGCATTTGAGGGCAAAGTTTGGTGTATTTTGAGGTGTTTGAGCTATTTTGGATATCATAGGAGACACTGAGGAAGAAGTCACCATTAGAAGACGCAAAAGAAGTGAAGAGAAGAGTAGAAGAACAGTGTGATGAATTCAAATGGTTCGTTCTCTCTACTCAGATGTCCAAATGGAGTGATTCCAATTCGAGGAGTTAGATCTTGAAGTCTACTGCAAGTCCTCAAAAGATGAGCGCAATCCGAGTTGGGAATCAAAAGTTATGGCGTTTTTACTGAAGTGTGGCAGAAGTTGAAGTACTGGAATCCCACCGCACCCAGCGGTGGGCATTGCCGCACCCGCGGCGAGATCGTCAGAGAAGTGGACAGAAGCCACTGGAGAGCCACCGCACCCGCGGTGGCGACGCGCTGAAGACTTTCGTTCCGTGTTTTTATTCCGTTTTATTTTAAATCCGAGACTTAATTTCCAAGTTTGTTATTTCCTTTTATTTTTATTTCTAAATATTTTCCCTAGTATTTAAGGTTCTTTCTAAGACTTTATTTAGAACATCATCGTTAACCCTAGTTGCCACCTTTCTACGTTTTTTCTCTCAAAAACCCTATGGAGAACTAAACCTCCATTGTTGCACTTGACAGTTTGAAGCCAGCAATTGATTGGTTGTGAGTTTTCTACTCTTGTTCATTTTCCTATCTAGTTGGATTGATTCTCTTGTGCTTGATTGATTATTGGTTTATGTTGATTTATCTAGATTGATCACCTAGGTTTATTGATATCTTCCTAATTGCTAGGACTTGTGATTCCGGGTTCGGGTTGCATATCTAGTAGCAAGCACGATTGTTGCGTATAGGGGATCCGAGCGCTTCATCGTGAGAGAGAGTTAATTGCATGCTTATAGTAACGGGTTGTTTCTATTGCATGTATCTTGTTGAATCCTTGTTTGATTGCTATTGCTTTATTGAGTCTTGAAGGTTTTCGGATTTGATTTGGTGATAAGTACTATTAGGGCTGGTAGAACTAATAGTTATCTATGATCGGGATAAGAACAACTATAGGAATATTAAGAACTTGATATTGATAGAATTCCGTGATCGACCTTTCTATTGTTGTGTGGATCTTTGTTAAGTGTGGCGCTTTTTCCCTTATTATTCTCAACTGTTATTTGCGAACTTGTGTACTTGCTTTGTTTACTTTGGTTACGAAAAACACAAACAAACCCCCCCTAGTTCCTAGTCGGTGACGTGAATTACAAGAATAGATAACCTAACTCTCTGTGGGATCGACCCTGACTTGCTTGCTATACTCTGTAGTAGGTACTTTAGGATTTCTTTGATTGGGTATACGACTTTAGCCCTGTCAAATTTGGCGCCGTTGCCGGGGAGTCAAAATTTATGTTTTTGTGATTTGTTTGTTACCAACCTTGGTGTGGACCTATCTTATGGTCTACACTCGTGCTACTAATTCACCTCTTCTTGATTTTGATCCAGGGATTGAGAAAACTTTGTCCCAGGATCACAGAATCAACCGTACTTTGGTTTTTGACAACCCTGCATTTGAGATGGGTGACGCAGATAGGACGTTGAGACAGTTGACTGTGCCAAACTTGCAACAGCAACCCTTGGCCGTGGTGATCCCTGCTGTGGGAGAGAATATGAACTTTGAGTTGAAGCCGGGGCTGATTCATTTGCTCCCAACTTTCCATGGACTGGCTGGCGATGACCCAATCAAACACATGGGTAAATTCCACACAGTCTGCATGAGCATGAAACTGGCGAATGTTACTGAGGAGCAAATCAAGATGAGAGCTTTTGGGTTTACCCAGAAAGACACTGCTGATGACTGGTATTATCATCTTCCTACTGGGAGCATTGACACGTGGACCAAGCTACACAAGGCTTTTCTTTAGAAGTATTTCCCTGCAAAGAAGGCAAACAGTTTAAAGAAAGCTATTAGCAACATTGAGCAGGAAGCTGATGAGAGCCTTTATGATTATTATGAGCGGTTCAAGAGACTTTGCTCAAGCTGTCCATTCCACGGGTATTCCAACCAAGATCTGGTGCTTCATCTCTACAATGGGCTGCTCGACAATGAGAGGAGGATGGTTGACGCTGCATGTGGTGGCAATATTCTCAACACAACACCGGCAACTGCTATGGAGAAGATTCAGGAGATGGCAGAGGGCACGAGAAATTTCGGTAGATCTTCTACCAAAAGAGGAGTCAATGCTGCTGACTGTAGTCGCTCTTCGTATGCCAATGATATTGCTGAGTTGAAGGACATGGTGAGGAGACTTACGCTGCAAGGAACTCCTCAACAACTGAAAGCGTGTGGGGTCTGTGCCGATCAATTTCACCCCACTGACGCATGTCCTCAACTATAAGATGATTCGCCTGCTGAGGTAAACGTTGTAGGAGGTTATGGAAACCCAAGACCTCAGCATGATCCCTACTCCAATACTTATAATCCAGGGTGGAGAGATCACCCTAATTTCAGATGGAGGGATCAACCGAATCAACAACAACAACCCCAGTATCAACAACAACAACAGCCAAGACCTCAATTTCTACAAAGGACGCAAAATCCTCAACCTGAGGCGTCTCCTTCAACTGAAGATATGCTCCAAACCTTGACGAAACATTTCACTACTCATGTTCAGGCCACAACGTCAAGCATAAAGAATTTGGAGACACAGGTGAGCCAAATGGCTGAGGCGATTACGAGAATTGATGCCAAGATGTCGGGAAATCTACCATCTCAAACGGTAGTTAACCCACGAGCAAATGTTAGTGCTATAGCCCTTAGAAGTGGAAGGCAATTACCCGTCGATCCTAGTGCCGAAGAGGACGATGCAGAAAAAGAGGGTGTTCTGGAGGATGGCCGCACCCAGCGGCATGGTGACCGCACCCGCGGTGAACACAACGAAGGAAAACAGAAAGTTTCTGTAAATCGGCCGCACCCGGCGCTGGAACCTGCCGCACCCGCGGCAAGCGGTGATTTTTTTCGAAATATTTCTGGGGATTCACCGCACCCGGCGGTGACTTCTGGGCACACCCGCGGCGAGTCTTCTGGGACTGCTAATGAGCCTTACGTCAACGATTACGTTCGTCCATACTTTCCTCCTCTCGGTTCCGAGAAGCCACCCGCCCCTTTTCCAGAGGCGCTCAAGGAGAGAAGGGTAGTTGATGACAAGGACCTCTTTGAGACGTTTAGCAAGTGTGAGGTTAACATCCCTTTGCTCAAGCTTGTTAAGAGTATTCCCAAGTACGCTCGGTTCTTGAAGGAGCTTTGTACGATCAAGAGGAACCAGAAGAAGAAGCAAAAGAAGCAGGTCCAGGTGAGCGAGCAAATATCCGCTGTATTTCAAAGGCGTATGCCCAAGAAGTACAGTGATCCAGGTATGTTCTCTATCCCCTGCGTCATTGGTGAGACAAAAATTGATAAAGCTATGCTAGATCTTGGTGCATCTATTAATGTCTTACCATTGTCATTTTATGAGTCTCTTGGCCTGCCACCATTACAGGACACTAGGCTAGTTATTCAATTAGCTGATGGAACCAATGTCTACCCGAAAGGGGTTGTTCAGGATGTCCTTGTTATGGTAGATAAGCTGATTTTTTCCACTGATTTTTATGTTCTTGATATGGGTGGTGGTACAGGTGCACATATGCTGTTAGGTAGACCTTTCATGAAAACTGCTAACACCACAATTGATGTCAGAGGTGGGAAATTAACTATGGAATTTGATGGGGACGGAGTTGAATACAACATATATGATATGAAACCCATCATTAACACCTCTTTGAACTTTGTTGATGTAATGAGTCCTAACCCTTTGGATGAATTGCAACCTATAATAGAGGATCCCATAGTTGACTTGCCTGTCAGTATTCCTTTATCTTCTAATCTGCAGGAAGTCACAGCTTTATTGGATGAGAAGGGTGAGTCTCCTGCTTCTCTTTTGGGCAGTGGCCCCACCTTACTAACTCCACAGGGCAAGAAGTTGTTCCCTTTTATTGTGTAGGCCCCTGAAGTTGAGGTGAAACACCCCCTGATCGATCTAAGTATGGGGGAGAGGCGACTAAGAAGTTCAAGGTGGAGGAGCCACTGAAGAAGAAGAATGGTCTAAGGTTCAAACCTTTCCATGATTGGTTCAGGAAGGAGGTGCTGAATGAGAGGGTTCCTAAGGAACCTGATGCTATAGATTGAGGTTGTTCGAGTAGTATGTCGAGCCAATGACATTAACTAAGGCGCTGCTCGGGAGGCAACCCGAGGTATTGTTTTCTTTCTCTTTCTTTTGTCTTTTCATTCTTCATAGTTTAGGTAGGTAGTTGTTTTTGTTGTTCGTGTGTTTTCGCCTGCGAACTAACTTGCAGGTTCGAAGAATAAGACGTACAGGGTTTCTGGAGGCTCACCGCACCCAGCGGTGGGCATTGCCGCACCAGCGGCGAGACCCCTGTTCGAAAAAAATAAAATAATAAATATATATATATATATAATGAAGGGCCCCGAAAAAACCTTAAACGGGGAGTAAAAAAAATGGTTTTACCCAGCTGTCCGGAGTTCCCCATGGAGAAGGTGCGCATCATGTTGTCAAGGAGGAGACATTCGCCCCACATTTTTATTTGGCAACGATGATGGCCCTACAGTCGACAATTGGAGAGGAGGTACACCAGGGCCCACACCACGATGACATCTGGGCCCATTTTTTGTGTTCGCTGAAGGCCATGCAGCCCCGAATTCTTTGATTACCACTATTCACCAAAGTGGCTTCGTATGGTTGCACGGTAGATGAAGATCATGGAGTAATGAAGACGCACGCTCAACACCCGAGACCTGTGCGTATATTGAAGACCGCCAGCAACAAAGGAAGTGTCCAAGCCAGCTCGACGACGTTGTGAGTTATTTTTTGCTTTTCCCTGTGCTCTATTCTTTTGTCTTTCATTACATTGAGGACAATGCAACGTTTAAGCATGTGGGAGGGTTTTATACTTGCTACGTCGCTGAGGAGAAAAAGAAAAAAGAAAAAAGCCAAAAATTGAAAAAAAGGCATACATAAAAATCCTGGTATAGGTCGAAAACCTGAAAGGGCGGCCTAGGTAAAAAGCAGGTGGCTTGGACCAGCATTAGGCTGGGGTAATAATTGGTCAAGAGTGACGTGAGCTTATGTGAGCACATCTATTGGAAAATGAAATGAGTGGCTTGGTGAAAACCCGAAAGGGCACCTTGGCAAAATGAGCGAAAAAGAAGAAGAGTGATTTTAGGATTTCTCATTATTCTTTGCGAGGCGTCATAAGAAGAGGAGTCAAAGAAGGATTGTCGGGTAGATCACTCTGGGAGACATAATGAGTCATAGATGGAGGCTAGGATTAGAGGTTACTCACACTATTGGATGTCCGGGTTAAGCTTGGGGGAAGTACTATGCTTGCCCCTTAAGCTTGTTGAGTTATGGATGTGTTGTAGATGAGATTGGTGCCAGGAGCCTTGGCATGGGTTAGGTGACTCTTAGTTGGAGGATATGCTTCCTGAGACCTTGGGTGTTGCATTGGAGGAGTGGACTTTCTTTTAGTTTACTCGAGGACGAGCAAAGGTCTAAGCATGGGGGAGTTTGATAAGCACTACTTTGTAGGGCTTAAGTAAGAGTCATTAGAGGGTTTATTGGTGTCATTCGGGTAGATTTAGACACATTCATGTGCATGGCGTTTGGGGGCGAAGTTTGGTGTATTTGGAGGTGTTTGAGCTATTTTGGATATCATAGGAGACACTGAGGAAGAAGTCACCATTAGAAGACGCAAAGGAAGTGAAGAGAAGAGTAGAAGAACAATGTGCTGAATTCAAATGGTTCTTTCTCTCTACTCAGATGTCCAAATGGGGTGATTCCAATTCGAGGAGTTAGATCTTGAAGTCTACTGCAAGTCCTCAAAATATGAGAGCAATCCGAGTTGGGAATCAAAAGTTATGACATTTTTACTGAAGTGTCGCAGAAGCTGAAGTACTGGAATCCCACCGCACCCAGCGGTGGGCATTGTCGCACCCGCGGCGAGATCGTCAGAGAAGTGAACAGAAGCCACTGGAGAGCCACCGCACCCAGCGGTGGAACCCACCGCACCCGCGGTGGCGACGCGCTGAAGACTTTCATTCCGTGTTTTTATTCCGTTTATTTTAAATCCGAGACTTTATTTCCAAGTTTGTTATTTCCTTTTATTTTTATTTCTAAATATTTTCCCTAGTATTTAAGGTTCTTTCTAAGACTTTATTTAGAACATCATTGTTAACCCTAGTTGCCACCTTTCTACGTTTTTTCTCTCAAAAACCCTATGGAGAACTAAACCTCCATTGTTGCACTTGACAGTTTGAAGTCAGCAATTGATTGGTTGTGAGTTTTCTACTCTTGTTCGTTTTCCTATCTAGTTGGATTGATTCTCTTGTGCTTGATTGATTATTGGTTTATGTTGATTTATCTAGATTGATCACCTAGGTTTATTGATATCTTCCTAATTGCTAGGACTTGTGATTCCGGGTTCGGGTTGCATATCTAGTAGCAAGCACGATTGTTGCGTATAGGGGATCCGAGCGCTTCATCGTGAGAGAGAGTTAATTGCATGCTTATAGTAACGGGTTGTTTCTATTGCATGTATCTTGTTGAATCCTTGTTTGATTGCTATTGCTTTATTGAGTCTTGAAGGTTTTCGGATTTGATTTGGTGATAAGTACTATTAGGGCTGGTAGAACTAATAGTTATCTATGATCGGGATAAGAACAACTATAGGAATATTAAGAACTTGATATTGATAGAATTCCGTGATCGACCTTTCTATTGTTGTGTGGATCTTTGTTAAGTGTGGCGCTTTTTCCCTTATTATTCTCAACCGTTATTTGCGAACTTGTGTACTTGCTTTGTTTACTTTGGTTACGAAAAACACAAACAAACCCCCCCTAGTTCCTAGTCGGTGACGTGAATTACAAGAATAGATAACCTGACTCTCTGTGGGATCGACCCTGACTTGCTTGCTATACTCTGTAGTAGGTACTTTAGGATTTCTTTGATTGGGTATACGACTTTAGCCCTATCAGGGATGCAAAGATATACTAGGGTTTTGACGTCCGATCAAAGGGAGGAGGCATTGGCACTCAATACTCAAGCTTTGATTAAAATTGAACGTAACCTAATACATGAGGTTGAGATGGCCTTATATAGAGGTCGCGGGACTCGGATGTCCCGAGTCTCGCCTAATGGGCTAGCCCACGCGACACGCGTGAAGCGCACACCCAGAAATAGAAATAACTAAAAATAGTAACTACTAAAATTAGGAAATGCCAAAACTAGAATGTCTCAAAATAGCAAGAGTAAGTGACTAAGATAGGGCCATTGACGCGGTGCCGATGGTGGCGAGGAGCTTAAGAGAGACCGCGGTCTCGGGCTTGCCTTGGCTAGCGACGATGCGCGCGATGAGGGATTGCACGGCGTTGGCGATGGCCTTGGCACGCAATCGTGTCACGGCCCCTTCTGAGCGCAAGCTCATGGCTTCTTCTTCCTCTGTGGCCGTCATGGAGGACAGCGTCGCATCACCTTTCCCCACTTGGCTGTGAAGCGTCCCCGCTTTACCATCATCGAACTCGGGCTCCACATACGGTTGCAAATCCACGACGTTGAAGGTCGCGTGGACTCCATAGTCGTCGGGGAGCTCAAGCTGGTAAGCGTTATCTCCAATGGCCTTCATAACGCGGAATGGCCAATCTCCGCGTTGAGCCAACTTGTGCTTGCGCCTCGAGGGGAATCGCTTCTTGTGCAAGTGCACCCACACAAGGTCTTCAGGTGCGAACACGATGCGACGGCGTCCGCGGTTATCTTGCGACGCATACTGCATAGCGCGATGCTCTAGCTGCGCGTGCGCGCGTCCTATGACATATACTACGTAGTGGAATCCTTGACGGTGAGGATACGGCGCGTGACAAGGCTGAGAGGCATGCTGTCATGGAGCGCGGCAGCTTCACACGTGTAGGCCTCCTCGGTGTCATCCTCAAATCCTTCTTCGATGGTGTCAAGTTGGGCCTCCTCCTCCTTGTAAGATTCATAGCCCACGGCAATGTTGGAGAAGAGGACCTTCCTGTTGTTTGGACAATCCCTTTTGTAGTGGCCTCGCCCTCCACACTTGAAGCATTCAATGTCATGCGCGCGTTCATTTCCTGGTGAGGGGGCCTTTGGCACGGTCGTGCGAGTGGCAGTTGAGTTTGGCATCGCGGTCTTGGCATTTCGGCCTTGGCTGGACGCGATGGACCATGAGGCAGGGGCACACACATTAGTAGAACCGGATTGACCAGGGGAAGAGTCATACTTGTGTTGAGCTGGATTGCCAGGTGTATTGTTGCGGCGGTTGAGCTGGTTGTGGAGCTGCATTGCCATGTGTGTCAACGTGTTGAGGTCTTTAATGGGCAAGATCTCAAGTTGGTCGCGGATGGGTGTGTTCAAGCCACTCAAAAACTTGGTTCTTAGCGTAGATGGGGTGACGCTAATGCTTGCCTTGTAGTACATGTCTTCCAACTGGGAAAAGAACTCAAGAGGGGTCTTGTTGCCTTGGCGAGCCATTGCGATCTCCATCCTCATCTGGGTCCTATAGTCGGCTGGAACATACTTGTTTGTCCTCACATGGACAAGCTGGTGCCACTCAGTAATGGGAGCGAGATGGCGCCGTATGCGGTTGTCCATAAATCTATGCCATCAAACGCGCACAGCGCCGCGGAAGTACAGCATGGTCGCGTCGACATGCTCTTCTGGCGGAACGTGGCAATACCTCAATGTATACTATGTGGCATGCACCCACTCAAGAAAAATGGCAGGGTCATATTCACCAAAAAAGTGCTCGATTTTTACCTTTATGGCGCTGGTAGCGGGGCACGACCTAGTTGGCGGCGATCGCGGCCTGCTGGGACATCGCGATGTGCGAACTCGTCATTGAACGCGATGGCATCAGCGCGGTGTCGCTATCGCGGTTGGGCTTCGGCCTCGTCGCGGTGACGATAGTCGTGTGTCATGTCATCACGGCGCTGGTCGTGGGTCTGACGTTCCATGTCGCCGTGGAGTGGTTGCTACAGTGGGTTGACAAGGAGCCGCGGTGGCGGAACCTAGTTCGTCGGTCGATCTTGCAACTCAATAGGGCCACCAAGAGGGGAGTGGTAGGAGCCGGGACTTATCATACCTGAGTCTTCAAATTCTTCATCGTCGAACTCCTCAAAGTCATCATGGACCGTCGGCGTCGTGGAGCCATAGCCATCGGAGCCATAGCACGGTATGCACGCACTCTGGTGGCCAAGGTGTTCGTGGACGTCGAACGGCACGGGTGTTGGGGCATGGGTCCTCAAGCGTGGTTCTTCGCGTCGTGGGCGTCGACTTGGTCATCGCGGCGCACTAGCGTCTCGCGTGTTGTGGCGCACTCTATTGTCTCGTGGCGCGGAGGATGGTTCATCGCGTTGAACTTTCCTGGAGGCATACATGTCATTGAAGTCATAAGGCTCGTAAAACTCACCGTAGGAGTCATTGTCGCGTTCGGAGTCGCTGTTGTAGCTGGCTAGTGTGGCGCGCGGCGCGTAGCGTTCGCGCTGTGACACATATCCTTGTTGACTCTCTATCACTGATTGTATCCGTTGGAGGTGTGGCTGTAGGTTGGAGGTCGAAGGCATCAACCCTTTACCCTTGTCCACGCGTTGTTGGCTTGGGCCAACGTCAGTGTGGCGCGGCACTTTCGCCGCATCCATTGGGATCATTGTAGTCGGCGTGGGCAGCACAGGTGATGAGGCTAAAGTCGTGATGCCTATCAAAGTAAACCTCAAAAACCTAACTAATGTAGTAGGGTAAATAAGGATCGATCCCACATGGAGGTAAGCAATCTTCCTAATTGCAAAGTTGTATGCCAATAGTAACAAAAGGGGGGATTTAGATTTGTGTCAAGTAATAATGCAAATTAATGCAAAAGATGTAATCAATGGATGAGAAGTAACTTAGCCAGACAAATATCCACACTTCAGTTTGATTGGTTGATCCTAGATTATCTCCAATTCCTACCAATAATATTCATATTCCGATCTTATGTATATAGACAGGTCAACCAGCCCTGAAAATACTTACCATTAAACAATCAAGAAACCATCAAGATTCAATCTAACGGCAACAGTAAGCATAGGAATTAAGCAGGATACATGCAATACTTCACAACTAGTCAGTACTCGACATGTAATCAATTCTCTTCACAATAAACATTCACAACCAGTTCCTGTAAATTGCGGTTGCTACACAAGATAAGGGATTTCAACCAGAAATATCCAAACCCTAGCAATAGACAATTACTAATATCAACTAGATGATCAGACTAGTCAAATCAGCAAGAATCAATGGGATGAAGCTCAAGAAAATCAATATAATCAAAGGAAAGGAAATAGAGTTATAATCTCACAACCAAATACAAACGAAGGCTTCAATCGTTGGACTAAGCAAAGGTTGCTTAGTTCTTCATAGTCTTCAAAGCATAAAAACTCTAAGGGAAAAACTGAACGATATGTGATAATTGAATTCTGAGAAGGCTGCTAACAAAGAGAGGTATAAACCTAGCAAATCCTAATTCCTAAGATAAGAAAATAATATCCTAAAAAATAATAACCGGAATAAAAGAAAATAAAATAAAAGAAATAAGGTAAACAAAGATCTCGGATGAAATAAGTCTCGGCGCCGCGTGTGAACAGTACCGCGACCGCGGAATCTCTTATGCGCCCGCGGATTGGTCTCTGATTCTCTCGCTGCTTCTGTGGTACTTTCGCGACCGCAGGCCATCCATCCGCGCCCGCGGAATGCCTCTGTTGCGATCTTCAGCTTCTCGCTTGCGGTCTTCTTTTGTGGCTTCGCCTTCATCTCCTTAAGTCTTCATTTAAGCACTCAAAACCACCAATCAACACTTCTTCTCCAAAACTCTATTCTTCTATATTGTGCTCTAAACCCACATAAATGGCACCCAAATACTAGTAACAGCTCCTAGTTACGCACTATAAAGTAGAGCGTATCAACGGGTGTTGCGCGCTGCGTGGCTTGGAGTTGAGCAACTTGGCGTCGTAACTCTTGTATCTCGCGTTGCTCAGCCAAGAGCTCCAGAATGGGATCTTCAAGGTTGGGGTCATGTTGGGGAACCAAGAAAGGTTCGGCGCGTTGCCGTGTCGTTGTCGTCTCCATTATTATGAGTCGGGGCCGTCATGCTACCTATAACAATATGACCAGACATCGAAGTAAGACGAACAAGAGGCACAAGCAACCTACAATCAAACAAGCACTAAACAAGACACACAAGTCCACGAAGGTGGGCAGTTTAGGAGTGCCGAGAGGGCGGCTAAGGCTAAACACAATAATGGTGTGAGAAGTAAGCATGAAAACAAACAAGACCAAACAAATAATCCTAATCTCTACGCAGCAATCAATAATAGCTAACGTAACTTACCTTCTAGGAGGAACCTAGACGGCGGAGAGGTAGAGAGATGAGCCAAGGCCGAGAGGGAGAAGAAGGTTGCCTTATTTTGGCTTTCCACTTCTAAAAGATCGGATCTTGTTTTTTCTTTAAAAAAATCCGATATCTTTCATTCAACCGCATAGAATGGGAATTTCAGAGGGATTTTGGGCCTTTCTCATACGAAATGGACTCGTGCCTGGCGAAGGAAAAGATGGGCCAAAGTTTGGCCCTTTGTTCCACTCTTGAATGGCTATACACATTATAATAAATGTGGGGCATTAAGTGGGCAATCTGTCTACTTTATACATGCTGAATTGGCAATGCACGACTGGTTGATTGTCTACAATTTAATTCCATTGAACCGCATAGAATTGGAATTTCAGAGGGATTTTGGGCCTTTCTTCATACGAAATGGACTCTTGCCTAGCGAAGGAAAATATGGGCCAAAGTTGGACTTTTGTTCCACTCCTAAATGGCTATACACATTACAATAAATGTGGGGCATTAAGTGGGCAATCCGTCTACTTATATATTTATAGAAATATATTAAAACAACATCTCATTTGTCACATGTCATCTTCACATTTCATTTGCCACATGTCACCCCACTCTCCCTCATGCCATATGTCATTTTATAAGCATTTTATCTTTTATATACAAAGATTTGATCCCACAATTTCTAAAAGTCAAACAATTCTAATTAAGAAGATTTGATCCCACAATTATTTACAAAGATTTCAACCCATAATTTCTAAAACTCAAACAATTCCTAATTACATAGAAATAATATTCAATCAAACAATTTCTATTAAGATAGAAATAAATCACACAATTCTTAATTATACTAAATCGTACCTTGATTAGGAAAACCTCGAATAAGGAGAATAACTAATGGAAAATGCATTGGTTGGTGATCTTATGAAGATCAAGATCGTGGCTTCTTTTAATGGGAGTGAATCGAATTTTTAAATTGTTTTCCTAACATAGATTATGAAGGTAATCAAATCAATCAGCACAATTATTTTTGTAATAACTTTCTTCCATAAATACTTTGAACATATAATTACACATTTTTTAAACCTCAAAATATATACCAAATATTGATCATTTTTCTAATATACTATACACATTAGTTGGTGATCTGATAAAGATCAAGATCGTGGCTTCCTAAAATGGAGGGAATCATATTTAAATTGTTTTCCTAACATAGATTATGAAGGGATCACATCAATCACACAATTGGTTTTTCTAAACCACGACTCCACAACTCCCGACATATCTTTCTTCTACCAGTGGGCATGAACGCAGACGACGGATGACAAGGGCATAGTATGCGGCGAAGGCAAACCATTTGGCCGGCGACGGAGGTGAGCCACTCGACCGACGTTGGGGAATCACTCGGCCTACACAATTTCATGTGTGTTTCCTCTGAATCTGGTGCGAACAAGTACATTTCTTTTGCGAATTTGGGTGCAATTAGGCTGACTTAAGGTATGATTCAACTAATTTACACCATTATTTGCTCTTCTTATGCTCAATTTTGGGACGAAATTTGAGTTAGGGTTGATTTTAAGGTTTAAATTATGGGATGGTTTTTTAATTATATATGGGTTGATTTTTAGTTAGGGTTTGTTTTCTACTAAATATCAAATTGAGGTTCTCAAATTGAGTGTTTATAGTTTGTCAGTTTCAACAGGGTTCAATTTTTCGTCAAATTTATTTAGTTAACTGGGCGACTCTACTGTTTCTACCATTTTATTTTCTTTTTACAATTTGTATTTGTTTCTTTTTTTAATAAAAAACTAACGGAAGCTAACAAAAGAGTAGAATTGCTATTGTGATATATATGGTAAAAATGTAAATACTTGGGTTTCAGAAATCATATATAAAAGAGACTTTTCTGGTGCATATATAAAAATAAATATCGACAATCAAATACTATATTAATTAAGAAAAAATGGCGTTCCTCTTGAATATTGGAAAGATTAAGCCACTCTGTATCAGCTTAAACCTCATACAGAGTAGAATGTGCTACTGTGTTTTGTATAGATTGGTTGCTATATCGTGCGTACTATTGTGAAAGGAGTACAATTATTTATAGTGTGTTAGTGTGCAAGAGTAAATTTATTTTATAGATATTTACAAATCGTAATATAATAATAATAAAATACATAATTTATATAGAAGTTATACACATTTGATATTATAATAATTTAAAAAATAGGAAAAAGTATTTGAAGATATGCAAATAAGAGTATTGTGTTGATAGTGACTTTTATATACGTATAAGAGTAAATAAGAAAATACTTATAAATTTAAGGAAATTTTATTCAAAAAATATTTTTTATCATCATAACAATCAAAATAAAATATTAAATGCTAAATAATATACTTTACCATTTTTAGTGTGTTATAGATATTTACATAATCTATTAATATATGATAACAAATTATACACAATCTACTATATGTATATAAGTCTATACACGTTGGATATTAAGCTAATTTAAATAATAAGAAATCTTTTTGGGATATACAAATAACAGTATTATGTTAATAATGATTTTTTATATGTCATAAGTACATTTTTATAGAAATAAGAAATTTATATTCCAAGAAATGGAACATTTACCATTACCAAAAATAAAATAATATATATGTATCGAAGAATATATTCTTCACTATTTCGAAAAGATATAATTTTGTATACATATAGGTATGCAACTAACAACTAACCTATTAAATATAAAACACTTTAGCTTGAATTTTTCATATAAGATATGCAAATAAGATCTAATGAAATACTTAAAGATTTAAGAAATTATATTCCAAAAAATACCATGTTATAAAATATATTACTGATATATTTCATTAATATATATTTTGTTATATTACGTTTGATATGTATATGTAATGTAGATTTCACCAAAATAATTATTATAATCATAAAACAAAATAATGATTATATTGTATTATACCCATATGAATATATTGAATATTCAAAATAATCAGTATACTATATTATTGTATCACAATATAAATATTTATCATGTTATAAGACTACCAAAATGGCCTCATATATTATATATTATATCAATGTATTAATTGAGAAATTGTTGGCATGAAGAATATGCTAAACACAATTTGCTTGATATGTCTATGAAAATATTAGGGGTGTGCAGATTCGGACCGGACCGAAAATGTCCGGACCGGGCGAATTACGGTCCGGTCTCGGTCCACATATTTCCAAAATTCCGGACCGGATGGACCGATTTTTTTATTGTTTTTAATTTAATTTTATATATTAATATCTCTAACACTATTAAAAACTAGTTTCTACTATAAATATAAATTAATAACAAAATATATTGTCTAATATATACACAATAGTTATAAAAATAGAAAAAATAATTAAATTTAATTTTATAAAACAAAAAAAATAAAAAAATATGTTTACCGGTCCATTCCGGTCCAGGACCGGACCGAATTGTAAAAATTCCGGTCCGGTCTAATAGATATGTTATTTATTTAATACAAATATAATATCATTCTATTTAGATACTTATTATTATGAATACTTTCTTATAAGATCTATAAGAAAAAAAAGTAGTTTATAAAATCATATTAAACTTAATAAGATAATAATACAAAAGAAATAATGCTAAGAAAAATGTTTTTTGTGAAATATAGGTATACGACACATCTTGTTCTAGGATATATAACTATTTTGAAATTTTCAATGTGATATTTATTTTAACAAAATATGGCCATTTTGGTAAGTAATTATTCATAGATCTTTTAAATAAAAAAAATAAGATAATTATGGAAGATATTATATTTATGCTAATATTAAATAATATTATTATTTAATGAATAAAATAAGATATATAGTTAATATTTATATTGACATAAAATCTTAATTAAATCAACTTGAGTGTTAGCTAATCTTTAAAACTAATATATAGGTAGATCTCATTCTTGTCATAGAAAAATACTAATAATTGATAATCTTGCCTTAAATATTCATCTAATGAAATCATGACTTCACATATCCAAAGATAACTTAAATCAGTGGACTCATATAATTCACCGTAGTAAACTCATTTAAAAATGTGTATGATATTGAATATAGGATATATAAAATTAGTATTTCATAAAAATTCTAACATGTATGGTTAATTTAAATTTGATTTAAGGTTTTTTTATAGTTTTGTTTGCAAAATTGAGAATAAGAAAAAACTTAAACATTCATGATCAATCTACTCTTTAAGGATATGATTATTTTTAGAAAATTTTAAATGTAGAGAAAAATAAGATGACATGATTGTGTAAATCGTGGGCCTAATATTCAAGAATCTTCTAACCCGAAAAGTCAAAAATCTTAACAATGTCATTAATCGATGTGGTAAAGGTTAATCGAGGTAAACTTATATTTTTAAGAATAGAATGAGTATACAAAAAAAAAAGATCCATTACATTGAAAAATTTAGCTATTAAGTCATACGGAGTATATAACAACAAATTTTAAAAAGACTCATTTGAGCATCACAATGTCTATTATAAATTCGATTCTATGATTTTAAAAATGGGAGAAACCGGGGCTCAACCCGAACACCTCATCTATTGTAAGTAGCCTTAATATATGAAAATATGAGCGTATGATAAAAATGAAATTACTTATCATTTGTAAAAAAAAATGTAGGACGAGGATAGTCAGGCTTGGGCTCCAAGAGGTCAACCTGATTATGCGGACGAGGAGCCACAGGAAGCCACCTCTTCGCGGGCAAAACCGCCCCGATCGAAGAAAAAGGGCAGATATGACCCTGAATTGCAGGTTAGAGTACTTGGAGGTCCAGATAGGCCTGAACTTCTGAAGGATTTTTTCCAATCACGTGGCGTACACCCTTTACCAGCGCATTGTAAGTTGCATGGAAAACCTTATTCGTGAAATTTCACATTTATGTCAAATGGATTGCTTACACTGGTTTCAAAATGCAAATATTTATAGCATGTGCCACCGTTGAATTTTCAGCAATGAGGCAAACAGATACGCACATGGCCTTTGCAGTTGGAAACAGAATGGGGTCAAATGGCATCTGGATCAGGGTTGTGTCATATTCCGGATGTGATGCATGAGCATGTGCACGAGACGCTGATTGGTGCGTTCGTTGAGCGCTGGCAACTTGAAACCAGCTCGTTCCATATGCCACGGGGAGAAATGACCATAACTCTCCATGACGTATTGTTCATCCTTGGGCTAAGCATCCACGGAAAAAACATGGCACCTCCACAGAAATGGCATGAGAAGTTGAGGGTGAGTGATTTGAAGAAGGCCTTGGAGGAAGCACATGAATTCTTTGAGTTGTCTGGTGAGAAGGTGACATCTGGTATCGTAACTGCTCAGTGGTTCAAGGGGCATTGCGGAGAGCTGAATGACGAACAGTGTGCGTCTGGGTACTTGTTGTACTTGTTGGGCTCTTGTCTCTTCCCGGACAAGTCCCAACACAAATTGTCATTGTACTATACGGGATTTGTGGATGATCACTCGTCTACCTATGCATGGGGTGCTGGCGTTTCTTGCCCACGTGTACCGCAGCTTGGGCGAGTGCACAAGAAAAGATCGAGGATTGATGTCCACATGCTACACGCTGAGTTCAAGTATATTTTATTTAACTTATAAAAACTATTGTTTATACAATTTTTTGTTGTTGTAAATGTAATTATTCAATAACATGAGATTGCTTACGAAAATGGCCTTTGTAGGCGTGGATATACCAATATTTCATCATGTTCAGACCTGCACAAAGTAGAGACTGAGACTTTGAACATGCTATCCCATACGCTCGTAGATGGGACCTTTCAGTGAAACCCAACCCCTGAGAAATTACATAATGAAGCTCGATATTAGATGTGGACATGGTAAGTGCATATTATGTTTAGGTTGATTGGATGTCGTTCGGTACGATTGATAGGTATGTTTAGGTTGACTTTGATTTTTAATTCTTTTGCATCCTATTATGTTTAGGTTGATTGGATGTCATATCGGTCCCGATTGACTTAACGATGTGAGCTTTGTCTCCATCGCGCTTCCATGGATTATCTCCGTGCTTTGGATAACCGAGCCGTACATGCCAGACCGATGTGGCGAGATAGTTTTGCCCGTGTACAGCAGGTTCCAAGACCGCCTATAGTGCCAGTAAAGGCAGGAGGGAGCCCAAAATCAGCACATACACTGGTGGAGTATGACAAAGCCAATTTGTCTGGGATGCCCTGAATATACATTCATGAGTCTAGATGGCGATGCCCTCCTGTCCAGCAAGGCATGAGTGTAGCGGTGATTACATGGGCTGGTACCTCCCACGTTACACAACCATTCGTCAACCCCCCCGACCATTGAAGACGCGACACATGTATGAATTGACTATTTGTAGGTTGTTTAATTTTCGGTTAACTCTATCTATATGTATTAACATATCAAACGTTTTTGTGTTGTGGCAGGCCTTCGAATACTGCTACAATGATCATCAGCCACATCGCAACCATGAATGTGAAGCTGTAGCAGAGGCGCTACGCCGGTCATTGGAGCGAATGTATCCCTTCCTTCCCAATCACTGAGAAGCTGTGGAGACTGTTTTATGTTAAACTTGTTTCGTTTTATGGATTGATTGAACTTTGGATTATGGCAACAATGAATGTTATGACTTCTATTTGAATGTTTGTTTATGATATTCTTGAGAGTGGATTCCCAAGTTTAAGATGTCTTCATTTTGTATTGTGTATGAGACCGTATTTTAATTCACGTGAAGCTAAACGAACTAGATGACGTAATTATGTGGTAAACCGCCATCACGATAACAGTAGATCATATAGATAGGTTCAATTTTTTCTATTTTCCACAAGTTTCAATTTACAGAAGGCACAGAAACCGCCAGAAACCACATTCTGGTAAAGCACACGGTTTGTGCCAGGAACCGTGCCATTTTACAGAATGCACAGAAACCGCCAGAAACTTGAAATCTGCACGGACTAGAACTTGAAATCCACACGTTACGTGTGGTTCTGATGTAATCTGTGTAAACGCACGGCCGTGCGTTTTACCGCACCGACCGTGCGGTGCTCTTGGCTTTTCACACAAAAAAATCAGCGAAGAACGCATGGCCGTGCGTTTTACCGCACAGGCCGTGCGGTGCTCTCAGCTTTTCACAAAAAAATTCAGCGATGACCGCACGGGCCGTGCATTTTACCGCACAGGTCGTGCGGTGCTCTCGGCTTTCCTGTAAGCAAAATGATGAGGGATGAATACAACGAACATGTGTATTGGTATTACATCAACAGGTCATAAATACAACAAAGATGTGTCTTGCTATTACATCAAAGTCATTGCATCATACAATAGTTTCAACTCTCTTCTTTCCGCGACCCTTTGGTTTGTGTGCTTGGTACTCCGTCAATCGTTCAAGGAATGGATCTACCAAATCACCCGCAGACTGGTCATGAAATCTCACCCACGGGGTGTAAAGGTCCGGTAAGGGCGAGGTTTCAGCAAGGCCAATCTACATCAAAGTCATTGCATCATACATATGTCTAACATAAGATAGTTTCAACTTATTTGATTGTATTAACGTACCACAATTGAAATGTTTCTCTTTCTCGACATAGCAAATGCATATTGTCTTCAGCTTCTCTCCAACCGCTTGGTTTGGATTTCGCCCTCATAGGCATGTATGTCATTCCCACACCAGCACCGACGGAGACGAACACACAGTTGAATGCAGTTGCCACCAAACATCCCATATCTGGGAGGTCCAACCACGTCTCCCGTGGGGCAGGCATGTTGGACGCAGGAAACCATGCAAGTTTCGCCTCCATTGCCTCAAGTGTCATCGTAGACATCCAAATTGGCGTGAATAGCTCATACTCTTGTTTCAACGTAGCGATCACGGTACGTCGAACAAATTCCCACTGCTCCTGCCCTAAACCCAGACCATGCGGCAAATTGATCTGTATCCGCAGTTTTCATCACCCACTATTTCCTACCATCCTCCCACGTGTTGTTTCATACACCTGGGAAACTGGGTAATATATCGCCTAGGGTTTTTTATCAACGTCGTGTAACCCGAAGGCATAGGCTCCCATGAATTCCATGACATGGTTGAAGCTTCCTTTGGTGGTCTTGCTTTTTGCTTCTTCGGAGGTGTTCCCTCCATCTGTTGGTCAGTGTACTCCCATGTTGACAGTTGCCTTTTGGTGGGAATGTTTAGAGCTCCTTGAGGCCGTCCCTTATGCCTAACTTTAGCTGGCTCTTGCAGAGTAGTCCGCTCTGGATGTACTATACTTGTTAGTGCAGAGACAGCTCTCTGTTGATCATGCACTGGCAATGTGGGGAAGACGCTTGCAGCAAACTCATCAAGCAACGGCCTATTCACTCTCCATTGTTTGTCCTCTTCTTCTTCTGTCCGCACTTCTGACAAGGTCAATTGCCTCCAGAACGGATGCAATGAACTAGGTTCAATTGGTTCCTGGTTCATCACATTCCGCGTCATGTCATGCACGCAAGGCAAGCCATCCTTCACTCTCATCTGGCATCTGCATATAGTGTTCCACAATGGATCTTCGCCTTTCTTGTATTCCTCAATCAGCCGTGCTAGTGCAATCGCAGAGACCTTGTAGTGCAGCTTGCAGAAAAGATGTGATTTGCTTATCAGCGTAAATCGCTTTTCTAAGCTCTCATTCAAGGCCCCCCTTATCTCATTAATATGAATGTGCAACCGTGCATCATATTGATCGAATACAGTGCAAAGGCTGTCATCATTGCTAGTGAAGAAGCTTTTAAGACTTGAATGGACCCCTTCAACCCTGTATTACAATCAAGAATTCGAAGTCAGTATGTTGTTGTAAAAGTCTAAGTTCAAATAACCAGTTAAATTTAAAAACATAATGCACAAACATGTTAGTTGTGGAAGTTCCAAGAGTGAAGACTGTATATGTCCATACTGAGACGATTCTTTCCCTGTACGGGTCAAGCCAGTTTTTTTGTACATACTGGAGACATTTTGGATATTTCATCCAATCTTGCTGAATCTTCTTCAGTGTTGCTTCATACCCTCGTAATAAGCGAATGTAACTGACTCAATACAATCGTAACTTCAATCTTATTGTAAAACTCGATACTAAGCGAAGAAGACCGAAATACTTCGTATAACGTTACTTAATAATAATAAAAAGTCTACTTAACGTGGGGACACTCTCTTCACGTTAAGTCTAGACCTCTTCTTATGGAGTCTCTTCACGTAACGTGTGTGGTGCATGACTCCACACGTTACGTAGTGCATGGCTCCACACGTTATGTGGTGTATGGCTCCACATGTAATATGTGAAACCTATGCGTTAAACCGCAAAAATACCTATGTACTAAAAAGTAAACGTGTAAAAATAAGAAATAATAAGGCCCATTGTCCTCTTTATTAAATAAAACTTGAGAATCACCCCCGTGTTTTTACCGCTTGTTAGTGACCCCGAAACAAAGCAGCTCTCCTCTCCTCTCCCGCACCTGTACCTTCTCTCTCCTTTCTTCCTTCTCGAGACGAGAATCTAGATTTGTCTTCGTCTCGACCTCCATCTCCTTCCGAGTTGACTCCGACCGCCATATCTGAAACCCTAGATGATTCATCGCTTTCTTTCTCTGACCTTCATCTCCGGCTTCCAACGCAAGGCTCGTCCTCCACCCTAGGCTCCTCTTCAGATTCCGACGATGACAAGCCGCCGCCACTGCCGCCAAGATGATACCAAAGAGCGAGCTCAGGATCTGAACCCAAATATGCTAAAGACAACGCTTAAGAGCATGAGGTGAAGTTTATTTTGTGATTTTTTTTCTGGAATTGGTTGTGGAAAATTTTTAGCGGCTGCCATTGATATGTCTTTGTGCTGAAATGCAGCTGGTGGATGATTAATCATTCTGAATTAAGTAAAGAGATGCAAGATACCTCTTGATTTCACACTTGCTTTTCTGTATGGGATTGCATCTTCAACTCCAACAAGATCGCTCCAATTGATAAAGTCAAGTAAAGTTCTAAGCAAGGCTGTTGTTATTCCATTATCATGTCTAGCTTGTTGGCTCATATTTAGAATTTACAAGCAAGGTCGTTGCACGGGCTGCAACAGCTGGCGGAGGCGATAGCAGCTCGAGCTTTCTCCATGACATCAGATGGTTGTGATGCAACCTCTTTCTAACTGTAATTTATTGGTCCTACGTTGCCACTCTTGATATATGATCCTATCACTTCAGAGTTGATGGATGAAGACGTCTTGTTTGTATGAGTTGGAGATTTAGGGCCTATACTTCCTTTTCCATTTGTAGGCACAACAGAGCATGACTTGGTGGATGTACTCGAAGGAAGTTGCTGATCAGTGGGAGGTCCAGGTACAACAGTTACTCCACTTACATGCCTTGATCCATGCTGCAAGATTTTGTTCTTGACTCCTAGACTTCTAGTAGATAATGGTAATGAACATTGGCTAATTATGTGAGAGGTGATGCTATTTTAGACCCAAAATCAGTAACAAAGAACAATCCACAAGCATTCATACTACACCCAGAATGGAAGCTACTAGCAACATTGTCCCGGGCATCGTTGTTTACTGCACTGTCCCTAATAAAGAAGCATATTAGATTTGTAGCTGCTATGATACATCCGTTTTCTTTCTGTATGTTGAACTTCGTGATGATGTTTGTATTGGCATTTTCTCTCTTATCTATGGCATAATGTTCGATTTGTGCATTCTGGAGTCAGTGCTTGGTTTCATTTTCTTAGGGATTCAATCATTAAATTTGTAATGGTAAATGCCTAGGAGCTGATAAGAACTGACAAGCTTCTTGGTTTTCTAATAAGGTCTAGACTTTTAATGCATCTGTATTGTTCTTGATAGAGGTAAATCTCAGTTGATACTTGAAATTTGCGTTGCTTTCATTCAAACTGCTATAAGCAGGCACTTTTTGTTGCTTTTCCCTGATGTTATGTTTCTTTTCTTCTTCTTTTCCATTTTTTTGTTGTGTAGAAGTCCTTGAGTAATAGTCTATTATCCTCCATCCAAATCATTTTTGCAGGAAAGAAGTTGGTTGAGAGCATAGTCAAAGCAAGACGATCAGCCTGCGTAAATCGTGTGCCAGGTGTGTGCTTTAATGCACTTAATGATAGCTAAGATGTTCTCTTCTGTGCCTCATGCTATCACCTGAACAGACGCATAGATTTTGTGATTTTGTTCCAATTATATATTCATATTATCATCTTGTGTTTAAGTAATTAACATCAACATGACCAGGATAGCAAAGCAGCTCGCCCGTATATGCAAGACTCTGGATAAATAGGCCTACCTATGATCAAATTTATATCGATAATCATCTTAGTAAATAAATTTCACAGATAAGCATCACACAGACTATAAAAGTGATGTTTAGACATATCACTAAAAGAACAAATGGCTGGCAATAGGACAATAGCTAAGAAACCAAGGTAGATACTGCCTTCCAAGTTCGAAGGAAGGGATATATACATTTTGAAAAAGATTTTTTCAGTAATGGCTCATAAAATGGGGAAAAATGTAACTTTAGTTAAATGAATGGATTAAATGTTGCAAATGGGGTCAAGATAGCTCCAACTAGTTAATTAAGGTCATTCAAACTGATCGGAATTAGTTAATGATATACCTTATATAAGTAACTTTTTGGATATATAAGAAATTAAGCTGGATGTAGATCCTGACCCCATTTGCAACATTTGAAAAATCTGCTGCAGGAAGAGCTGCCAAGGCTCAGATGGCAGCTATGGCAAAGCAAGATGCTAATCCCAGCAGGGGCAAACCTGTTCTTAAGGTACTATTATTGATAATGTAGTTAATTTGATTGTTGATTTTAATATGTTCTTCTTGTCAATAGGATTCATCATACATTTATTTGCAGAAAACCACCCCTTAAATAGGCCTATTTGCCCACAAACATCCGTTATACACGTAATTACTTGAGCCTACCCATTAAATTCATTCCGTTAGCGCTAAACCACCCATACCCCAAATCTGTCTATTTCTTCCGTTATCTGGTGTGCAATTACCATTATACCCTCACTTTATCCGGTTTTTGAGCGGTTCTTCCATTTTTTCAAGGGTTAAGTTTTTATTAATTAAAAACCCGGTTTGGGGTTTTTGAGCCGGTTTTTTTTTTTTGCTTTTTCCTTTCTTTCCTCCTCCTTTCTTGTTCCCCTCTGCATCTCCCCGCCGTCACGCCCCACCCCGCCGTCTGTCACGCCTGGTTCGCGAACCACCACCGAACCCACGCCTTACCACACCCCGACTCACCGAGCCCGCGCCCAGATCTGCTTGCGAGCCGCACCCCTTTCCTCTCTCACCATCTCCCCCCTCACCGCCGACCACAACCTCGCCGGACCTCCACGCGACCTGCTCCTGACCGCATCCGCTGCCGAGCGCAGACCCGCCAGCCACCACACCACCAGCCCTCACCCACACCAAGCCACCATCTCCATGCCGCTGCTCGCGACCTTCGAACCCAGCCCCGCGAACCACCGAGTCGCTACCCCTCGGGCCCAGAACCGATCCACCACCGCCCCACCCGCTCGCGACCCACTCCTTCACGCCCCTGCTGCTGCTCGACCCGCATTCGGGTCCGAGCCCTCGCTGCTGCCGCACCGCTTCTCCTCTCCTCTCACCGTCGACTCGTGCACCGTTGCCACCGCTCCGATTCAAACTCTCACTCAAATAAGAGGGTTTGAATGAAGCTTGCTCAAGTTGCTTCTGCCCAGTGGAGTCGCCAATGGCCTAATTTCCCAAATCGCGTTCCACATTGGGCCGAAATCGGCCATGAACGAGCTTGGGTTTGCGCGGACGGCTGGAAGTAGGAGAAGGTGAACAGTAAAAAATCGGGTTTGAGGGGCACTAAACCGGGTTTCTAATAAATAAAAACCTAACCCAACAAAAAATGAAAGAACCGCTCAAAAACCGGATAAATGAAGGGTATAATGGTAATTGCACACTAGATAACGGAGGAAATGAACAGATTTGGAGTATGGGTGGTTCAGCGCTAACGGAATGCATTTAAAGGGTGGACTCAAGTAATTACGTGTATAACGGGTGGTTGTGGGCAAATATGCATATTTAAGGGGTGGTTTTATGCAAATCCCTCAACATTTAAAGGTGTGTTCTTGTGCATAAGAATAGAAAATAAGTTGTGATATTGAAATTATTCTTTCTTTGGTTGGATGTAGTGGCAGATGAGTTGAGGTTTACGCATTTTAGCTTTCAACGGTTAAGGTAATTATTCTACACGGAGCAAGTGAACTAAAGTTTATGACACTTTGAACGCGCCACCGACTAGCCTCGGTGACGCTTGGAACGCGCCACCAACTAGCCTATTGACGCTTGGAACGTGCCAACGACTAGCCTCGGTAACGCTTTGAACGCGCCACTGTGTTAGCCTCGGTGACACTTCGAGCGCACCACTAAACTAGCCTCGGTGACACTTCAAACGTGCCACCGACTAGCATCGGTGACGCTTGGAACGCGCCATCGACTAGCCTCGGTGATGCTTTGAACGCGCCACCGACTAGCCTCGGTGACACTTGGAATGCGCCATCGACTAGCCTCGGTGACACTTTGAACGCACCATAATTACTATCCTCGGTGACGCTTCGAACGCGCCACCGAACTAGCCTTGGTGACGTTTCGAACTCGCTACCGACTAGCCTCGGTGACACATTGAACGCGTCACCGACTAGCCTCGGTGATGCTTCGAACACGCATCCAACAAAGTGTCACCAACTAGTCCCGATGACACTTTGAAAGCGTCACCAACTAGTCCTGATGACACTTTGAAAGTGTCACCAACTAGTTGCGATACAGTTTGTATTTGATGATAGTTTGTGTTTTGATGACAGTATGTGTCATCAATTAGTTGCGATACAGTTTGTATTTGATGATAGTTTGTGTTTTGATGACAGTATGTGTCATCAATTAGTTGTGATACAGTTTGTATTTGATGACAGTTTGTGTTTTGATGACAATATGTGTCATCAACTAGTTGTGATGCAGTTTGTATTTGATGACAATTTGTGTTTTGATGACAGTTTGTGTTTTTGATGACAATTTGTGTTTTGATAATAGTTTGTGTTTTTTATGACAGTTTGTATTTTGATGACAATTTGTGTTTTGATGATAGTGACTTTGTATTTTTATTGTGTTTTGATGACGTCACCAAAAAAATTTGGCGGGAAAATTTTTTGCTGGTCAATGCTGATCAACACCAGTCAACGACCGTTGACCGGTCAATGGTCAAAATGTATTAGTTTGATTGACTTATGGTGATGTCATCATTATATGGTCATGGTTTTAGAATAAATTTATTGGGCGGCATTTGTCTAATATCACTAGACTTAAAAGGTTATTTAATCTGAACAGGGTTAGTAAAAATAATAATCCTTCTTTCAATTTACAACCTTAACTCTTCTTCAGCCCACTGCCTTCGGCCTTCGGCCTTCGCTCATCCCATTGCCGTCACTCCTCACTAGTGCCGCCACCGTCCAGCCTCCGGCCACCGCCGTCGTCATTCGCCCCACCCTCGTCGCTCAAGTATGTCACTTGTGCAGTTCTTCACCCACTCGTGCAACAGTTCTTCTCTTCTTCCTTTCTTTCCATTCCGAGCACAGTAGCCAACTAACCAAGTGCTTGATTAATGATTTCATTGATTTGAGTTTGCATCTACAATTCTGATTTTAATCGCTTTATTGAATTTTTGAATTGTGAGTCAATTATGATTTTTTTAAATATATGAATCATGTATATAGTAAGTGCGAATGTCAGAATGTGTAATATGTAATAGTGCAATGTATATAATGTAATTAGTGATTGCATAATGTATATATACGATATATGATATGACTGAGTATATGAGTCATAATAGGAGTGAGCAAATGGATATATCCGATCCGGTCCGTTATGTTGGATATCCGGTAAAAAATATTTACAAAACTCATATCCGTATCCGGTTCGTTTCAGACTGGATATCCGGTATATATTATCCGGATCGGATTGGTTTTTCGACTCGGATATCCAAATTATCCGATTACTAGAAAACCTATTAAAAATTAAATCAAAATATTACTTTTTTCAATTCCATCAAAATTAACAATGTGTAAATTGTACACTAAATGTCAAACATCAGCACCATTTGCAAGTCCCTGTAAGTTTTTCAAACAATTAAACTTGTCAACCTTTTCAGATTGAGAACCACGTATATATTATATAACAAGAGGAATTGGCAAGTATATATAAAGTTTTAACTTTAACTTATATAATTAAAATTCAATTCAATGATGAACACTCAGTCTTGACAAAAAAATATATTTGATCTGTTTAGTGAGGCGATAATTAGTATATGATTTAGGATTTTAATTTTATAAGAATAATAATCAAGGTTATTTTTTTATTAAAATGAATAAAATAAGGAATTTTCTATTAGAGAATTGAAGTGGTTTAATTACTTAAAAATATACAAGCTTTATTTTGAGATTATCTAAACTAATTAAACATTGTATATTAGTTATAAAAACATATATATATATATTATTAATAGTATCGGATTCCTGGATATCTGATAAGCAAAATATTCCGATCCGTATCCGGTCCAAGTATCCGGAAAAATCACTTGGATCGGATAAAAATTAAACGGATGTTTTCAGATACTGACTTTTAGGATTCGGATTGGCGGGTTATTGGATTGGGTCGGTCGGATCAGATACTTTTGCTCACCCTAAGTCATATGACTAATATCGGTTTTTAAATATTTGTTGTTTTGTCATTAATCAATTCTATGCAATTGGATTATCATTTATATCTCTTATACTACACAGGTGCTAAATGATTGATATTTGGAGTCATGTACCTATACATACACCCATTCATCTTGTTCTTTGACCAGGGTATTCAAGTATGAGTATTCGGTGGCCAAGGGTGCTTAATCCCACCCAGCTTTCTCAGATCTTAGGGCTTCAGAAGAACCCATTGACAGCTTTACATATCTTCAATGAAGTCAAATCAAAGCACCCTTACTATCAACATAATGGAGGTGTCTATGTGTTATGTCTAAGCAATCCAAGTTTAGTTATACTACATAGTATTACTATATTATGTCACATGTAATGTGTGAAATTAATTAGCAGTGAACCGGGTTCACTTGTGGTTGTAATAGTTGGGCCGGTTTAGCTTAAATTAATTAAGCAACCCCGCTGTCTTATGGGCTCGGTTGGATGGCTTGGTTAATTGGGCCTAACTTGTCATTTGCTCCCTCGTGGCCCAATTCCTGGAAGAGGCCCATCTGATGCTCACTTGGACGCGGTTTGACGCGAGGCTTATAAGCCATCTGTTGCAGCTTCTAGGGTTTCACTCGAAGCTTCTCATACACAGCTTACAGAGAAAAAGAGAGGAGAGAAAAGAGAGAAAGGAGAGTTCTGGTGGCGCGTTGGTCTTCTCGGTGGCGCGTGGCTTCTAGTGACGACTTCTTGAGTGGTTGAGAAGTCCTTTGACTTTGAGAGAAAGCCAAAGACTCTCGCAATCTTCTTCCTGCTTCTCTTGTCTTCTCTGTTGCGATGTGTTTTCGCTTACGTTTTCTGCTTTGGGTTTTGTCGTTCTTGTGCATGTAACATGCTTGTAGACTCTTGATCTTCTTAGTGCATCTGGGTGAGTCTCCCCTCCTGAGGCTCCGCAGAGTAGGATTTTATCCCGAACTGCGTCAACAAATCTCGCGTGTTCAAACTGTTTTTCGTTTCTTTGTCTTGCGAAGTTTCGATTAGCTTGATCTTGTGAACTTGTGAATATGTTGGTTATGTCGGTTTTCAATGTGGTATCAGAACCTTACTCTCTGTTTCCTTGACCGCTTTCGCTGTAAACCCTAATTTTGCTCTTGCATGCGACTTTTGAGGATTTGTGACTACTTGTGTGAAACTGAGAACCTTTTGTTGATTACTTGAGACTGGGTTTGTGAAAGTGTGAAATATTAGGGTTTTCTCAACTATTGCTTATTTTCGGTTATCTCTAAGTGATCTTGAGTTCTTGGTTGGTGTTGGATCTTGAGTTTCTCGTCTGTTATATTCAGGCTCTAGATTCTGTTGTGATTCGGTGGGTTATCTTGTTACTTGACTCTTGTGTGTTGAGCAAGATCTCCTTGTTCCCTGCTTGCTTTTCTTGAATCTAGTTTGTGAAGTTGACCTATTGGGAACTGTGTTGTGACTTGATCTCTCTGTTTTTGTTGAGATCAGTGTGACTCTGCTTAGTTATTTTTCTTGTTTCCATTTATCTTCCTAACACTACTTCTGTGTTGCTTCCAAGAATTATAGATGGCAGAAAACATAAAGTTGAAGCTATTTGATGGCAATTCAGACTATGCAATGTGGAAGGTTAAAATGAAGGCCATTTTAATAAAAGAAAAATGCTACAAGGCAATCTCTGAGGAGTGGCTCATAGGAACCACCAATGCTGAGATGAAAGACATTCAGGACTTAGCTCATTCTGAATCTATGATAAGGTAGGCTGACGACGTGGCTCGTCAGGTTGTAAGTCATACTCAACCTAAGGCTCTCTAGAATGCTTTAGATGAATACTTTTTTAGTTAATGTATCAGTCCTTTGTCGGCTTCTCCTCCGTCTTCAATTCTCGAAAAAACGCCTCCTCCTCTTTCATTCTATCGCTCTCGCACAACCAACCCTTACCGGTGGTTGCCAGTTGGGCGACGCAGACTTCTCTATTCGTCCTCCTCAACGTCGTCATCGGCTTCATCGCCTTCTCCTCCATCTTAATTCTCGGAAAAACGAGCATCCGTCGCCGTCGGAACATCACCAGATCCACCACCAAAAGCTACCGCAGAGACTCATCTGAGCGCCTTCGCTCTTCTCTCAAGTCATCTCCTTCAATTTCTTCGGCAACTCCTACGAATCATAGTTCGACGAATCCGCTCCGTCGTCGGAGAATCATCTGATAATTGCTCTCGTGCTACTGGTAGCCTCTCCTTCGACAACCTTCACAGTCGCATCTCCTCCAACCTCTGACCGGCGATGCAACCGCCTCTCTTCCGATCCCCGACCGGTGCCGCAACCTCTCCTCCAACCGCCAACAATGGCTCCCAACACCTGATCCAACCTTTTTTGAATTTTTTTTTCATCTTTTGCTTCTTATTTGAAGAGGAACATAGATCTAAAATAAAATTAATGGTTTATCTCATATCTTGATAGAAATTTGGTAGAAAAAACCTAAAAACTTTTTTAAACCCCAAATTAATCTTATTTTGGTTGTTTTGAGCGAGGGATAGAGTTGCACCATATTTGGGATGTTGGCGGTGGAGTGGATCCGACTAGTTTTTGGTGGCGTTGGACGACCGGGTGTGGTGGATGGCCATGCCTTTGTGCATGTGTGTGAAAACAGAGGCTTGATTTTGAAAGATTGACCCAATTTATGAAAATATGGATGGGGGAATTTGTGAAAATATGGTTGTTGCGGAGTTTTGGATGGGAAATTTTGCTTTAGTTGACAAGATGTGTTTGTTCTTCTGGCAATTTAGTTTTGCATATATGAGGAAGAAGATGAGAGAAAGAAGGAAAAAAATAAATAATTCTTACATTAATGATTATTGTTTCCCAAAAGAAAAAAATGAAATTACATATCTATCCTTTCACTTTATTGAAAGTGTAAAAAAAATTCTTATACGAAGTGTAGATGTACATTTCTCCCTCTGTTTGGGTGTAAAAGAATTTGAGGAGATGAAGAAGTGTTGAATTTGAGGAATAAGATTCTTTTGAAGAAATGTTGATTGGTTTGATGTGTTGTTTTCTTGGTTATGAAGTTGCCTCAACTTCAACTCTCTAACATAACTCTATAGATAGGGTGACTCATATTCGATGGCCTGAGTTTTGAGAGATGGTTTGATCTACAGGCAAAGAAAATTCTGAGAGATGGTTTTCGTGTTTATAGAGTCAATGAAATATAAATCTATTTGACATTGGCTATCAATGTAACATCCCAGGCCAAGCTACCCCAGCCACTAAGCCGCCCAGCCATCCAACGGTGCTGGCGTCGGTACTGGTGCCGCCTGGTTGTCCAAGGGCATGCAGCCCACACACCCAACCCTTCCCCCATTTAAATGGGTAGGTTGTTGCCCACGGGGATCGAACCCGGGACCTTTAGATACAAGGGCAATGCCTTACCACTTGTATCACCAATTGCGCTGCAACATAATTGGTGATACAAGTGGTAAGGCATTGCCCTTGTATCTAAAGGTCTCGGGTTCGATCCCCGTGGGCAACAACCTATCCATTTAAATGGGGGAAGGGTTGGGTGTGTGGGCTGTATGCCCTTGGACAACCAGACGGTACCAGTACCGGCGCCGGCACCGTTGGGTGGCTGGGCGGCTTGGTGGCTGGGGTAGCTTGGCCTGGGATGTTACAAAAAAGTACACTTTGAATGAGAGGGGCTCCGACCTTATCGGGCCAGCCATTTCTCTATCCATGGGCCGCAGCCCATGTACCCCAACCAAATCCCCATGGCTGGGAGGTTGTTCGCAAGGCTCGAACTCGAGACCTCACGCTTTAACAAGCGGCCTAACGCCCACTTGTTACCAATTGTGCTGTAACACCCCCAAAACTTAACCCTTTTGGAAAGTTATTACCGCCAGTGACCCCAATGTTCCTTACCGAGATCACCCAAGGCTTTACCAATTAAACACAATTTATGAAATGCAATTGATACACAATGATCAAGCATTAAATTCCAAAACATAACATTGTCAAGGAAACAAGAGTTACGGGATTACAACCCAATCCCGAATAGGTCAAAACATAGTTTAAACCAAACACAGCGCAAGACTAAGAAAGTACATTACAAACGGAGTTATTGTCCAAAGGATCATAACCTGATTAAAGAAATAATTAAAATATTAAAAAACCACCGTCGACTCCATAGTCCTTCTAATCTTCTGAGCTACTTCTTAACTGATGTGCCGAATCGAACGGATGACACCAGCCAACCATGCAAGGGAAAATATTGGTTGGTTAGTCTAAATGAATAGACTAGCAAGGGAACAAAGCAGAATGGTTCGAAGTAGTTGTATTAGGTTAGACTCTTCGTCCCTCGAATAATAATCGAGTACGCTTGTCAATCACCATACTCCTACTGGAATAAACAAGAGGTATGCACAAGAGAAGATTCTGGAAGACTGAATCTTCACAGAAATCGACTCGAAAGAAGACTCCAACTGAAATGAGTCTTTAAGGAAGAATGATAAATCTGGAATATTACAGAATCATACAACAATGATTTAAAACTGACTGAGATGCTTCGGTTCACGACCAACCTCATCGCCTACAGCGAATCCAGATTGGAAAGAGAACGTACTACATTCGAGTCAAGACGAGTTTTCCTAGCTGCACTGAACTTAGCTGCACTACTCGCCCAAGGTGTATTAATTATGTGCGTCAAGGTAGCACTTATCTGATTTATGTTTCAAAAACACACATCACGTTATAGACTTTTACATGTGTACCCCACCAATGGGACGACACATCTTAGTATACGTTTCGTCGAGAGTGACGTATACCGAAAGGTTTGTGACACCAGCTAAGTGTCCTGTCTCTACACACATGTGTAAGAGACCGATCATGATCATAGAATAGTACTAGATGGGGACGAGCCATCCCGATACCAGATTATAAAGAAACGACTAGACAGAGTCCGAGTAACGTTCCTATTTAACAGTGCTAACTAAACAGTTACAGCACAATAACAGTTACAGGATAAATCCACATAAAGGCCCGAAAGGCGATCACAGATAATAGCGTTGTTCTAACAGATATACAACCTATTATATGATTTTCAAAACAGTTTATCAAAACCGTTTCCAGACAAACAGAATATTCATTCCAAATTAATTACTCAGATAAACTACTGATAATTAATGTAAATATGGAACGAATGAGCAAGAGCGAACCGCCACTTGCCTTACTCCGCAGAATAGTCTAAAGACGTCACTGGATTCCGGGCTTGACACGGTATAGTTCCGACAGCACAACAACCTTCGAGTCGACCCATAAAAGGAACCCTAAGTTAGATCCGACATAAACAGTACGAATCTAAACACGGCGAAAGAACACGAAAGGAAAGACGTCACGACGACAACCGACCAAGCCAAAGCCACGAAGGCATTCTGGGCACTGGCGGCGGTCGCCGTGAAGAACACGGCCGACTGAAACGAGAGAAAACTCACCCCAAAACACGAGCGGTTCGGCCTCCTTCGACTTGCTTTGGCTTCTAACCTCCAAGGCTAACCAAAAGCTTCACAAAGGCACTCAGGAACCACACCAAAGCAACACCGGCGAGACCTTCGAATTCCGACGAAAACACAACTCCGGCGAGAGGCGAATTTGGCAGCGATTCGGGGTTGTAGATGACCCAAAACCCCTGCCCAAGCTCGTCTATTTATAGGCAAACCCCAAGGAGTGATCTGCAAACCCTTAGACGCGGCAAACGACGCAACGGCGTGCCTCAAACGACGCCGGCGACCGGCGGGCAATGCCCACTGGACAATCACGGCGGTCGCCGTAATTTTGCCTGCGGCGGGCACGTGGCGGTCACCGTAAATGCGGCGGTCGCCGTCGCTAGGCCTGTCGCGGCCAGCTAGAAGCTGACACGTTGACTTCTCGGGCCCAACCACGGCGGTCGCCGTTTCTGAACGGCGGTCGCCGTTTCCCCCTTTTCCCGCCCATTCGGCTTTGAACGAGCTTGACGATAAACCGGGATAAAAATTATCGTACGCGAACGACAATTTAAAATTCAAGGCACCTTGTCTGTATATTATTTTTATTTCACTGAGAAAAATATTACAGATATAGAGTACATTACAGAATGTCTCAAACTCTCTGTATTAAATCCGACGTACGCAACGGGTACTCGGGAAAATTCCATAATTCCCAAAATAACCTTACAAAAATACGGGGTATCACAATCAAAACGGCGAGACCACCTTATTCTTTATTCCATCTTGAGAGATTCAATTATAGATTACAAATCAACTACTTAAGTACACGAGAACCAACCACGGACCTTCAATTCTAAATCGACAATTCGGGCGTCGGATCGAAGATCCTCTCAAATGAAGTGTTGGAGGCCTATTTATAGAAGAAGCTAGCTTCTAAACTAAGCAAACCCTCTAGGCTAAGTTTCCTAAGAGGTAAAGTCCAATTTGGTTTGTCGTGCTGATTCACCAACTACTAAGAGGTAAAGTTCAATCTGGCTTATTGTGCTGACTCACCAGCTTGCATCAGCTACTAAGAGGTAAAGTCCAATTTGGCTTGTTGTGTTGACTCACCAGCTTGCACCAACTACTTGTATCACCACCTAGGTTGATCAACCAGTTTAATTAAGCTTCACGCATGCTTTGGTGAGGCGTAAGGTGGCAGACGATGTAGCTTGGGAGAAAGCGATGAATTAAGACGACGAGTGCTAATTTTGCAAAAATTAGCGCGTTCCATCACTAATATTAGATGTGTACTCTTTTGTATACTTCTACTAAACGTGAAGTAGTATATTGCTACTAAATGCATAGCAGTAAGCTTGTCTATTACATAAAGTTTAGGGTCAAATACCAAAAATCACTCGTCCAATAAGTCATATTATCAATAACCACCCGACCTTTGCATATTTACCGACAACCACCCATATACAGACATTTGTTAGTGAAATAACACCCAAAGCTAGATTTTCGTCAAATCCCAGTTAAAATTGAAAAATGACCCAAATGCCCCTCGATATTTTAATATTTTATAGCTTGTTTTTTGTTGTTTTCATGAGTTGGCTCTGAACCATCCCTTGGAGAAGTAGAGGCAGGGGAAGTCGAAGAAATCCTCATCCGGCCTCCGACTCTGCGCCACCGCCTTTGATTGTCTCTCCGGTGATTGGACCTGTCATTGATTCTTCACTCAATTGCCCTTGGGATCTATCACATGGGATTTTTCAATCTTTATTCTTAATTTGGTTTTCTTCTCGACACAACGGTAATTCATTCTTCATTCTGATTCAAGAATCCTCAAATAATTTTGTCTCTTTTGATTTGCCCCCTCGATTTCGAAACCCTAGAAATTTCGCCCATCTTTTGGCATCCACCAATTTCAAAACCCTTGAAGCACGATTGCTTAGGGTTGGACTGGCGATGGAACCGGTGGAGAAGGACGAGATCCACCATCGAGTCGAAGTCGGACTCAGAATCGAGCGAGTGAACAAACATATTTTCGTCATTTCTGGCTCCCCAATGAGTTGTTGTCAGACTCAAAATCAATTTGATTTTTTTATTTGGTTTAAGGTATCAAGAGGATGGCAATTTTTGAAAATTTGAGTTGCTTACAAGGATATTTTGCCATTTTGGGGGATAAACAAGTTAAAACATCAAAATGATAAGGGGCAAAAATGTATTTTCACAAATTTAACAGGGTGAGATGTAATTCTAACTCTGGTTGTTATTTCGTTAACGGATGAATCGGGGTGGTTTTTGGTAAAAAGTGAAAGGTCGGGTGGTTATCAGTAATATGGCCTATTAGTTTTCGATATTTGACCCTAAAGTTTATTATCGTTTTTTTTGAATAAAGGTAAACTAATATTAACCTTGAAGGGAAAATTTTACAAAGAGTTGCCATTGGGGAGCATACGAAGATTAGTTCTAGGTACCTAATTGTTCAACAAAACTAGTAGTATATGCCTGTGTTACGCACATGCTTTATTAGATTATAATAAACTTATTTTATTCGACATTTTATTATATATAAAATTGCTATGTCTCAAATATCTTTACTTTAAATATATTAAATTATGTTTACATTCTACCTCTTACAATAGATATGTTTTATTATATATTAAGCTTTAAACTTCATTATTTAATATATAACTGTGGAAATTAATTACAAAAGGAGCTAGTACTCTTAATTTTTCAATGAAAGTTTTCAAATTAGGCATAGTTTGCATATTTCAAACAAAAAAATGACTCGGATAACAGCTTGAATTCACAATTGAATACTTACCCAATCAGCCTATATATAATGGTTAATGAAGTAATATTTCATAGTATTTATATTTTAAACAAAAGTATGGATAAGTAAAAAGTTAGCACAATGTCATAATCATATATGTTTCTCTGTATTTTGTAATGAAAAATCTATATGTTACATGTTATCTTTGCATAAATCTACATTATTAATTACATTCAATCTCTCCTTTTTACCTTATGAGTTCGAACGTATATTATGAGGTTTAATTTCTTTTGTAATTATTTATGTTATCCAAATTTTAGGTGATTAATATGATACCATAGCTTATGTTATAATTGACAAAGAAATAGTAAGTTACATATCTCAATATATTTTGAATTAACGACATCCGGCGAGTAAATCCAAAACAAAAAATCTCTCAATTTTTGATAATATTATTTATAATAGAGAATTTTGGATTTTGTAAAATTGGGGTGAAGATTGTGGATATCATTACACTTGTTCTTTTATACTAATCATTTGGGTCTCATCTACAAAATTTATTTTTTAAATTATAATAGGTTAAAATACATGCATTTTCATCGAGTTTCATACTTTGCATTTAAATATATATAACAACCATTTTCACATAGTGAAAGTTTCGGTTTAAACATATTGGGGCATAATGTGAAGGGATATTTAAAGCAACCGTTTTCAAAAAGTGTTATGCTTTTGATTTATATTGACCCTTTTTAAATTTCAGCATTTGAAAATTACTATGAAAAAGTAAGTTAAAACAATTGTTTGTTTTCCTAGAATGTTAAAGGCCATTGGCTAACTTTTATATTAATTTTTCGTAAAATTATCTTAAGGAGTGGAAATAAAAAACTGATGAAATCAAATGTTATATTCTATAGTATACCTTAGTATTTGAATGATAATGCTTTCTTTTTTTTGAAACCAAAATGGGAGCAAAGAAGTACATTTATGTACTCGATTATTATCTTAGTTCAATCCCGTTTTCTAACCATTTTGTGTGATTTTTTAAGAGAGATGTACAATAGGATACGATTCCTACGAACACTACCGAGTCACGTACAATAAAATAAAAAGTAATTGAATTCTTAGTATTTTATTGTAAACTACAAAAAACTAGATACCTTAGGTTGGAAATTTATAATTTCCATTATCGGTTTTAAATTTCAATATAAAATATTTTTTCATTTTAGCTAGATTATTTTTCTCAAAAAATTTAATAATATTTATTTGCATAAGACTATTATTCTTTTTTCAGTTTAGCAATATTGCATCATGTTCCGGTGGAAAACAAATTAATATCAAATAGTAAACAAATTAATATCAAATAGTAAACTTCTCATATTAAAAGTTCACCAATGTTGTTAAACTACAAACTCTTATTTCATGTATTACGATATACTTATTCAAATGATATAATAGTCCTTCCGTTTAGATTGAATTATTCTTTTAGACTTAAATTTTTTGTTTAGTTTTATTTGTCCTTTAGCTATTTTAGCCAAAGTTGACCAAGTTTACCCATTGTATTCATTTACTACTATTTAAAGATACAACTTATATGATAAAGTATTTAGTATATAATACAACTTATATATAGTAAGACATTTTCAATCATGTTTTACATATATGATAATATTTATACTATGGGCTTTTTCGTCATTCTTTATTAGTTAATTTGTTTTTGAATTATTAAAAATAAATTTATAACATATTTATTTTAAAACACAATTACAATAATAAACATATTAATTTTAGTGCCTTTAACATTAATATATTTTTAATGTATTTTTAATTATAAATAGAAAAACATCATGTATACAAAAAAGATAATCAATCATATGTACAGTTATATATTTTATGCTAACAGTAAATTTTAATTAAATATTTTAAAAATACATAATACTTGACTTAGAACATAAGAAAATATAAACTAAACCTTAAGTAATATAAGCACTATACTAAAAGGTTAATATATCTATCAATACTTGTACTAAAAAACTTTATGGGCATTAAAAATTATCAGTTTTTTTTACAACTTAATTATCAATTGTTTCATGGATGGGACATTTCTCAAATTTAAATAAATGTTTGTAGTATACAATATGGTGGTGTTTAATTTCTTTAATTGTTGCATGTTATGTTATTCATTGTGTACGTTAGCACATTTATATTTATACTTTTACTAATAGTAAATGCGGTTATTAGAAAATATTGGCTATCTTGACTGTTATAATTTTTTTATGGGTGATTGAGAAGTGACAATTCAGTAATATTTACATTATAATTATAATAATTAAAATTAATGGCATGCATATTCATTGTTTTGTAATGTATTGAGATTTATATATGAGTCAATCTCACTTATTAACTCCTTAAAAGATGATATGTTTACAGTGTAATATATTGAAATAATATTCACTCTTTTGTAAGGAATAGTAAAAAAAATTATGGGAAAATAAAAAGGAGTAGAAAAGTGTGGTTAGCAAATGAGAATATTAAGAAAGGTTGAATCATACATTTGCAATATATATGTCTTATTTGGGTCAAATTAATAATTCATGAGAGCAATTGAGAATATTAATTGCATTATATCGCACAATGCGTTTCATGGAAAAAAATTACACGGTTGTTTCACTATTAGGTATTTTTTAATTGATGAGATTGAGAAGTAGGAATTGTTATTGAATAGTAATAATTTAAATTTTAAAATTGATTAAAAAAACTTAGTAATTTAAAAGTAGAACAACAACATACTTACAAATGAAAGGGTTTTTGATAGAAAGAAAATACTTTTAGGAAATTATTACTCCATGTAATAATAAATGGGATGGGCAATACTTTTTTTAAAACTATAATAGAGTTAGATTAACAAAATTATTCTAAATCTATAACAAATGAAATAGACATTAATTATCATGAACTCATTTTATATTAATATAGATAGATAAATAGATATTATATATAATCAACACATTTTATTCTAAAATGTTATATATTACAGTATATTGTAAAATTTTAATTTATATAAAATATTTTATATTTGTAATAACAATTCATGTAAATTAAATCGAATTATACAAAACTTATTAAGAGAAGTGATACTTTAATATATATGTTTATATATAGATATATAGATGTTTACTTTTAGTATAATATTGTAAATATTTTAAACCTATAATAAATGAGATGTTCATTAATGACCTAGCTAGGATTGTATTTTACATTATATATAGATATAGATGCTCACTAGCGTACTACATGAGGCTTCTAATGTGTTCTCTCCATATGATGTGTCGCGGCTTAGTATTGTCACATTTTGCTAGGATAGAAGTCTTGACATGGCTTTTGATTTGTCTAACACAAAATAATGCATTAGGCTGCATTTGCTTGAAAACAATTTCATTCCTAGTGATCCATATGATAGACAAAGCTAGTGAGCATGGCTACACTTGAGTGTGTTTTGAAGCTTCTTATTTGGCAAGTTGTTGATGAGGTGAGTCAGCCAACCTTTAAGGCTTCTGAAATGTCTTGTAATACTTATCCATCTGCAAAGAACATCAAGGTCGACAAAGTTGGAGAAGTTGCAGTTCTCCTAAAAATGGTTGTTGGTTTGGGTGGGATGATGGCAAAGGATACATGATGGATCGTCGATGAGGACCACTCCATGAGCTTGTCTTTAGTAGGGAGCTTTCCTTTCACATAAATCCACGTACCATATTTGTTTGCACCATTGTTGTGATGGCCCAGTAATGCGCAAGAGGTCATAAGCTGCGGTGGTGGAGAAATTACCAGAATAGACAGTGAGGTTAGTATTGACGTGTGAAGGGGCAATCTTCTAGGTGAGGAGGTCTCTAACTTTTAGAAGGTAGCGCCACGACCATATGTCACTCTCCTTTGGCTGAATTGTCCATATGGATGATTGGTGGGTATTATTTGCTTGAATCCATTGGGTCCATATGTAATACCCCTCATTTTTAGTAAGGGTATTTGGGTAATTTACTCAACCCTCCTTCTGTGATCGTGTCGTTTTTGGAAAAATTTGGATTTCTGTATCGAGATTTATCTCTGTAAAATTCCCTGAGGGATATAAAATACATTCGACGTATTTTTCGGGGCTTAGAATATTTGTTCGGGTACGAATATATCTAATCCGGGGTTTAAAACCCACGCCAAACCTTCTCCCGGGCAAAAAGACGCGAAAACACCTCTGCCGCGACCGCGGAAAAATGGCTCTCAGAGCTTGTAAAAGGAAGGTTGGAGTGGGTTTTAAACCCACTCCAACCTATTTTTAATCTCGTTGGTGGTTGTGGTGCTCGTAGGGTGGTGCATTGGAGGCACAAGGAAGGTTGGAGTCGAAGCCATCGCAAATCGAGCCCCCTCGCATCGTAGCCGGTGAGTTTTCTCCCTTTGGAGTCGCTGGAGTTCATGGCCGCGACCGCGGACATGAACTGCCGCGACCGCGGCAGTGACAAGGTCGGCCGCGTCCGCGGAATCTGTCATGACACTCGCGGACGCCTTGTCCTCGGCGGCCGCGACCGCGGACATGAACTGCCGCGACCGCGGCAGTGACACTCATGCCGCAACGCGGACGCTGTCCTCGACGCCCGCGGTGGCCTTGTCCTCGACGGCCGCGACCGTGGATTGCTCTGGCAATCGCAATCGTGGCCTTGGGCATGCCGGTCTCGGACGGGACCTTCGTTCTTTCGATTTCGTTCGTTCCTTCTTAGATTCGTGTCATTTTATTGTCGAATCTAAGCTAGGGTTTCGTTGTGGGTCGTCGTCGTAGGAATCTGTAATCCGACTTCCGTTCCCGTTCCGGACCCAGAAACCCGTCGTCTTTCAATCGTTCATTAGACCAAGGCAAGTGGCGGTTCGCTCTTGCTTATCATTCCATGTTTTCATTAATTATCAATTGTTTAATTGTTAATTAAATTGGGATAAACTATTGTTTTCGTTTGGGAACAGATTTTATAAATGATACGATTAAAAAGTGATATTATAATAGGTTGTATATACTGCTAGAAACAACGTTATTATATATATATATATATTATTGCCATAATGGTATTGATGTGGACTATTGTGTGATTTTAACTGTTTAGTTAGAACGAGTATTCGTAGGAACGCTATGTGCCTTGCGAGGTCTAGTCGTTTCTTTATAACTGGTATTAGGAGGATTTTTCCCTAATACTCTCTCTGGTCATGACTATAACCTTACTCAGGGTAGGTGCACACAGCTGGTGCCGATATTCGGGATTTATTCCCTTCGATATCTCTCGCGATGAGATGATATATCTTAAAAGCTTGTAACGTAAATGTACGCTTTGTCACTAAAACAAGATAAGTGCCGATATGGACATAATTAATGAACCTTGGGCGAGAAGTACAACTTGGAACCTCGTCTGGACTTCGATTAGAGTAAGTCCTCCTTCCAAATCTGAATTCGCATTACGCGGTGAGGTTGGTCGTGGACCCAAATGGTCAAGTCTTTTTAAACGCTTGTGTGAAATTATAATATTCCCAAACACTTGTCATACCTTCCGATAAGACTCAATCTCTTGGAGTCTTCTCTTCATACGTCTCCGATAAGACTCGATCTTTAGGAGTCTTCTCTTGATCATTCTGTTCGTATCTTTCCGTAGAAGTGTTGAGGTTTGCTATCGTCATCGGCTTTCATTCGAGAATCGATGGGTCTAACCTAATACGTCTATTTAGAACCTTTCTGAATTTCAAAGAGGGAATGGGTGATGCAAACTCTATTCCGAGATAGGAGTTCTTTGAACCTGAGCCTACCTCAATCTTTGATGTACAAGTGTCTTTCCAGGCAACCAAGCAGCGTTTGGATTTTGCATTACCAGATCATAGGTAAGAGCGGAGAATTGTCTTATTTTAGAAAAGATTTTCTTTGGGAATAAGAAAACTTGCACCAAAATTTGTGCATAATGTAGAGGAGAGTCCTCTTGCAGCCCATGATTTTACTCTCTTTGTCATGTTTACGTTGAGGTTGTTATAGTTTCTTGAGAGCAGCCGCTTTGATCCAAGTGAAATACCCAGATATTTGATTGGAAGAGCTCATCTTCTGATGTTGAGAGGGAGGAGGATCTCATGTTGGGTATTTTGTTTGACCCCACCAAAAAATATTCTTGACTTGTCTGGATTAAGAGAGGCCTGGCATACTTCTAAATTGTTGCAAGACCTATTTGATTGCTTGAACAGATTTCGTTGTGCCCTTAGAGAAGATAATCAAGCCATCCGCAAAGTTGAGGTGAGATATCTTTGTTGACTTGAGCTGAGTTTATTATCTTGATAGTGGATTAGTGTGACATAACTTTTATGAGCTTGATATAGTATTCTATGATTCGATTAGCTAAAAAAGTTCTATTTTGTGATTTCAAGATATTATGTTACTAAATAGAGTAATGTTTCCTAAAATTTCTAAAATACATAGCTTCTTAGTATAGTTGTATTATGTGATGAAGTTTTAAAAAGATTATTAACATTGAAACAATAAGAATGTCATATCTAGAATTGTTAATTGGAATTTATTTCAAATGTTATCGGATTGTATGCTTATATTAATCCATACACATTCTCAACTCACGTGCTACACGTACTAATATGTCACCCATATATGACGTACTACTACTCATTTGGAATTATTGCACGAAATCCTTGTAGAGGTGGCCACGGTTCATGAATTGCCGATTCAAGGGGAACCTTGAATCGGAACCTGAATCGGCTATCTTTTGGAACCGACGGTCCGGTTCAAGTTCGACCGATTTTTCGTCGGGTTCCCGCCGGTTCGGAATCCGGTTAAAAAAAATCAAAACATTTTTAAAAAATATTAAAAAAGGAAACTGGGTTCCCGCCGGTTTGGAACCCGGTTCCTGCCGGTTCGGAACCCGGTTAAAAAAAAGGGCTAGGTTTTGTAGCTTTTTTAAGATTTAAATTTTAAAGGGTATTGTAACATTATATGATTTAGGTTAGGATTTATAGTTTAGGGTTAAGGGTTTGCATGTTAAGGTTTTGTATAGTTTATGGTTAGGTTTTTTTATATTTAATTATTTTGATATTTTTTAATGTATTTATGATTTTTATAGCTTTTTTAAGATTTAATCTTTTAAAGGGTAATGATGGATTTATGACTCTAGGTTAGGGTTTATAGTTTAGGGTTAAGGGTTTGTATTTTAAGGTTTTGTATTGTTTATGGTTTATGGTTAGGTTTTATTTTAAATTTAGTTATTTGAACGTTTTTAATGTGTTTATGTTGTTTGTAGTTTTTTTAAGATTTAAAAGGTAATGTAGGTCTTAGGACTCTAGGTTAGGGTTTATAGTTTAGGGTTAATGGTTTGTATTTTAAGGTTTTGTATTGTTTATGGTTTATGGTTAGGTTTTATTTTAAATTTAATTATTTGAACGATTTTAATGTGTTTATGTTTTTTGTAGCTTTTTTAAGATTTAAAGGGTAATGTATGATTTAGGACTCTAAGTTAGGGTTTATAGTTTAGGGTTAAGGGTTTGTATTTTAAGGTTTTGTATTGTTTATGGTTTATGGTTAGGTTTTATTTTAAATTTCAGTATTTGAACGTTTTTAATGTGTTTATGTTGTTTGTAGTTTTTTTAAGATTTAAAAGGTAATGTAGGTCTTAGGACTCTAGGTTAGGGTTTATAGTTTAGGGTTAATGGTTTGTATTTTAAGGTTTTGTATTGTTTATGGTTTATGGTTAGGTTTTATTTTAAATTTAATTATTTGAACGATTTTAATGTGTTTATGTTTTTTGTTGCTTTTTTAAGATTTAAAGGGTAATGTAGGATATAGGTTAGGGTTTATAGTTTAGGGTTAAGGGTTTGTATTTTAAGGTTTTGTATTGTTTATGGTTAGGTTTTATTTTAAATTTAATTATTTGAACGTTTTTAATGTGTTTATATTTTTTGTAGCTTTTTTAAGATTTAAAGGGTAATGTATGATTTAGGACTCTAGGTTAGGGTTTATAGTTTAGGGTTAAGGGTTTGTATTTTAAGGTTTTGTATTGTTTATGGTTTATGATTAGGTTTTATTTTAAATTTAATTATTTGAACGTTTTAAAAGTGTTTATGTTTTTTTGTAGTTTTTTTAAGATTTAAAGGGTAATGTAAGATTTAGGACTCTAGGTTAGGGTTTATAGTTTAGGATTAATGGTTTGTATTTTAAGGTTTTGTATTGTTTATGGTTAAGTTTTATTTTAAATTTAATTATTTGAATGTTTTTAATGTGTTTATGTTTTTTTTTAGCTTTTTAAGATTTAAAGGGTAATGACGGATTTAAGACTCTAGGTTAGGGTGTATAGTTTAGTAGGGGTGTTCATCCGATCCGGACCAGACCATATTTTTTCAAAAGTCTAGACCGGAGACCGGACCGGACCTATTTGGTCCGGTCTAGTTCCGGTCCGGTCCAGGACTGGATTTTATTTAAAAAAATAAAAAATTAAATTCTTATTTAAAATCTAACAAAATATATCTAAAAAAATATCTAAAAAACATATATACTCCTAACTTATTAAATTAAAAAAAATATCTATAAAAAAATACATATAAATCTCCCAAAAAACATATAAATTAAAAAAATTAAAAATCCGGTCCACCAGTCTGGACCGATTTTTTTTCCGGGTTTGGACCGGACCAGACCGGAACCGGATTAAGGAAATTATCTAGACCGGAGACCGGACCGTATTTTCACCGGTCCGGTCCGGTTTTCCGGTCCGGTCCATTTTTGAACACCCCTATAGTTTAGGGTTTGTGTTTTAAGGTTTTGTATAGTTTATGGGTTATGGTTAGTTTTTTTATATTTAATTATTTGAACATTTTTTAATGTGTTTATGATTTTTGTAGCTTTTTTAAGATTTAAAGGGTAATGTAACATTATATGATTTAGGTTAGGGTTTATAGTTTTAGGGTTTAGGATTTGTATTAGGGGTGTTCATGGGTGGACCGGACCGGATCGGAAATGACCGGACCGGACCGGTAAAATTCCGGTCCGGTCTCCGGTCCACCATTTCCCCAAAATCGGTTTCCGGTCCGGTCCGGACCGAAAGACCGGAATTTAATTTAATTTTTTTTTTGTAATTTATATGTTTTATATATTTTTTAGAGATTTATATGTATTTTTTGTAGATATTTTTTTAAATTTAATAAGTTAGGAGTATATATGTTTTATAAATATTTTTTTACATATTTTAAATAAGAATTTAATTTTTTTATTTTTTAAAATTAAATCCGATCCAATCCGGTCCAAGACCGGACCAGACCGGATTAAGACCGGACCGGACCTATCCGGTCCGGTCTTCGGTCCACATATGCCCAAAAATCCGGTCCGGTCCGGACCGGATGAACACCCCTAATTTGTATTATAAAGTTTTGTATAACTATATGGTTAGGATTTTTTATATTTTATTATTTAAACATTTTTTAATGTGTTTATGATTTTCGTAGCTTTTTTTAGATTTAAAGGGATTAGTAGGAATAGTAGGATGTAGGACTTTAGGATTTAGGGTTGTTTTGGATTTTAGGGTAATTGTAATGGATATTTCTTTTTTTCAATTATTTATATTTCGCCTGAACCGTCGGTTGAACCTCTGGTTCATGAACCGACGGTTCGAACCTTCGGTTGAACCGCTGGTTTAAACCTTCTGTTCATGAACCGGCGGTTTAACCGACGGTTTAACCGGCGGTTCGACGGTTCAACTATACCTTGAACCGGAACCTGAACCGGTCGGAACTTTGAACCGTCGGTCCGATTCCAGTCCGGTTCAAGGTTTGACCCGGTCCAATTCCGGTTCACCGATTCCGGTTCAGAATTGGCCAGCTCCAACTCCTTGGGATTGCGTTGCATACACTTACTCATTTGGATTTCGTTAGTACGCCTACCATTTTTTAACTTTCAAACTCATGTTTAACGGTATTCAAATATGTATATGCCTTAATATCTCAGTTGTCCTATCATCAATGGTAGAGTCAATTCGAATACTTTTGTTGATCTCTTGATTAGCACACAACAACAACTTTCTAAATGGAAAGCGAATTTTCTTTTCCAAGCAGGAAAAACAACACTTATAAAAGCTAACTTGGCTTCAAGACCAAACTATTTTATGCAAAACTTTATGCTCCCTGCACACACATAATGAACTTGACAAGCTAAATAGATCATTTTTTTGGAACAAAGACAGTTCATACAAACCTCTTGTAAGTTGGGATAAAATATGTAAATCGACACAACAAGGTGGACTTGGATTGAGAAAAGCAAAAGACATGAATAAAGCCCTACAATTTAAATTATTGTGGAAAATCTTAGCAGAGCCGAATAATTATTGGGTCAGAGTTATTAACTGAAAAATACTTGAAAACAATCCATTTGTTTCAATACGAGAAAAAAGGAAATTGCTCTTGACAGTGGTCCAAAATGATTGCACTAATGGATGACTTCAAACCTGGACTAATTTGGCAAGTTGGAAATGGCAGAACCATCAAATTTTGGTCGGACAATTGGGTGTCTAAAACCCCTTTATGTGATATTATCAATACACAGTCAATCTTGAATAAGGATGCCCTGGTTGCTGATTTTATTTTGTCAAATAAAACCTGGAACAAGGGCTTAATAGAACAATGATTACCCCATGACTTAGCAAAAAAAAAAAATCTCTATACCAATACCGTTGAATAATATTCATGACATAATGTACTGGAAAACCAGCAAAAATGGTTGATTTTCCACGAACTTTGCTATGAAATTGATCAACCGGAACAAAAGATACTATGCCTATGATTTTTTATGGATCTGAAAAATGGATACATATCCCAAAGTTAAAACTTTATCTGGAAAATTCTGAAAAATGGACTCCCAACCAAAGCTAGATTAGCAAAAAAAGGAGTAGCAATCCCCTAGGGTTGTATCCGTTGCAATGCACAATTGGAGGATTTGAATCATCTCCTATTCCAATGCAACCATACCATGAAAACAATAGAGAAAATGAATTATTAGACCTATGGTATCATTAGATCTTTAACCATAGGTAAAAAAAAATTGAAATAATTGAGGAAATTCAACAAAAAATAGATAAACCACAATTTATATAATTAGTGGTCTCTTGGTGGGGTATTTGATTTTATAGAAACCAACAAAGCTTTGGTAGGACAAATGACGATATAGATATCATAAAGGATGTATCAATTTATATCAAAAAACAAATTGAGAATTGGAATAAAACAAAGAAATGGAACCCTGATTGTTTAGCAGAGGACAGTAAAAAAAAACACAGAATAAACAATGTTAGACGACCACTAAAAAATGGAAAAAACCGCCGGATAACATAATTAAGATCAATACAGATGGATCCACCAAAAGCAATGGTGAACCTACCTTTGGCTATATTTTCAGAAACAACACAGGGAAACCAATCTTCCTCTTTGGGGATAAATGTGGTTTCTCAACCCCGCTAAAAACAGAAACGCTTGCAGTTAGAGATGCCCTTGTAAAGGCTTATGAATTAGGCATTACCGACATTCAACTTGAATGCGATAACCTTACCATTGTGAATGTCCTTAATAAAATTTGGCACTGTCATTGGGATATTGAAATTTTAATTTCTGATATCCTTTGTGTTTTACAAATGTTTTCTTCAGTGCAGATTTTCCATGTCTTCCGAGAAACAAACGTGGTGGCCGACTTCATTGCAAAGCTTGGCCAGCGGAGTTCCTTGGAAGATATACGAGCTAATTTAGAACTTGTAATTCTCATCCGCAATGATGCTATAGACTGAGAAACCGTCTCTCGTGTGGTTTCCAGTCTAATTTTTACCTTATCAAAAATAAATAGAAAATTATATGCCTTATGCATTGTGTAGACTTAAACTTTCATGTTGTATAAAAAAAACTTTTCACCGGAGGATTTTCTTGTCTATTCACTAGTTGGGTGTAAATATGAAAAAGTATAGGGAATATATATCAATTCATCACCCTTCCGAATTTTGTTGATTTGTTTTTATTTTGATTATAAGAATTTTGTTAATTCTTTTAATTTTGATAATAGGAATTAGTCTTAATTATTTTTGTATAAAATTTATTTATTGATACAATTTTGTTGATTTGTTTTGATTTTGATTATAAGAATTAGTCTTGATTGATTTTTATTAGATTTATTTATTAAAATTTACAAAAATAATTAAAAATTCTATTATATTCTCCAAGATTATAATCCTAAATTGCAACAATCAGATTTTATAATTATTAATAATCTATCTGGACAAATATATCCTAACAAATGTATTGGACAATTTGGACATAACAACTTTCAACTTGGATATTACACACAGATTAAAGAAATTATATACTTTACGATTTTAATTGAAATTAGTTGATATGATAATATATATCAAACTTGGAAGACAATGTTGAAGAGCCTAATTGTACTATTATATTTTACGGTTTATATGAATAAAATTTTAGAAGAATCTACAAGCCTTCTATTTAAAATTTCATTAAATACTTTTAAAAATCTTTTCTAATTTAAAATTTTACTTTCAAAATATTATTTTAAATCATATCTTTAGGACGTAAAATATAAAAAGACTTCTATAATAACTCAATCTATTATCTATTATATATATTAAAGTTCTCCCCTTTTGAGCTTTTAGAATGCTTTTGGGTCCACCATATCTACATGTTATTTTCTCATTTGTTCATTTTTTTTATTTCACTTTAAATAAAAACCGTTTATCAAATCAAAATTATATGTAAATATTTAGATTACAATTACTTCCAAAACCAACCAAACTTTAAAGTGACAAATAACATTGTAATTAAATTTAACCATCAATCTATATATCTATAAAATGTTCATTTGAGAGTTTTCACATTTTCAAGATTTAATTATAAATTATTTATGAACTTGAAATAATTGATGATGAATAAAAAAATATGTATTAAATATCAATATATTATTTAAAATATAATTCAATTGGGTTTTATTTGATTCTCCAATTGAGTTAATTTAGTACTCCCTCTGTTAAGTTTTAATTGACGTTCTAGGCTTAAGTCTTTGTTAAGTTTTAATTATCATTTTAGACTTTTTCACCTATTTTTTTCAGATTTACCCTCATGCTTAGTAATTTTTTTATTTTTATTTTTTGGGTTCTCAATTTTTTATTCATTGCTTCCCCATTTTCTAGGAGAAACGTAACAAGATGAGATTTTCTTTTGATTTTCAGATTTTCTTTTATTTTTTTGTGAGATTTCATGAGCAATAATAAAAAATTAATTAGTCACTAATGATAAGGATAATGTGGGAAAATAATTGATTTCTTAATTTGTCTGAAATTTGCTGAAACGTCAATTAAAACTTAACAGAGGGAGTATATTAATAATTACGAATAAATATAAGTGTCCAATATATATATATATATATAATAATAAAATAATGAGTAAATTAATATGATTTTATTTTTAATAATATCGTCTCAATGTCTAAAACCTGAATTGAATATTACAAAAGTTATAAAAAAAGCTGACAAAAGTAATTTTTATCAACAAACTTAAGAAGTTTTAAAAAGAATATAGATCTAAACATATCATCACTAACATATTGTTGAAAAATTGACAAATAACATCGTACTAACCTATTAAATTGAAGGAAAAAAATAGTATATATCGATTCATAACTTTAATCTCGGATACTATTTCACTCTAAATATACAAAAATAAAATGTTCTTGAGAATTGGTTAAGTAACATATACAATCGTAATTTTTACATATATTTAGAGTGAATTTTTTTATATAATGTTTATTTTTTTTGTCAAAGAGAGGTGGCACTCTCATGCAATATTTCTATAATGTTTATATATATATATATAAATTAAATCACTTTCTTACTATTAGTATGTATATGTTTGGGAAAAAATCTAATATAACTACATGTCAATATATTCTCATTTCCTGTATATCTTATCTTTTATAATCACGTAGTCATTAGTTTGTACTCATGTGACGTTTATTCGTATACTTAAATTTTCTTTCATAAATATAAGTCGGCTCGTGCATGACACGAGGGTTTAAACTAGTTGTTTATCAAATATGATTCGATAACTAAAATTTGAATTCAATTCTCCACTGCAAAAGTCTGACCTAAATTTTTTATCCTTAAGCAACATATCTTATTAAATTTAGATCTCTTAATAACTTTTACTACGAGCCCCATTATAATTTAGATTAACCAAACTTACAACCTTACAAAGTTCATTCTTATCTTTGTAACAGATATACTTTATAAGTAATTCAATTATATTAATCTAAATTTATTATTAGAAAAACATTCATATGTAAATAAAATAATAGTATAATAAATTAACATATGATAATAAAAACAATGTTCAGGAAATACTTTTAGAAATATGGAGCATAATTATCTAAAATGATTTATAATATAAGATAAGAAAAAATGAGTTTTATATTAAAAATGTGACATAATTATAAATACATATTATTTAGTAGAAGTAGTTTTATCGAACATATTTATATATAATGATTTTAGAAAAAAATCATGGAAAAGAATTTCATAATTTAAACTTTTTCCTAAGATAACTAAATATATTAATTTATATTTAACATTCAACTTTGGCTAGAATAGCTATAGTGACACTTTTTAACTGTTCTTATTACTTTATAGCATGATTTTTTTATGAGCACTAATATATAAAAATTACTTATATTTTAGTAACGTGAAAAGCATTTGACTTCCTACATTTTAATATCATAATATTTAAAAATTTAATAAATTCAATTTGACATGTTTGGAGGATATATAAACGATTTCGCAGGAAATGTAATTCCCCTTCAATTTAATCTATTATATATATTCTAAGACTAAAATAAACTAATGTCACATAATATTCCCACATTTAATTTGACACATGTTATTTTTTTCTTTTTTCTTTTTTTTTCAAATAAATTTAAGTATATAATAAATATTTATATCATAAACCTATTGCTAACCTTTCCTTTTTTAAATATAAATCAATTAGGAAGATTACAAATCAAAAAATTATAAAGATTACAAATCAATTAGCAAGATTACAAATCAATTATGAATATTATAAATAAATTATAAAAGATTACAAATTAAAAGAATGCATTGAACAATATGCGTCTTGTTTAACGAAATATAATTGACAAAATTTCATTTGAGTTTTCTTCTGATGGAGACTCCATGGGTTCTAAATCTTTATCTATAGAAGTTGAAAATCAAGATTAGATTTTTTAAGTTACACGATATCTGATGCAAAGAAGCCAAATCCACTAAACTATAGACTGCACATTCCCTTGGATGATTATAAAGATCCAATTTTGTATTGATCAAAATGGACAGTTAAATCTGATTCCCAACATATCAAACACATCAACAAAACGGATGAAACACACCTTCAACAATACAACAAGTAACACATTGTTCTGCTAAATTTCAAAATTTATGATTGAAGAACTATTTTTTCTCAAAATTATAAAGTATCTCATCCAGATCATTCTCAAGTTATAATCTATAGACCGATTCGAATAGTAGGTTCATAAGAATTATTGAATTAAACTAAGAAAATAAAGTTGTCATAGCATAATTATTCCTACAATGAGAATTGAGTTTAAACGAATAATTGAAGAGAACTCAAGATGTAAATGCAAACCTCTACTAAGTGAGTAAATATCATCTAGTCCACATTTATAATCCATTTTATGGTCCATTCACTCTGATTGGTTGTAGTGTATATTTTATATTATTTCTTTCAAAATATACTTGTCATATTTGACATATTTAAATCATTTCCACCAATCAAAGTTAGTGGATCATAAAATGGACTACAAAAGTGGACTAGAAGATCTTTAGGACTACTAAGGAGTCTATGTTGTAGTTTCTCATATTCTGAATTTGTGATGATATTATTCCTACAATGAGAATTTATTTTGAAGCAGAACACTCTACACCAGAATGCAATGCTCAATAGAGTTGTATTCACAAAACATTACGCGACACGGGTGAATAACTTATTATGAAAGAAAAGATTGGAAGAATATTATATCATCAGCAAGATTATTTTTATTATTTTATTCGGTATTATCTTTTCATTATATTGTTAGGCTTTTCATTATTGTATTCTAATTATAATGCTTTCTTCAACATGTCAGACTCTCCAAAACCATAGACTGGAGAGAGTTTACAACAACATCATTTCAATCGTGAGCATGTATTTGTCTCTCTGGTGTCGTTTAGTTTTGACTCTTTATACATTTAGATAGGATAATTAATTTTAGTGTTCTGGATTTATTGCTTTTCTTCCTACCATACTCTCAAGGTTGAATTCATCTCTTTAATTTATAAATCTAATATATATATATATATGTACTAAACTATAACCTAACAACATCACATGACACTTCTTCATTAAAATTGTCACATGTAAACCATATCGAAATTCATGCATTTTTTTAAATTAACATTAATTTTCTGGCATAATATCTAAATCAAAATTCATTTTTGGTATTTAGATTTTTTTCTAGATTTAAAACTCAATCTAATAATAAATATGTCATCTAAATGATATATTATATATTCTATGATAATTTAAAAGTCACTTTAATTAGTAGTATTCAAATATCTCAAAAAAATTGAGTAGATATTTGTTGTTTGTGGAACAATATTATTTCAAAATTAATTTAAATAGTGTTAAGGGACTATGTATTATCATATCTTTTAACTAATTTGTCACACCTTTATATTTCTAAATTTACAAGGTTATCCATTTATATGATTAGTTTGAACTTTGAAGCTTTGATTTTTAATATATTATATAATACTAAAGTAAAATCTAGCTAAGACCCCATGTCTTTTGACATTGTGCTAGATCATTTTTGTCACATGTCTCCTCCACTGTGTCACATCATAAATTATTTTTTTACTATTATTATTATTGTTATTATTAAAATATTTTAGATATGATTCTGATTTTCTTTTCAATATATAGATTATTCATATTTGATAATGTTTTTCATATTAGATAGAATATATTACGTATTTTTTGAATATTCTCTTTTATTTTTTTTATTTAATTGGTCACAGTTTATTCAAATTCCTTTTAATTCATTTATTTCAAGGTATAAGACCTGATTTAATATATTATATAAATTACTTTGATCTTCATTAATTAGTTATTTATTTATATTATCGTACTTGCTTAATTTCATATATATTGTCTATATTTTCATTTATTTAATATTTTTTGAATATAAAATAAATATATTTTTAATAATTAAAAAAATATCAATATAATTTTTTGTCAAAAACTATGCTACTATGAGCCAAAACGAATTAGGTCGAGTAATGTTGAGGTAAATAAGTCTTTCAACGAACCTTCTATACACCTCAGGTTATGGAAAAAGATCACCGTCATTAAGTGTCAACTTGAACCCTATCTATAGTGGAAAAGAATCGGACAATGAGTCATATAAATGTCTTGGATATCTAGGATGTACTTTCGTTAATTAATAACCATGCTCTTGTCTGACCTTGCCACTTTAATACCCAAAATGAACCTGATCAATCCCAAGTCCTTAATTGTAAAGGTAGAATACAAGCTAGCCTTTGTAGCCAACAAAAACTCAACATCACTCCAAGTCGGAAGCAAATCATCTACATACACTAAAGTAATGGACAAACGATCACCAGATGATGCGTTCCTGCTTGTGATGCCGGATCTATGACCTTGGTGGGAAGTCGCACACGTCGAAAATGGGGGTTGAGGAGGTGGAACGCGTTATTGGAATGGTGGCTCGAGATGGAGAGCGAAGCCGTAGCGTCGGCAGCGGAGGAGATAGACTCGAAAGATCGAGTGAGGGCCGTAGCGTCGGTAGCGGAGGGGATAGACTCGAAGAAGATCGAGTGGTGGCCGTAGCGTCGGCGGCGGAGTGAAAGAGATGAGAAGACAGAGTTTGGGGTGACGCAGATCTAAGAGAATGGAGGGAAAAGCTCTCGACAAGTAATCTTAGATTAAAATGATGCGTAACCTAGTACAGAAGGCCGAGTTGACCTTTTATAAGAGATAGCGGGACTCGGATGGGCCGGCCCACGCGACACGCGTGGAACACACGCCCCAAAAGAAAATAACTTAAATAACAATGTTCAGAAATTCCAAAACAATAACATAGATCGCGTTCAACTGATGGTTGAGAGAATCTTAACGGAGAACGCATTCTCTTGACTGGATTGAAGGCGTGTGAGGGAGAACGCGGTCTCTTGCGCTCCTTGGCTTGCGACAATGCGGACAACCATGGATTGTGTCGCGTTGGCGATTGCTTTGGCACGCGATCGCGTTATTGGTCCTTCTGAGCGAATGCTCATAGCTTGCTCTTCTTTTGTAGCAGTCATGGTGGGCAGGGGCGCATCACCCTCCCCCACTTGGCTGTGAAGCGTCCCCGCTTCACCATCATCTAATTCGGGCTCCACATATGGTTCCAAGTCGGCGACGTTGAAGGTCGCATGGACACTGTAGTCTGGAGGAAGCTCGATCTCGTAGGCATTGTCTTCAATGGCCTTCACAACCCGAAAAGGGCCATCATCGCGTTGAGCCAGTTTTGATTTGCGCTTTGCTGGAAAATGGCCTTTGCGAAGATGCACCCATACCAAGTCCCCTGGGGCAAATATAACGCGGCGTCGGCCACGGTTGTGCTGGGTGGCATATTGATCAGCGCGCCGTTCGAGCTGGTCCCGGGTTCGTTGATGTAATTCCTGGATCATTGCGGCACGGTTGGCCGCGCTAGGGTGCTCATTATCCTTCAGAGGCCGCGGAAGCATGTCCAGCGGAGTCAGGGGGTTCCTCCCATAGATGACCTCGAACGGTGTAAGCTTTGTCGCGGAGTCCCTGGACCTGTTGTAAGAAAACTCAACAATTGCTAGTAAGTCTTCCCAACGCTTTGGGTTGGATTTGAGCATGGTCCTAAGGAGGGCTCCTAGGGTTCTATTGGTTACCTCAGTTTGGCCATCTGTTTGTGGATGGTAACTAGTGGAAAACAAGAGTTTGGTACCCAATTTTCCCCAAAGGGTTCTCCAGAAAAGGCCTACAAATTTGGTATCGCGATCACTCACGACAGTCCTTGGTATCCCATGTAAACGAACCACGTTGTCAAAGAACAACGTGGCGATCTCACTAGCAGTGTGTGTGGTCTTACACGCGATAAAATGGGCCATTTTTGAAAACCGGTCCACAACTACAAAGATGGAATCTTTACCCTTACGAGAAAGAGGCAAACTTGTGATGAAGTCCATGGACAAATCTTCCCAAGGGTCTAATGGGATGGGCAGGGGCGTGTAGAGACCATAGGGATGAGAGGTAGATTTTGCGCGTTGACACGTGACACAACTGGTGCAATAGCGCGTCACCTGGGTGGTCATGCGCGGCCAAAAGAAATGCTCGCGAAGAGCAGCTAAGGTCTTGGTAACCCCAAAATGACCGCGTCCTTCATGGGCTTCCTGGATGAGGAGTTTCCTAATAGGTGAGCTAGGAATGCACAAGCGCCCTGCTTTGTACATGTACCCCTCATGAAAGAAATATGTCTCAAACTCGCGGTCCCTAAGACAGTGTTTTACAATTGGCTTAAAGAAGGGATCAATCAGATATAAATCCTTAAGACAGTGTTTTACAATTGGCTGAAGTTGCGGACAAATCTCCTGTAGAAGCATGTCAAGCCAAGGAAGCTTCTAACCATTGTCGGTGTGGTGGGTGTTGGCCAATCTCGGATGGCCTTCACTTTGTCGTCATCTACGCGGAGTCCATCTTTGGATACCACGTAGCCCAGAAAGTGGGTAGGCCCAGAAAGTGGGTAGTGTCGGATGCAAAACGACACTTTCCAAGGTTGGCATACAAGTGTTCGCGTCTCAAGCACTCTAACACAAGCCTAAGGTGTTTTACATGATTTTCAAGACTACGCGAATACACCAGAATATCATCAAAGTAAACTACAACAAATTTCCCTAGAAATTCCCTCAACACATGGTTCATGAGCCTCATGAAGGTGCTCAGCACGTTGGTGAGACCAAATGGCATGACTAGCCATTCATACAGCCCATATTTAGTCTTGAATGCAGTCTTCCATTCATCACCCTCTTTCATGCGAATCTGGTGATATCCGCTCTTCAAGTCAATCTTGGTGAAATGGGTCGCGCCATGCAACTCATCGAGCATGTAATCAAGGCGCGGTATGGGATGCATGTACTTGACTGTGATTTGATTGATGGCGCGGCAGTCGACACACATACGCCATGAGCCATCTTTCTTTGGGACCAGGATCACGAGTACCGCGCAAGGGCTTAGGGATTCCCTTACGTAGCCGCGGTCCAACAGTTCTTGCACTTGGCGCTGTAGTTCCTTGGTTTCATCTGGGTCCGCGTGATTGGGAAGTGAGGCACCAGGCACCAAGTCAATTTGGTGCTCAATGCCTCGCAAAGGTGGAAGTCCTTGTGGAAGTTCCTCTGGGAATAAGTCCTTGAACTCCTCGAGCAGCTCAGAGATGGCGGTGGGCAAAGCTTCCTGGATGGGGGACTCTTGGTCGCAACGCGTGGGCACTAAAAGGAAACACGGTGCCTTGCCACTCAAGGGGCCAGTGAGGTTGCTTGGCCGTGCCAGGAGCAGTCTGTGCTCACAAGTTCCTTTCAAGTTGGTGCTTTTTGGCTTGGGCTTTGTCCCTTCATTGGAACGCGTTCGATTATTGGACGCGTTGTCGGTGGTTTCGACTTCGTGACCAGCGGAAGAACGCGTGCTATTTGGACTCTGTGTCTTGGCTGCTTCCAGTGCCTTCTGTCGATCACGCTCAACCTGGTCCTGTAAAATCTCATGAGGAGACATAGGTAAGAGCATGACGCGTTTCTCGTGGTAAGTAAACACATAAGTGTTTAAATAGCCATCGTGAAGAACGCGCCTGTCAAATTGCCATGGGCGCTCCAACAAAAGATGTGTGGCGTCCATTGCAATGACATCACAAAGGACATAATCTGTATATTGACCAATGGAGAAAGAAATCTGACATTGATGAGTTACAGTGTTACCAGAACTCGAAGAAATCCATTGTAGCCCATATGGTTGTGGGTGAGGAGTGGTGGGGAGGTTGAAATGAGTGACCACCTTTTCATTGATTATGTTGCAACAGCTGCCTCCATCGATGATGACGCTCAAGGACACAGTCTTAACCAAGCAACGCGTGTGGAATAGGTTCTCGCGTTGGTCGCCAAGAGTGGCTTCCTTGACATTGAGGAGACGTCGCGTTACAAGGCTCAGAGGTGTGCCTTCATGTAGCGCGGTGGCTTCATAGGTGTAAGCCTCCTCGTCATCTTCAAACCCTTATTCGATGGTCTCAAGGGGTGTATCCTCGTCCTCATAAGACTCATATCATGCGGAGATGCTGGAGAAGAGGACCTTCTTGTTGTTCGGGCAATTTTTCTGGTAGTGCCCTCTTCCTCCACACTTGTAACATTCCAAGTCATGTGCGCGTTCTGGATTTGGTGATGTGCCCTTTGATGGCGGCGCGCGAGGAGCATTGCTGGATGTTGTCACGATCTTCCCCTGTCTGGTTTGATGTGACGCGGTGGTTCTTGTGGGTGGACCGCGCACATTAGTAGAAGGGAATTGACCAGAGTTAGAATTATACCTTCTTTGACCCGGAGTTTGCCGAGTGGATTGCCGACGACGCGTTTGTTGTTTGTAGATCTGCATCGCGGTGTGAGTCAAGGTATTCAGATCCTTGATCGGCAAAATCTCGAGTTGGTCACGAATGGATATATTCAAGCCACTAAGAAATTCTGTTTGCAGTGTGGACGGGGCGACACTGATGTTGGCTTTGTAGTACATGTCCTCCAATTGGGAGAAGAACTCCAGAGGTGTTTTGGTGCCTTGCCGCACCATAGCGATCTCCATGCCCATCTGGTTTTGGTAGTCTGATGGCATGTACTTCTGGGTCATGACATACACGAGCTAGTGCCAATCTGTTACGAGAGCAAGGTGTCAGCGAATGCGATCGTCCATGAACCTGTGGTACCAAACGCGAGCAGCCCCTCGAAAGTGTAGCGTTGCCGCGTCAACATGCTCTTCTAGGGGGACTTTGGTATAGCGCAATGTATATTTTGTGGCCTGCAACCACTCAAGAAATACAGCGGGATCATATTCCCCAAAGAAATGCTCAATTTTTACTTTTACCTCATGGCGGTTAAGTCTTGGTGGATGTTGAGCAGGTGGTGGTGCATAAGCGTGCCGGTCAGCTTCTTGAGCGCGATGACGATGACGGCGAACGTGGCGATCCTGGAAATCATCAGCGACAACGTCCCTAGGAGGCGCATTATAGTTAACGTGTCCTTGTCTTCTTCTCTGAGCATGGGCATAGTGTTGTCGGCGAAAGTCATGCGGAATGTCCTCGTGGTGGTGGCCACGAGTGTCACGTCTTCGGTCACCTGGGACGCGATGTGGTGGTCTTACTGGTTGGAGTGGTGGTGGAATCCAATCCGCGGGCCTATCTTGGAGTTCAATGGGGTCACCAAGGGGAGGATGGAAGGAGCCTGGATTGATGAGCCCTGCGTCTTCCATCTCCTCATCGTCGAACTCATTGAAATCATCATGAATTGTTGGCGTCATCGATCCATAGCCATCGGAGCCATAACGCAGAGTGCGCGTACTTTGATGGCCAAGGTGGTCGTGGATGTCGAAAGGCAGTGGGGTGAGATCATGGCGGCGGTGACGCGGTACAGCATCTGGGGCGCGATTGGATCGACGCGGCAGACCTGAGTCGCATTCTTCTCGTCTGGCTCGGTCGGCAATTGGTGTTGAGGGAATCTCACGGTGGCATCTTGTCCCCCTTGCTTCATACCTGTCATTGAAGTCAAAGGGTTCAGAGTACTCACCATGGGAATCCTCGTCGCGGTCGGAGTCACTGTCGTGGCCGGCTGGTGTTGCCTGTGGTGCATAGCGGTCATGATGTGACACATAGCCTTGGCGGCTTTCGATCACCGATTGGATCCTTTGAAGACGCGGCTGTAAGTTGGAGGAGGAGGGCATCACTCCTTTGCCCTTGTCAACGCGTTGTTTACTTGGTCCGGCTTCAGTTTGACGCGGTGCGGCCAAGGTGTCCATAGGTACTTGTAAAGTTGGTGTGGGTTGTGCCACCGCATCGCGTTGTATGGCCTAGAATTCGACAACTTGGCGCCGAAGTTCTTGGATCTCGCGTTGTTCCTCCGAGAGCTCCAGAATGGGGTCTTGTAGAGGAGGGTTGGCGAGCAGTACCACTTCATGTTGCGCGATGTTTTGTGGTGGAGGGTGGTTGTTGCCTTTTCCTTGAACATTCCCTCCGGTGGGTGCCGTGAGGCTACCTATCACAATATGACCAAACATCGCGAGTAAAACGAACAAAAGACAATTCAAAACCAAAGAACAAGTAAGCACTGAACAAGAAACAAGTGTTCACGTAGGAGGGCGCGTTCTTTTGGCCGTGAGGGCGGCTAAAGGCAAGCAAAGCAAGTGTGATATGCAAGCACAAAAGCAAACGAAACCAAAAGAAAGAAGTCCTAACCTTTTACGTAAACAATGCGTACACACAAGACACACCTTCAAGTGTGACACTAGACGGTGGAGAGATGAAGAAGATGAGCCTAGCCGTTGAGGGAAGAAGGTTGCCTTATTTTGGCTTTACTTCTTTTTTGAATTGTCGCGTTTTTTTTTTTTTTGAAATGCGACTTGAATTTTTTTTTTTGAATTTGAAAATCAAATCTGAGATCTTAGTCTTTGAGTTTTGATTAAAGATCGGATAAGAATTAAATGAAATAAAATAAAAATAAACGGCTAAGTAACTTAAGGAAAGAAATCGCGAGATTTGCGCGATAGGAGAGAGAGAAGATTTGATTCAGATTCGTAACGGTCAACACGAGCAAATATGGCAAGATATGCAAGCGAGATTTAAACAATTAATTAAGGAAATCAATCAACTAATTACGCAGATTTCATGCAAAACAAATCACACCAGTTTCGCGCGTGGATCAAACAACTATTCGGCCAAGAGATTCTCTTGTAGAAACCGAAAGGACTAGCATGTGTATGAGAGAGAGAAAATCTTGAGTGATTATGGCGGAAGCAAGGATGATGGGGCAGAAAAAATTTTCGTGAACAAATGAAACTTGACAAGCGACTTACAAGATCAAAGGCTCTGATGCCAGTTGATGCGTTCTTGCTTGTGATGCCGGATCTATGACCTTGGTGGGAAGTCGCACGCGTCGAAAATGGGGGTTGAGGAGGTGGAACGCGTTGTTGGAATGGTGGCTCGAGATGGAGAGCGAAGCCGTAGCGTCGGCAGCGGATGAGATAGACTCGAAAGATCGAGTGAGGGCCGTAGTGTCGGCATCGGAGGGGATAGACTCGAAGAAGATCGAGTGGTGGCCGTAGCGTCGGCGGCGGAGTGAAAGAGATGAGAAGACAGAGTTTGGGGTGACGCAGATCTAAGAGAATGGAGGCAAAAGCTCTCGACAAGTAATCTTAGATTAAAATGATGCGTAACCTAGTACAGAAGGTCGAGTTGACCTTTTATAAGAGATAGCGGGACTCGGATGGGCCGGCCCACGCGACACGCGTGGAACGCACGCCCCAAAAGAAAATAACTTAAATAACAATGTTCATAAATTCCAAAACAATAACATAGATCGCGTTCAACTGACGGTTGAGAGAATCTTAACGGAGAACGCGTTCTCTTGACTGGATTGAAAGCGTGTGAGGGAGAACGCGGTCTCTTGCGCTCCTTGGCTTGCGACAATGCGGACAACCATGGATTGTGTCGCGTTGGCGATTGCTTTGACACGCGATCGCGTTATTGGTCCTTCTGAGCGAATGCTCATAGCTTGCTCTTCTTCTGTAGTAGTCATGGTGGGCAGGGGCGCATCATCAGACTTCCTCACAAACATTGAATAATCATGCTTGGACTAAATATAGCCAAGTTCCACCAAGTATGAAGTCAATTCAATGTTCCATTGGCGAGATGTTTGTTTCAAGCCATAAAGAGACCTCACTAATATGCAAACTTGCCCTGGCTGAGCTTTCAATTATCCTTGAGGTGGTGTCATGTACACTTCCTCCTCCAAATATCCATAAAGAAAAGTATTATTAATGTCAAGATGAAAAATATCCCACTGTTGAGTAGTAGATAAAGCTAACACAATTCTGACAGTGGCTAATTTGGCAACATATGAGAAAGTATATTTATAATCCTATCCCTCCAATTGGTTGTAACCCTTGGCAAACAGTCATGCCGTATACCTTTCAACACTATCATCCTGTCTAAATTTCACTTTATACACCCATTTAGACCCTAATGATTTCTTGCCTTTGAGGAAGATTGGTAAACTCCCATGTGTTCTTGGATTCCAAGGCTTTCAATTCTTTTGCCATTGCCTCCTCACAACATGAAAGACCTCTTGCTTGGGTGTAAGTATGAAGTTCAAACATTGTACAAACATTATAAATGAAGCAATGTAGTCATTAGGAAAATCAGAAAATTCAACAAGTGAGGAGGTTTGAGAAGAGGGAGATGTGGGTGGTCTGGAAGAACAAAAATAGTCTTGTAATTTCAAAGGTTGACTTTTAGATCGCTTTGATTTTTGAGGAGGAGTAACATATGGTGCAGTATGAGATAGCGGTGATGGTAAGGGTGTAGTTGAAGAAGATTGTGAGATAGAATCAATAGAAGAAGAAAAGGTTGATGATAGGATGGATGGAGAAGATTGATGATCCACATGTGTATGATGCATCAAAATGTCATCATTTACATGATTCACTAAGGGTATGAGAATTTGTGGAGAGGAAAAAACAATGTGTATGAGTTGACTTGTAAGGAATTCATATTCTATGAATAACACTTCTCTTGAAGTGAAGATGGAATGACTATCAAGATCATACACCAAATACTCTTTCTGAACTACATGATATCCAACAAACACACATTTCTTAGATTGAAGGCCAAACTTATCTATCTTGACTTGTAAAGGCTTAGCATACCATAAACACCCTAGCACCTTTAAGTCATCATAAACTGCCTTCTTCTGAAATAGAACCTCATATGAAACCTTCCAACTAAGAACTATACTAGGCATCAAATTAATAACATGTACAACTACCAAAACACACTACCCCCAAAACTTGATAGGTAGATTGACATGAATTCTCATAGCCCTTGCAATTTCTATAATGTGTCTGGGATTTCTCCCAACCCTTCCATTATGTTGTGGGTTACCAGGTACACTTCTCTCATGAACAATATACCATGTGAATCAAAAATATCTTTACACTTGTGTTGCACAAATTCGGTGCGATTATCAATTCTTATAACCTAGATTTAAGATGCAAATTGAGTTATGAAATATTGAATCATATATGACACATGATGTTTGTACTTAACCATATAGACCCAGGTGTATCTTGTGTAATCATACAAGATAGTAAGCAAATAACATGCAACCACCAATAGTTGGCGTCTTGTAAGGACCCCATAAATCAAATAAAAAAGATCAAAAGGTAGGGAAGCCACCGATTCATTTCTAACAAAATGATCCTTACATTGTTTTGCAAGAATACAATTCTTTCACAAAATAACTCTGTGGTTGCATCTATATCAGATACAAATAAATGCTTTAACTTTCCCTTTGAACAATGACCCAACCTTTCATGTAAAATTCTAGGAGGAATCTGAACATGGGTTAAATGTACCGAGTCTACTACATTACATGAGTCTAAACTCTTATTCCCATTAGTAGAGATCCTTCCTTGGTCCAACTTTGCACCAATCTGAGCAACATACAAGCCTTAAGCTCTTAGCTCATCAACCACAATTTGCTTAGTAATAGGGTCCTGAAACAAAATTCTATCAGTCTCTAAAAGACCATGATTATCAATCAGCTTTGTGATAGACAACAAATTATGTTGAAATCTAGGAACAAAGAAAACATTTCCAATCACCAACATAGGACTAATTCTGACAGAACCCACAATATCAACAACCTTAATATTGCCATCAGGTAATGCTACTTGATGTTGACCGAATCATTCTATCAACTCGTCCTAAAGATGCTTTGTTGGAACCACCTTCATAAAGTTTCCAAAGGTTGCTTTCCATAGAGCTCATGAGCCAACATCGCACCATATAGTCGACCTTGATCCATCAACTACAATCAGTGGTTCATGGACTCGGTTTTGGACAAGATCTGTCAATAAAGCCGACCTTTGACTTTTCATCGAAATCCATCTTGACATTGTAACTCCAGTTCAAGAAATTGACTCCATTCAAATGCAATCCGACAAGCTGCGCACAAGGATGATCTAAGCTAGACAAAGCTAATGTGATGTAACCCAGCCCTCCATGTCAGCTACAGAGGAGGAAGACGCCATGAGACTTTCGCCTACAGGTCCTATCACCTGCGCCAGAGCGAAGAGTGTCCAAGCAGCGACACAATCCTTGGTGACCAGACTTGTAGCCAGCCACGGCCAGATCACTACATCGTCCGAGCTTCTGTGTCTCGTCAGCTTAGCCGTGACTGACTCCTCTACAGCTACATCCATTCCGAGCTAGATTTAGGATACTTTCTATTCACTAGTACAAAAATACCTTGGGATAGCGGTTTTTTTATGAAGCGGATAGCGCTAATCCAAGCGCTATCTAAGCACGTGTGTTAATAGTTATTAATAGCGCTATTAGTTAAGCGCTATAAAAAAAAGCACGCATAACGCTTTAAAAAAAAACGCTATAATTTTGCTTTTTTATATAAAAAAACTGAAACACGCATAGCGGTTTTTATAAAAAACCGCTACAATTTATCATATATTATAGCGGTTTTTTACAAAAGACCGCTATAATATATGTTCCAAATTTTTTTTAAAAAAAAATTATAGCGGTCTTTTGTAAAAAACCACTATAATTTATCATATATTATAGCGGGTTTTTACAAAAAACCGCTATAATATATGTTCCAAATTTTTTTTTAAAAAAAAAATTATAGCGGTCTTTTGTAAAAAACCGCTATAATTTATCATATATTATAGCGGTTTGTTACGCTATAATATATGTTCCAAAATTTAAAAAAAAAATCCCAGCAAATGCAATTGCAGCTAACCTAGTAAGACGGATCTAGAAAATAGCTGTTATCTAAAATTCAAAAAAGAGAAGTGTACAACAGGATACACCAAAACTTCTTACACTCAAGCAATTAAAAGTATTCTCACCACTATATTTTGGTGGATAAGCTCTGCAAGAATTCAATAATGCACCATAACGACACCACAGTTTCATACAGGAATGCAAGCTTGATGCTCAGTCTACAAATAAAGTGGCAATGGAATTTCATGAAAACAACATTGAAATGAAAATTAACAGAACGAGAAGAAAAGTGCATTCAAATATAGTAGTTCGATATGATGAGCATATAGTTACCAAAACACACCGTCACCTCCTCCACAAAGACCTTCGCTTGTAATCCATCCTGGAAACCCACAACTCCAAGGGCAACCATTTACAGTTTTCCCCTTGTGAGCTGAGACCAATTTACTCAAAAATCCATTCCCTACTATAAAACTACATACATAGCCACGTAACTGACATACCTTAACGTGACACCCAACATTGCACTAAACTTGAGTTGCCACCAGAGGGCGTCCGCGACCCATGGTAAACCCTTTTGTTCCGTCAGGCATGCGAGGGCCAGGAGGCGGCTTTGCAGCTTCTATGTGTGCAGAAGTAATGCTTCCATGACCTAAATATGTACAAAGGAAACAAGAGAATGAAATTAAAATTATGCTTTGGTGTTAACAAGATACTCAAAAGTATATTCGTCTACATACCCATCCCGCCATTACCCCGGTGTTTATGTCCCTTTGATCTACGGTTTTGACCTCTGATGTGACCTCGCCTACCATGACAGCTGCAGACGAGGAGGAGGCTATGAGTCTTAGGTCCTCAGGTCCCATTACTAGAGCACGAGCCAAAGCTATTCAAGCTGCGACTCAATCACTGGTGACCAAACTCGTAGCAGGTCATGGACGTCCAACTACAAATGAGGGATCCATTCTGAGTTTAGTGACAGTTGGGACGTCTACACAGTCTGCAGAGATCCCGGATCTCACAGATTAGAGATATTGATCGCTATTCGCCTAGTTATCAATATTTCTGATTTATGACATTTTTAGTTTTTAGTCCGGATATTATTTATTATTAATTTCAGCATTTTTAAGGGAGTTTAGGAGGTCATTTCTATACTTAGAATGACCAGCCCCCTTAGAGTTATTTTTAGAGTTTTATTTGTTTTATTTTTAATCTTTTTGGTTAAGGAAAAGGAAGAGTCTTCCTTTTACTTAACCTAGCTTTGTAGCCCCCTTTCTCTTTTACGTTGAAAATTATACTTTTATGTTGAGAGAAAACCTCCATTGAAGCTCCTTCAACGTCACCTTGAATCACCTAGTCGAGCTTGCTCCTTCGTCATTCTCACATCAAATCCTTTAGATCTAGGTCGAGCGTGCTCCCTTCATCTATCCCGCTTCCAAATCTCCATCTTTTCCAGCCCTATACTGGCCGTGAACACCCTTCACCCCTACGGCCATCCCCTCAAATTTCTATCGCTTCCGCAATCGCTTCCGCCTCGCCGTCGTCTTGCAATCTCCATCAATCACAGACGCCTATCCAAGGAGTTGCTTCGCCCCACTACGGATTCATCACGATCTCATCCGGGACTTGAGACCTTCTTCATAGCAAGGTCACATCAACTGGTATCAGAGCCTTCGAATCTGTAAGTCGAATTGATTCCTTGCTTATCACAACCTTAATATTATTCAGATCTATATTATTAAAGTCGAAAATTTCAAAAAAAAAAAAAAATCTCTTAAAGGCCGAATTATTTTCATAAAAAAAACATTGTAGATTTGCATTGAAAACTCGTTTTTGGTGTAAATCTGCTTCAAAAATATATTTGCTTCAATTTTAGTGTTCTTACCTTGTCCCCTACACACAACAATTGCTCTTTGTGTTGGTAATTTGGTGATTGAATTATAGATCTAGATTTGCATGCATATAGGTTGAATTGTTGTACTTGACCTTTTTGCCATTAATCTGTGTCTTCTTTGATCTCCTTCTTTCCAACTTGAATCAATTGAGTGTGTTGGTGTCTAGAATATTTTTTAAAATTTTTTTTGAATACCGATCTGCGCTAGGAGGCTGAAATTCTTGAAGATTAGGGTTCTTGAGTTCTTGTTGCAATTTCTCTAATTCAAAAAAAAAAGGCTGAGATCTTTCCTTGTAGAAAAAGCCAGATCTGAAGAATTGCCAAAAAAATTATCAATCAAAAAAAAATCAAGGCAATCAAATCCTTGTATTTAGGGGAGGTTGTTAGGGCCTTGGCCTTCGGCGCCTCCAAGCCAAGACACTCGCAGCGTCGGCGCCCAGCAAGCCGCGCCCGCGCGCGCGCCCAGCCGCCCAGCCCTTCTATCCCGGGTGCTGACGAACCGGGTTAAAAGCCCCCGCCCAGCGCAACGAGCACGGAGATCCCCAGATCCAGGTTCTTTCGTGGGTTCCGAAATTTGCACCCTACGGAAGGTCTTTGGTATTTTAATTTTTTTTTTATTTCTTTCTTTTTGTGTCGATTTCTGCATTCGTTTTTTACAGTTATCCTTCTGACTTTGGTGTGAGTTATCCGCTTTTGTTAGTTTGCAGCTGCTTAGCCGGGACGCCTAGGTCTACGCCGGATTAATTTCTGTGCCTACCGTTATATCCTAGCGACAGCAGTTGAGGTTACTGTAGGGGTATTAGATTGCAGGGATCTGAGTCCTTTTATTTTTATTTTTCCTTTTTGTGTCGGTTTCTGCATTCGCTTTTTACAGTTATCCTTCTGACTTTGGCGTGAGTTATCCGCTTTTGTTAGTTTGCAGCTGCTTAGCCAGGACGCCTAGGTTCACGCCGGATTAAGTTCTGTGCCTACCGTTATATCCTGGCGACAGCAGTTGAGGTTTCTGTAGGGGTATTAGAGTGCAGGAGCTTTTGTGAGAAAAGCCGAACTTAGGTGGCATCAGTGAAGAGATATAGGGTGCGTAAAGCCAAAATAAGGTAATCGTTGCCCTATCGTTATTGATTCATTTACCATTTCCTCTCTCTCTCACTGTCTTGGCTGTTATAGTCTTGTTGGCATATCTAGGCTTATATTGCTGCAATTTATATCTACAATTTGTTTGCTGAGTTATCGCTGCATTTTGTGATTGTTGTGTGATTATCCTTAGCCATCCCGCCCTCACGGCCATATCAGCCTTGCTTTCAGTTGTGATATCTTGGTCGTTCGACTTCTCTTTCGTTTTTGTTGCTTTGTTTTTGTTTTTCCTTTGCTCTGTTGGGGTTTCTGTTGTCTTTTCAGGATAATGGTGAACTCCAATGACGGACAGGATACGGGTCGGGTCGATCAACTGGCTCATGCCATTGAGCTTTTGGTGGCCAATCAGCAACGTTCCGACGCCGCCATTCAGAGCAACGCTGTTGCCATCGCACGTTCCGATGAACGTTCCGAAGCCAATTTTGCAGCCCTGCGTGACATGCTCAGTAGAGTGATGCCGTCTCCGTCACCAAACCAGCGTGACGACCAGAGTACCCTAGCCCAGAAGCAGAAAAAGGGCAAGGGCGTTCTGATATCCGATCCTCCTACGCAGCCTCCGCGGAAAGGATCACAGAAAGAAAGCAGCGCGTCGAAGAAGAAGGTGCGCTCCAAATCAGCCCAGTTGACAATTCCTGAACACAACTCTCAGGACGAGGACGAGCAGGACAATGATGAGTCATCTTCAGAGGAGGATGAACATGTCGATGACAGTGCCGTCAGACGCCAGAGCAGACGCACAGACCCACATGCTTCCACCAGCAAGCAAGGAAAACCCTCCACAGCTCGTCCAAGTCGACACTTGGTAAATTCTGAAACCTTTAATGTCCATTCTTTTGCTGACCATCAGAGTACTGTTTTTCCTGTTGAGTCAGATTCAGATGAAGGGTTCAAGGAATTTGACCTTGAGGATGAGGAAGAAGGGGCCTATGGGTTTTCTGCAGGTTATCACCCACCCCTATAGGACCCACCAGAGCAGCATTTTCATCGTACAGGTTGGGTTCCTCCTCCACAGCAGCCACAGAATCAGGCTGCTTATTACGCTGCACAGGGTCATCCACAACAATATCAGCAACAACGGGTTGCCGGTCCTCCACGAGCGCAGCGACGACAACAACTACCGGTTGGACAACAGTGGCAGGGGCTTCCACAGCAGAATTTCTATGATCCCGCTGCAGCCCAACAGCGATACCCACCCCCAGCTACGTATCGCCAAGAAATTAAGGTGAAAATCGAACCCTTCCTTGGTACTTATGATCCTTCTACTTTCATAGATTGGTTGCAGAGTACCTGCCATGTTCTTCAACACTATCAATATAAGGAGCATGCGAAGGTGGAGATCGTCACCTTGCATTTCCAAGGAGCAGCGCGCACCTGGTGGAACCGACTGGTCCAACAGCAGGCATGCATGGGGTGGCCACCTGTGACAGAGTGGCAACAGCTAGTGGCGCTCATGACGCGCAAGTACGTGCCGACGACATACCGAGAGGATATGAAGACAACCATTGCACTTGCTACTCAGGGTCGTGATACGCCACATGAGTTCTTTGCTCGCTTAGAAGACATGTACTTCAAGGCCGGGGTAAATGTTACTCCCTCTACTCTACGTACACGTTTTATAACGGGTTTGTCACAGCCGTACAGGGATCAGGTTGACGTTCTGCCAATCCGAGACCTCAACAACGTGGTACATACTGCGCAGAAGCTCTATCTTCAGGCGCAGAGACGTCAACAGCAGCCTTGGCAGTCTTCGTCTTCTCCCTCACCAAGGTATACCTCGAACCCTGTCAATTCTTATCGCACTAACTCTTCTTCTAGTTCTGTGCCTCGACAGGATCGTACAGGTATTGCGTCTTCTACGACACCGCGGTCGGCGCCCCCTACTTCTGCGCACCGACAGCCATCGACCTCTGCTGAGACAAGCCGTACAGATCGTTCTAGCGATCGAGAGTGTTACAGATGTGGTGGACGAGGACACTATCAGAAGGACTGCCCTAATAAGAAGCGTGTCCTCTACTCCGCCCACACTGCAGACTACGAGAGCCTTTCGGATGAAGAGGAGAACGTCCCAGAGGAGTCTACAGAGCTAACTGATGAGGTGATCAGGCCGAGCGACCATGATACAGACGTCATGCATTATGCCTTGGTCACCAGACGCGTCCTCAGTGTCAAGGAAGGAGGTCCGCTTGACCAAAGGGAGAATCTGTTTCATTCCCGGTGTCGTATGAAGAATGCGTCACTGAGTCTGATAATAGATGGAGGGTCGTGCTGCAACATTATAAACGAGAGAGTCGTCCGTGACTTCAATCTTCCGACGCAACCACATCCTCAGCCCTACGGTCTGCAGTGGATTTCAGACCAACCAGGTAACAATGTTTCTTTACAGTGCCCCGTTACTTTTTCCATAGGACCATATACAGACACTGTTTTGTGCGATGTTACCGCCATGGATGCCACCCATACTCTGTTAGGGCGTCCTTGGCTATTTGACTGTCGCGTCTTCCATGATGAGTTTTTGAACAGTTACATGTTCACTCACCATGGCAAGCGCGTGACGCTCTTACCTATGACTCCGAATGAGATTTTACAGGACCATGCTATTAGACAGAGGAACAAGGCTATACAGGCTGCAAAGGACGCAGGAAAACCCCCTCCAGAGTCCCCTACCGCCTTCCAGCCGAGTTCCCTATAACTTCCTGCAACATCTTCTTCGGGTACCCAGGGCAACTCAGGACAGGTAAGTGACCAGCCCATTAGTCTTAAATTTCCTCACTGTAGTGGTAATGGTCAACAGGTACCTTCTGGAGTCCATCATCAGAAGGGTGGAAAAGGTAGTTCTGCGCTGAAAGGCAATTGTGAGCAGCGACTTCTCTTGACGCGACGCCGGAAGGTTTCCGACGTCATCCAAGGCAAGTCTCCCTGTTTCCTACTCATTGCTCTTCCTATTGCCCTACCTGTTTCAGAGTCCACACTCCCCTCTTGTATTTTGTCTGTTTTGCAGGAGTTCAGGATGTGCTGCCGGACGAGTTGCCAGATGGTCTTCCACCACTTCGTGGCATTGAGCACCAGATCGATTTTGTTCCGGGAGCTACTCTTCCCAACCGAGCTGCCTACAGAACTTCTCCAGAGGAAACAAAGGAGTTACAAAAGCAGGTGCAGGAACTGTTGGAGAAGGGGTATGTGCGCGAGTCTCTTAGCCCGTGCGCTGTTCCCGTCATATTGGTGCCTAAGAAGGACGGTTCTTGGAGGATGTGCGTGGATTGCCGTTCCATCAACCAGATCACCATCAAATACAGACATCCCATTCCTCGCCTCGACGACATGCTTGACGAGCTACATGGAGCGCAGTTCTTCAGCAAGATTGATCTGAAGAGCGGCTATCATCAGATTCGCATGAAGGAGGGGGACGAGTGGAAGACTGCTTTCAAGACGAAGTATGGTCTGTATGAGTGGCTCGTCATGCCATTTGGACTGACCAATGCTCCTTCTACGTTCATGAGACTGATGAACCATGTCTTGAGAGCTTTTCTGGGTAAGTTTGTAGTTGTCTATTTTGATGATATTCTTATTTACTCTCGGACTTTAGATGACCATGCTAAGCATCTTCGCCTTGTTTTAGAGTGTTTGAGAGTAGAGAGCTTATACGCCAATCTTGGCAAGTGTGTATTTTGTTCTCCTTCTACAAACTTCCTAGGTTTCGTCGTCAACAAGGACGACCTGCAGGTGGATGCAAAAAAGATCCGCGCTATCCAGGAGTGGCCGATGCCAGCTACTCCTACTCAGGTACGTTCGTTTTTGGGTTTGGCTGGTTTTTATCGACGGTTTGTTCGTGATTTCAGCACTATAGCCGCCCCATTACATGAGCTGACCAAGAAGGCCGCGTCTATCACTTGGCTTCCACGGCATGATGCTGCTTTTGCCGCCCTGAAGGATGCCTTGTGCCGCGCGCCGCTACTGCAGCTTCCTAACTTCACCCGTCGGTTCGAGGTGGAATGCGACGCTTCTGATTTCGGCATCGGAGGTGTCTTGCTGCAGGAGAAGAGGCCGATTGCCTACTTTTCAGAGAAGCTGTCAGGTGCACAGCTGAACTACCCGACGTATGACAAGGAGTTGTACACGCTGATTCGGGTTCTGAAGATGTGGCAACACTATCTGTGGCCTGCAGAGTTCGTGATTCACTCAGATCATGCATCTCTTAGTTATCTATGCAGCCAGATGACTCTTAGCAGCTGCCACGCTCGCTGGTTGAGTTCATGGAGACGTTTCCCTATCTCATTGTTCACAAGAAAGGTCAGGAGAATGTGGTAGCCGACGCCCTTTCTCGCAGGTACGTCCTCATTACTCAGCTACAGTCTCAGTTATTTGGGTTTGCATTGCTCAAGGATCTTTATGCTGTTGATCCTTTCTTTTCTACATTCTTTGAGCAATGTAAATCCACTAGTCGTGAACATGCTACGTATTTCCTTGATGACGGCTTTCTGTACAAAGGTGGGAAGCTTTGCATTCCTTCATCCTCTGTCAGAAATTTGCTGATTGAGGAAGCACATAGTCGTGGTCACTTTGGCGTGTCTAAGACGCTGGCATCACTTCGCGAGCACTTCTTCTGGCCTAAGATGGCCAAAAGTGTTACGAAGTATTGTCAGAGTTGTGTGACATGCCATAAGGCTAAGGCCAGGTCTAGTCCGCATGGTCTCTACACGCCTCTGTCGATTCCAGCTGGCCCGTGGGAAGATCTTTCCATGGATTTTATCACTGGGTTACCAATGTCTCGGCGTGGTAGAGATTCTATATTTGTGGTCGTAGACAGGTTCTCTAAGATGGCACACTTCATTGCCTGTAAGAACACTAGTAACGCCACTGGCGTTGCTACTCTGTTCTTCGACAATGTCGTGAGACTGCACGGTATTCCGCGCACTATTGTTAGTGATCGGGACACCAAGTTCGTCGGCCATTTCTGGAGAACCTTGTGGGGTAAGCTCGGCACTAAACTCCTATTTTCTACGAGCTACCACCCACAGACGGATGGTCAGACAGAGGTGACCAACCGCACTCTTGGAGCCCTCCTTCGGACGGTTATGAAGAGTAACCCACGCAGGTGGGAGGACTTACTGTCTACTATGGAGTTTTCTTATAACAGGTGCAGGCACAACGCGACTAAACTGACCCCGTTCGAAGTTGTCTATGGACGGAACCCGCTGACGCCGCTGGACTTGACTCCCTATCCTAGGAAGGATACAAACAGCACCACAGCTGACAGATTGGCCGATCACATCAAGGAACTGCACACTCGAACGCGCATCCAATTGGAGCGTAGAGCAGCACAGTATACGGCCCAGAAGAACAAAGGACGACGCAAGATTGTCTTTGCTCCTGGCGACTTGGTTTGGCTTCACTTGCGGAAGGAGCGTTTTCCTTCCAACCGCAAGTCTAAGCTCGACCAAAGGGGTGATGGACCATTCCGTGTTGTCAAGGCCATCAATGACAACGCCTACCAGCTAGAGCTCCCAGACAAGTATGGTGTTCACCCGACCTTCAATGTTGCTGATCTATCACCGTACGTGGAGCCAGAGTATGATGAGGGTGAAGCGGGGACGCTTCACACTCAAGTGGGGGAGGATGATGTGACCTCGCCTACCATGACAGTTGCAGACGAGGAGGAGGCTATGAGTCTTAGGTCCTCAGGTCCCATTACTAGAGCACGAGCCAAAGCTATTCAAGCTGCGACTCAATCACTGGTGACCAAACTCGTAGCAGGTCATGGACGTCCAACTACAGATGAGGGATCCATTCTGAGTTTAGTGACAGTTGGGACGTCTACACAGTCTGCAGAGATCCCGGATCTCACAGATTAGAGATATTGATCGCTATTCGCCTAGTTATCAATATTTCTGATTTATGACATTTTTAGTTTTTAGTCCGGATATTATTTATTATTAATTTCAGCATTTTTAAGGGAGTTTAGGAGGTCATTTCTATACTTAGAATGACCAGCCCCCTTAGAGTTATTTTTAGAGTTTTATTTATTTTATTTTTAATCTTTTTGGTTAAGGAAAAGGAAGAGTCTTCCTTTTACTTAACCTAGCTTTGTAGCCCCCTTTCTCTTTTACGTTGAAAATTATACTTTTATGTTGAGAGAAAACCTCCATTGAAGCTCCTTCAACGTCACATTGAATCACCTAGTCGAGCTTGCTCCTTCGTCATTCTCACATCAAATCCTTTAGATCTAGGTCGAGCGTGCTCCCTTCATCTATCCCGCTTCCAAATCTCCATCTTTTCCAGCCCTATACTGGCCGTGAACATCCTTCACCCCTACGGCCATCCCCTCAAATTTCGATCGCTTCCGCAATCGCTTCCACCTTGTCGTCGTCTTGCAATCTCCATCAATCGCAGACGCCTATCCAAGGAGTTGCTTCGCCCCACTACGGATTCATCACGATCTCATTCGGGACTTGAGACCTTCTTCATAGCAAGGTCACATCAACCTCTCTTTCCATCTTTTTCTTCTTCCCCATCCTGAAAGTGCAAAGAGAATTTTGTTGAGTCATTGCAATGATAAAGTCAAAGAGCACAAGCAGAGCAATTGCGATGCATACTTGAACTTGTTGTGTGTCATCATGGCTTTCACTTGTCTTGTGATTATCCTCATTAGCTATAGGAGCTGGCCTGGTATGGCTAACCTTGTCAGCATCAGATCCCTTCCATGCTTTTCGTCCCAAACCATATGCCTGCAGCAAAGAAAAGACGTTATTCAGTGTTACAGAGGAGGAAGAATGCGATGCAATGCAATACCATACCATTCGCTTCTGAAGAAGTTGAACACGCAAGCCATTCCTCCAGTCCTTTTCATCATTTAAAGTGACAGCCTGCCAGATTTTATTGTAGAGGAGATAGAACTTTATTATTTATCAAAGCTTAGTATCAATAATATGCATAACTATAACATAAAAGACATATCTACTGACCGCTTTCTCTACTGCCTCCACTGTCTCATATTCCACAAGGACGTGAAGCTGAATTGGATAAATGGTTGGTTTCATTATTTTCATGCTTTGAACAAACTAGCTAGTTTCTATGAGAAAGAAGAATGCCAGTGCCAATGCATACACAATGGAGAACTCAAAAGCCTACACCATAGCTACTCAAATTTTACTAAGAAAACCTGAGCTGTACATGTTAGCTTTTATATCAACAAGAAGGATCACGAGCTGTACATGGTAATCAAACACTTACGCTACAAACCCAGTAAGACAGACAGCAAGAAGTCCAGTGGAATATGTGCTACGCATCTATAATATTAATCTAACTAGTATGAGTCAAACTCACAATAGCAAGTACAAGGTGTAACAAACAGATCTCAGTTGTTATAATGCATACTATACAACTGTCAATAGTCAAAATCAAACATGCTAAATTATAAATTCCAATGATAAATAGTGTTGTATCCTAGATACAACAATAGCTCAATCCTCCATAACAATGGAAGAAAGGATAGAAATGAAAGAGATGAGGGAAGAAGATAAAGAAGAAAAGGATAGAGCTCCTTATAAGCCTCTACAATGGCCTAACAACCTCACCTGCACTTAATCACTAATTACAGAAAATGGCCCAAGTTTACAAACATGCCAGTAAAATTTTCTAACAAGTTAGAGCTGAATCATACAAGTGATCAGAGTAACAACTTGTATTAAGTGACAAGTAACAGGGAACATAATCTAGTAGTAGAAATCATATGTCAAGCATTCCTTAATCCCTTGAAGAGAGTAACCTATATATATGTCTACTATTATGAATATCATAGTATTTTTGCTTGAAAACATTCAGCTTCAATTTCACATGTGGATAACCACACAAACCACAATCACATTGGAAGAGATAAAAACCTATGAAGAATTGCCTACATTTAAACACATGACAAAATATGAAAATCCATCAAATTACCGTCTGGGTTGCATATCTTGGTTGACTGTGTTGTGCTTGCTTCTGTGCTTATATCCTTGCATATCTACTTTCGACATTTTCTTTGTTGAGCATTGCTTTGATTTTGTTGATTGTTGTGTGAGTTGTTTTAGCCTGCTCGTAACCGCCCACACGGCCAGCCAGACTAGTTTCCAGAGTGATTGCTTGTTAAGTTCGGTTCTGCTTACCTGTTTGTTGTTACTCTTTTGCTGTTGTTGTTCGCCTTGATCCTGTGGGTTGCTATTTCTTGCTGTCAGGTACCATGTCAGAAGGTGATATAATCCGTGAAACAGGCCCCGAGATTGCGGAACAAAAGATGCTACGAGAGATACTTGTTGCCAATAAAGTCAGAGATGCGTAGATAGCCGAGCTCATGCGTCTGAGTACAGAGATCTTATCTCGACAGCAACCGTCTTCGATCGCTATAGTAGCTTCTGATCAGGGTCAGTTACAGGCAGAGGAGTTGAGCGCACTAGCCCTGGAAAAGGCAAAGGGTAAAGCCCTGATGCTTCCCTCCACATCGAGTCCAGGCCAGTTGAAACACCTGGAATCGCAGAAAGAAAGCATTGTCGTCCCGTAGCGTCATCGACAATGACGGCCTACGCAGGTCGTGATCCGGGAGGAGGACCCTGCAGCTACAGAGGCGGCTGATGAAAGTTCCCAGGAGGAACATGAGGACGATCAGGTTCATTCAAGTGGTCGACATCGGCAAGCCCGCCAGCCTCCTACAGGTCAACCACCCCGCCAGTTGTCTGGTTCGCATCTTCAGCAGCCTCCGCGTCAGCATCTTCACCGGCAATCTACTATTGTGCCGTTTGATGTTGATGCATTTCAAGATCATCAGAGTATCCGCACTCCTATCTATTCTGATAAGGAGGATTAGTTTGATGAGTATGACCAAGAGGAGGATGAGGGTCAGTTTGGGTATGCTCATGGGTTTCACCCACCATTACAGGATCCCCCTGAGTTACAACAGCACCCTACCAGCTATGTTCCACCTCCTCGTCTGCCTCAGAATCAGGCAGCATATTGGAACGTTGTCTAGTACGGCAACCGACAGCCGGCTCGCCAGCACCAGCGCCCCACCGAGACTGTTGGATCATTTGAAGTTATTCCTCTCTGTTGATTCATATCGTTTGAATGTTTATGAATCGGTGGAATCTCAGTTCCTTCCATGATGCGACCCTGGCTAGCCCTACACCGCTCTACGACAAGCCCTAGATGCCCTAGACCTTGGCGTCCCCCTTGGAGTTACTATTATTATATATTTCTATTTTAGTAGTTTTCCATTTTGGCATGTTGCCATATTTAGCATTTCCTATTTTGTCTTATGCTTGATTTAGTACTTATTATTTATAGTTATTTCTATTTTGGGCGTGTTCTCCTCTTATGCTTAAGAGGGCCGGCCCATTAGTTAGAATAAGGCCCATTAGGCCGAATGCTTGGCTATATAAGCCTTGCCCTATGTTCTTTATTTGGTACGTCAAAGTTTAATCCAAATTGTCAAGTTGAGTTTCTCCTTCTTTGGGTTCGACGTCAACATATCTCTGCTTTTCTTCCTTTCTTCTAACTTCTCAAACTCCCTTCAACCATTATTGTTCGAAAGAATTTGGTTACTATCAAAGAGACGGAATCAGGCTCGCCTTCTACCACGATCCTACAACAAACGTGGTCCGACCCCCCTGCGGATCGCATCATTCCATTATCAGAAATCAGTGGAAATCTCATAGAGAAGCGAAAACAGAATCAAGAAAAACGAGAGAAATTGATATCCGGGTTTGATTGCTCTAATACCATGTAAAGATACTCAAATAGAAGAGAAAACACACTCAACTCCATTGAAGAAAAGAGCAAAAGCATTGTTTACATGAGATGCAAGAAAAGAGAATGCTCTTGTATGTGTCTAACAGAATACAGATCTCGTATATAACAACCTAACAAGGCTTACATTAGCATAATGATATAATACATCATATAAAAAGAAATTACAATTGCTAGAAAAAATATTGAGGAGCATAATACATCACTTTCTCATGATATCTAACAATATCTTAACTATTATATACTATTGTATTTTCATGCCCCTTCAAACATGAGGGCCGATGGAAAAGCCTAAGCTTTGTAAAGGATCTCTTGAAACTGAGGCTGATGAAGTGGTTTTGTCATTACATCAAGAAGTTGATCATGTGTGGAGACATGACTTACACCAAGAGAGCCATGCTTCACCTACTCACAAACAAAATCTAGGAGAACACAAAATTAATTATGTGTGGGGACAATGATTTATATGCATTTGACATGATATATTACCATTCACCATATGTGTGAGTGGTTGTTGGTTTATAATTGAAGCAAATAAAGATTAAATGCATTTGAAAGATAGCGATTGATGATCAAGTTGCCACTTGCCATTGCGAAGGGAGTTCAATCAACACATAACCTGGTTTGAGGCGTATCTGGTTACATTGATGTTTTCAGTACTTTATAAAGTAATTTTTAATTTAGCATTTCATAATCATAAAATATAAAAATCATCTTGAAAGCCCACCTACAAAGTTTGAAGGTATGGGTAAAGCTAGGTTGTTTTGGCCCTAGCCTATAGGTATAATCGCATAAATAGTCCCAACATAGATTTGTAGTAGCGAAAGTTAAACTAGAAAATTTTAAGCTATGTACTCCCTCCGTCCCATTTTATAAGCCCTATTTGTATTTTTGTCACTGTTCACGGTTGAAGGAAATCTTCAAGATTTCTTCCAATATATAAGAAAAAACATAGTCATGTGTGGTCTTGTTTTATTCGTCTCAATGAGTACTTTGATAATATCAAAAAATTATAATTTTTAGGATTATGTAATTAGAGATATTAACGATACAAAATCCGTATCGACGGATGTGCCCGGTCAAATGAGACTTATAAAGTGGGACATAGGGAGTATAAAGGTTAGATCTTGGAAAGCTTTGAGTAGGGTGGAATTTGTACGTGTACGTTGTCTAATCAAATCAGTTACCCATCCAACTCAACACTCACAAGTCACACTCTCAAGGCTTTTCGTACTTGGCGTGGGTGTATGGGTGCTCTTTCTCACTTTCATACTTGCATCAAAGCATTTTCACGCCCACTTTGTGCTCCACATCTCGAACAAGTAACATGCTCAACACTTTTCATTCTATTAAGATCTCCTTAATGAGGCACAAGGCTTGAGCAGCAGTTGTCCGGATTCAATGATATGCCGCCCTCCATCAATGTGACTTGTTGTCCAGATTCATTGATACTCCTAAAACCTTGTTACATCACATTCTTCTATATATTTATTGCTTTGTTGTAATTGCTATATAAAAGCACATGCAATTGTAAACTCAAACTACTTGATTCAATATATCAGTATCTTCTTCCTTCTTCATACGTTAATCTATTTCTATATGGTATTGACAACAATTTTTAATGATATTGGACTAGTAATAATGATATACTGACAACAATTTTTTCCAAATGTACAATTTGGAAAAAATATTGAGGAGCATAATACATAAGCCATATTGGATTAGTAGTGTGTCCGATTTCATAACAAAACTTTATCACATATCAATTTCACAAGATAATGTAGTCTAGGGGTGTTCATCCGGTCCGAACCGGATTTTTTCAAAAATTTGGACCGGAGACCGGACCGGACCTATTCGGTCCGGTCCAATTCCGGTCCGGTCCAGGACCGGTTAGACCGGTTTTTTATTTTTTTTTAAAAATAATTACATTTTTATTTAAAATCTATAAAAAATATCTAAAAAACATATATACTCCTAACTTATTAAATTAAAAAAAAATATCTATAAAAAAATACATATAAATCTCCCAAAAAACATATAAAAACATATGAATTAAAAAAAAAATTAAAAATCCGGTCTACCGGTCCGGACCGGAATCGGATTAAGGAAATTACCTGGACCGGAGACCGGACCGTATTTTCACCGGTCTGGTCCGGTTTTCCGGTCCGGTCCTCTTTTGAACATCCCTAATGTAGTCATTCCAAATATTTACGATCTCATCTTGCGGATGTTATATATTTACGATCTCATCTTGCGGATGTTATGGAAAAGATCCCGTGAGGACGTGATTGGCCGTTAGGAATAAGGATGGATCTCGGCTGTCCGTTTCACCCTTCTTCATTAAAATTTCTTTCCGGCGCGTTCCTTGGCGCGTGCCCCTTTCTTCTTCTTTCTTGTTCTCCAATCCAACAGTATGGCTCTTCTCGAGTTGCTGAAATCGTTGCCGCCGTCTTCTACACTCCATCGATTTGATGAAATCGTCTTCTTCTGTTTGATTGCGCATTCACCTCTTTGATCTGGCATTCATCTTCTTCCTTTGATTCAGTATAAATTTGTTTTTGATTACCTGCTTCAACTGATTTTGACGTGCCAAATTAGTCTCGCCTGTAGATCCCTTGAAATTGGGGTTTTTCTTTCTCGTTTTTGATGGATTTAGGTAAGTTATCGTTGTTGTTGTTGTTGTTTAGTTTATAATATCGTATTTTGCTTCGTATTGCTTTAAATCTCTATAGTTTCTGTTGTTTTTCTTGTTGTTTTAACATATGAACACATTCTCTTTGTATTTCAGATATGAACAAATTTTCTGGTTCATATGAACATATTCTCTTTGTGTTTTAGGTTTACGTACATTCTCTTGGCTTTCGCATATGAACACATCTTTTTATATGTATGCACACATGTGTTTACCTGTCATTAATACATTATTAATTCATCTTTCAATGTATTTAGTCTTTTATATATTATCTGTACATTTTGCATATGCACACAATAATGTTTTAGTGTTTCATATACTGTATATGCACAAAGTGTAAGTTGATGTATGCACACAATAGTGTTAATCATATGCACACAAAGGTGTTTAGCATATGAACACATGTGTGTTAACATATGAACACATCTGTGTTAGCTTATGAACACATCTTAATTTCATCTTTCCATGTAGTTTTAGTGCTTTATATATTATATATGCACACACTGGAAGTTGAGGTGTGCACACAACAGTGTTAATTATATATTATCTATGCACACATGTGTTTTACTTGGCATGAATACAATATTAATTCATCTTTCCATTTAGGTAGTCTTTCATATATTATCTATGCACACACTTGAAGTTAAGTTATGCACACAACAGTGTTAATAATATGCACACATGAGTTATAATATATGCACACAACAATCTGCAACTTATATTTTTGTATTATGTTGGACACATTTTTCAGGAAAGGGTGAAATGGAGGAGAAGAAGGGTACTGTTTCTCCATGCAGTACTATTGAGTATCATTCTCCTGTGTGTGATGATGAATTGAAGCCATATGTTGGACAACTTTTCCCTTCTGTTAAAGCTGCCATTCAGTTTTATCGAATCTATGCAGAAGCATGTGGTTTTTCTATACGTGTGAATTCATCAAAGAAAGCAAAGGATGGATCAAATGTTATCATATGGAAGTATCTAGTTTGCAATAGAGAAGGGTTCAAGCATGTATCTCCTTATGCTGAGTTCAATCCTGCTGAAGGAGATCTTGTTAAAAGAAGGACGGTGTCAAACAGGTGCGGATGTGATGCTAAAATGTGGTTCAGATTCGCAGGAAATGAGGGCTACCGAGTGACACATTTTGTTAGTGAACATACACATCCCATGCTACGGAAGTCTGAAATGCAGTTTTCTAAAAGCAGCAGGAAAGTCACACCATTTCACCAAGACTTCATCATGAACTGCATAAAATCAAATGTCGGTGTTAGCAAGAGTTACAAAGTCTACAAGAATTTAGTTGGTTCATATGCTAATGTAGGTGCTACTGTTGTTGATTTCAAGAATTTTTTGAGAGGTCTTAATTCATACATGGTAGGCTCTGATGCACAAATGGTCCTTGATGACTTCTACAAGAGGAAGGAACGATCTGATTCGTTCTACTTTGACTATTTTGTTAACAAGGAGGACCAACTATGCTTCTTGTTTTGGTGTGATGCTATTAGAAGGAAGAGTTTCTCTTATTTTGGCGACGTTGTTTCAGCTGATGCTACCTACCAACTGAATTCGTATGTACTTTCTTCCTTCACCCTTTAAATCTGTTAATTACATATGCACACTGAAATAGGAAGACATATGAACACAGTAATCAATTACATATGCACATATATGATTTAACACATGGACACATGAGACTTGGGTTATGCACACTAGGTATATGATATGAACACACTGACTTGTAAATTTCTTCATTGCACATGAAGACATTTGTATACCATATGCACACATTAATGCATTTCATATGAATAAATTATCAATAACAAATGCACACAATATTGATGTGTTTACTTTTTATTGATGTTGTAGGTATAACATGGTTTTCGTTCCATTTACTGGTGTTGATAATCATAAAAAGTCTATAACGTTTGCTGTTGGTTTGGTGTTGAATGAAGATATACCTTCTTATGTGTGGTTATTTGATAATTTGAAAAAGGCAATGGGCCGTGAGCCGTATGTGATTCTAACTGACCAAGATGCTGCTGTTAAATATGTTGTTGAGCAAGTTTTTAGTGGTTTTGTTCATCGGTTATGCATGTGGCATATCATGAAGAAAGTCAATCTGAAAGTGAGATTCCCTCATATGACATGTCCTACTACTATTGATGGATTCCATAAGAAGTTTAATGGCATTGTTTGGAGCGAGGAACTTACTCCTATTCAGTTTGAAGAGCAGTGGTCTACTATTATTTCTGAATATGGTCTAGAGATGAATGAGTGGTTGGGAGTTATGTTTGATCTAAGATGTTACTGGATACCTTCATTCTTCCACGATGTTAAGATGGCTGGCTTGTTGAGGACAACGTCTCGGTCTGAAAGCCAAAACAGTTTCTTTGGTAATTTTCTTGGGTCGCAGTCAACTCTTGTTGTGTTCATGATGCAGTTTAATAGTGCAATTGAGTCACAAAGGCACAATTAGAAGAAGTTGGTTTTGGATTCGTCAACTTGCTCTCCACGCTTGAAGACGCCGTTGGAGATAGAAATGCATTGTGCTTCAATCTACATCATCAACATGTTCTATGATGTACAAGAAGAGATTTGTGGTGCTACTTACCAGTGTTCGCTTGTTGATCTGAGGAAGGAAACCGATATTCATCACTATGAAGTTAGCTTCCTAGTTGGGAAAAATTATACAGTTCAACATGTGATTGCTAGTGATGACTACCACTGTTCTTGCAACAAGTTCCTCAGTGTAGGTATTCCTTGCTGCCACATCTTCATGGTATTTAAAAATCTTGATATCAAGTCATTACCTACAAAGTTCATTAATACTCGTTGGACGAAGCAAGCAATTTTATAGCCTCTTTTTGAAGTGGATGGTTCAGTTGACGATGGTAGTGTTCAGATTGATGAGAAGAAGCAATTGGTGACTGAACTTTTGTCAGAGATGCATTATTGTGTTGATATTTTGGGTGACAATGTTGATAAAATGAAGGAGTTTTTGTGTGTGATAAAGGAGCAAAAGGCAACTTTTATGAGTGTAGCAACAGTTGAGACATCTGCTTCCACCTCAACAAGAAATTATTCAAAATATGTAGGTGTTTTACCAGATCAAGTTAATGTTCATTCTCCTCCAAGAGCAAACAACAAGGGCAGGAAGAGACACATTTGGAGTGGACAAGAGATCGGGATAGAAAACTCAAAGAAGCAAAAGAGAACATGTGTGATTTGCAAAAAGTCTGGACACAATTATAAGACTTGCCCTCAATATGAGGATTAGGGAACACTTGTTATAGATTCAAATTTTTAACGGAATATTGATTCAAGTTGTATTTTTTTCGTTAGCTTTTGGTATTCAAACATTCTGTGTTTTCTTTTGTTATTGAAACTTTTACACACTTTTTGTTTTCATGTGCAGAAACTAGATATATTATATGAACACAGTAGGTATGTCATATGCACACACTGGCTCTCATCGTATGCTCACAAGAGCTTTCATGATATGCACACACACCAATCATTACATGCCCACACAAGAACTCAACATATGCACACAGAAGAATCCATCATATGCACACAGAAGAATTCATCATATGCACAAAGAAGAAATCATCATACATTGTTTCATGTGCAGAAACTAGATATAATATATGAACACACTAGGTATGTCATATGTACACACTGGCTCTCACCATATGCTCACAAGAGCTTTCATGATATGCACACACAACAATCATCACATGCCCACACAAGAACTCAACATATGCACACAGAAGAATCCATCATATGCGCACAGAAGAACTCATCATATGCACACATTGCCTTTCAAGATATGCACACAAAATATTACACCATTCGTAGACTTCCTTTATATGCACAAACAAGAATACATATATGCACACACAAGAATTCAACATATGCACACACTAGTTATACATATGCACACGGTAAGCTTAGCATTTGCACACAAAACACTGAATAAATGCACAAAAAATATTAGCATTTTATACATTCACCCACAGAAGCAGTACAATGTTATTAATTACAAACGAAATAAAACCTTCAATTGTCGCTTACCGTAGATGTCTTACTAACATTCAAGCAACTACAACGTTAAATTGTTTTGTTCCAAACACAATGTAACATTACAACATTCATGGCTTTTTCTTGTTGGCTGCATAACTTTTCCTCTTTAGATAGGCTTCAAGCAACTGCTCAAATTTCTTCTTGTGCTCATTGTGCTCACATTTGAGGAAACTAGAGCAGTACTTCACTCTCAAATTGTTCAACTGCTTCTGGGTTTCCTTCAGCAAACTGCTGCGCCAATCTGACAACCCATTCCCTTTGTATGTTTTCATGTGTCTCATGGCAAAATCCCATAGTCTATCTTGTTTTTCCCATCCCTCCAGTTCATCTCTAGTCTCTCAGTGGGAACTTTGTTTACATCAATTATGATTTGAGCTTTCGTTGTCATCTGACTTTCCATGAGAAAATTCACAAATAAAGTTCTATACGACAAAAAAAAAACATAAGTTAGTAATAATTTTCCAATTCAATATTAATAAATTTATCATTTATAATCAAGTTATACTCACCAATTCGCTGGGAACTTCTCCATACTTGTCATCACCTCCGTTTGACGAGTTGTCAATTATGTGCACAACTGGTGTCTTGACATTGATTGCAATCACATAATAGTGTCCATGTGCAGTAATTGGGAAAATGAACTGTTTAATCAATAAAAATAATGTATGTTAGAACATATCAACACTTCTGTGTGCATATGCACCCAGAAAATATGATGACACTTATGCATCAAGTACTTTGTCTGTGTGTGTGTGCATATGCACACACATGCACACAAGTCTTCATATGTAAGACAAGACATATATGCACACATAAGTGTACACATATGCACACAAAAGTGTGGTCATATGCACACAAAAGACTTATGGACAAATCTGCAATGTGCATATGGTTGAACAATTCCAACTTACTAAGTCAATATTTTGGATCTTCAAATTCTTTTTCTTGAAAGCTTGAACAGAGTTAAAGCTCTCCATTAAGCATTTGTTGAACAATATTATTTTTTCCTCTATTGCAACTTATTTTGCCAACACAGTATACATCTGCATGTTTAAGAAAAATGAAGTTAGAAAATGTAATTCGTTAATAATGATATAATTTATTACAGTATGTAATATGTACCATATGCACTGTTGGTAGGAAGAACCTCAATGAAGACGCTGTATCTTTGTATATTTCATTTTCATTTAATATTGCAGTATATCCATCAAAAAGACCACTGTCTGGCCACCTCCCTCCTTTAATGAGGAGAAGTCACTTTTGTAGTATGAGAATTCATTCACTTTGAAAATCACATCGCTGCATGAAACTTATTTCATTAGAAATATGATTTAACATACTTACATACTAAAATTAGATACGCACACAAAAGAATCATAATATGCATACATAAGAATCAAGATATGCGCACACAAGCTTTAATATATGCACACATAAGAATCAATATATGCAAACACAAGTTCTAATATGCACACACAGGCTTTAGTATATGCACACACAAGCTTTAATATATGCACACACAAGAATCAACATATGCATATACACTAACTATCATATGAACACATAATATTTGAAAATAACATGTATATCAACTTACCGGCTTTTTATTCTTGTGTTCATCAGCCAATCGTAGATATTTTTCTCCTCTGTAGTTGCATGCTCATTAATATCAACCTCTCTTGCTTTGAATGGAGATTTCACATATTCTGAAGGATTAGTTATCCTTTTCTGTACGTTATGCACCGGTGTCACATGAGAGTTTCCAATCACAAATGTTACCTAATAATACACACAAACCATTAGAGTCTTGCAAATTATAAAAGGTTCTAATTCAGCCAAATTTTCTTTCTCTGTACCTTCTTTGGAATGGTTGATTTTGTTGCCTCAACTGCTGTTGATTCTTTCGATTCCAGTTTCCTTAATAGTTCCTTCTCTTGAGTAGAAATTGGTGAGATCCCCAAGTCAAATGATGGAACTTCACAATAATCCATTATGTTCTGCAGTATGCACACAAAAGCATTGTTATATGCACACAAAGGATTTAATATATGCACACACAAGGAACAAGATATGCACACACATTAACTATCATATGAACACACAAGTTTTATCATATGCACACACAAAAAATTCTATTCAGATTTTACCTTTTTATTTTCTACAGCCTTTTCTTCTCCTGCCACGACCTTATGTTCCCTTTCTGCCTTCCCAGCCTTCAACATATGCACACAAAATGGTTATTTATATAAACACACAAGTATCAACCTTACGCACACACAATAAATACTAAATGCACACAAAATTCACGCAGTAGGATGTACTATGATTTTTACCCCCCCTCTCTCTCTCTCTCTCTCTCTCTCTCTCTCTCTCTCTCTCTCTCTCTCTCTCTCTCTGATGCCTCCTTAATGATTTGGGCCTCCTCAATTATTTGATAATGCATCTCCCTTGGACGCTCAACCTTCAACATATGCACACAAAGAGTTATTTATATGCATACACAAGTATTATATGCACACATTAGGTTCTACTCTGGTTTTTACCTCTTTCTCTCCTAATGGCTCCTTAACTCCCCCCTCAATTATTTGGGATGGCATCTCCCTTGAACCACCAACCTTCAACATATGCACACACAAGAGATAATTATATGCACACAAAAGTATCAACATATGCACACATAACATTTTATAAGCACACATAAGTTTTAAGATATGCACATTATCTTTACCTCTTTGTCTGTTGAAGCCTCCTTATCTTTGTCGTCAATGATTTGGACATGTATTATACTTGAACCCTTAACCTTCAAAATATGCACACACAAGAATTATGAGGTATGCACACACAAGAGTTATTAGTATGCACACACAAGTATCAACATATGCACACAAATGATTTTTATTATTTTTACATGTTTCTCCCCTGATGACTCCTTATCTTGCTCTTCAATGATTTGGCCATGCATTTCACTTGGACCCTTAAACTTCAACATATGCACACACAAGAGTTATTTATATGCACACACAACGACTCAACATATGCACACACAGATTTATTGTTAAAAGATTTTCTTACCTGATTTCCATCATCTTCTTCCTTGCCATTAATATTTACCTCCTTCATGATTTCTTCTTCATTATGAGGCTCCTCTATGTTTACCTGGTTTTGTTCTTCCTCATTTTCTTTTTCCTTGTCATTTACAATTTCTTATCCCTTTTCAATGTCGCTGGCCTCCTCCATGTTTTCTTCGTAAGTGTGAGGCTCCTCCATGTTTCCTCGTTCTTCCTTATCATCATCACTGCCAACAATCTGGGATTCGTGCATGTTTTCTTCATCATTGGTTTTCTTCATTAGAAGGTAAACACATGGATTAGTACTCGTTATATTGTAATAAAATATATAGCAAACAAAAACACATTATTAACTTACTTCACCGTAATTCCTTGATACTTGTTGAACAAAATCCGACAGTCCAGGTACCCATATAGATCCCTCATGCTTCTCTTTTTTCCTTCCAAGTTTTATCAATTTCATCCAAGCACTTTACAGCTTCATCCCAGTATTCAGATTGGTTGTCAAAAACGTCATCATCAGTTTGTGACAAAGACTCCGATCTCAGCTTAATATTTAAAATCTTCTCACAACCAATGTTCACCTTGTTCAGTAAACCATTGTGAGCAAGCTGTGGTGGTGTCCCCTTGTTCTTATTCACAAAATTTCTAATCTTGACAACCATTTCTTCAGCATCATGTAGATAGCCCTTCATGAATGTCTTGAGTTCGTCGTCATTTGGAACAGCATCATTCTGTTTATCTTGGACAGAATATGTCTCTGCCTGCCTTGTTGATTCATTTTGATCATGAAACTGAGGTCTTCCCCTTACAAACCCTCTCCCAAATCCACCATGGATTAACTCTTCGTCTTCTCTTTTCTTTAGGGTCTTTGTGTTCCAGTTATTGATTATTGGAAATTTCCTCTCAAAAGGCTTTCCTTTGAACACCATTTGGTCAACATATACCAACTGCAAAGAAGTGATATGCACACATTAAGATGTGAACAAAGAGATAAACACATAGTAGAAGACATATGCACACAACACTGTAAGCATATGCACTCAACACCATAAGCATATGCACACATCACGAGACATGTGTGTGCACACAGATATGCACACATCACGAGACATGTGTGTGCACACAGATATGTACCCATTTATGTCCATGTGCACACACACCCATTTATGTCCATGTGCACACACAAGTGTCTGCACATGCACACACACCCATTTATGTCCATGTGCACACACTTTGCACACACATGTGTGTGCAAATTCTGTTCATCAGCAAACATTCACACACAAGTGTGTGCATGTGCACACACAAGTGTGTGCATGTGCACACACAAGTGTGTGCACATGTGTGTGCACATGTGTGTGCACATGTGTGTGCACATGTGTGTGCACATGTGTGTGCATATCTGTGTGCACACACAAGTGTCTGCACATGCACACACCCATTTATGTCCATGTGCACACACTGTGCAAAAGCACACACTTTGCACACACATGTGTGTGCAAATTCTGTTCATCAGCAAACATTCACACACAAGTGTGTGCATGTGCACACACATGTGTCTGGATATGCACAAATAAGTAGTCATATATGCACACAAATTTTAGAAATAATGAATTCAAAGAAATAAAAGTTTTATTCTTACGAGTAGTAGTAACAGAGGTCCCGTGTATGTTTTTGTTGTACTAGATTTCCAATTACCTCCACACTCAACAAGCTTGTCAAAGACAAAGACACTCCAATTATATTGGCTTATATTGTCAACATCATCTAGGAGATCAAGTATCTCAAACTTCAACTTCTCATTCGCATGTCCATCCACCACCGAATTGACAAAAAAGAGGATGAAGTACCTCTTGAACCAAATACCCCCTTGATAGGTCAGCATCTTGTCTTTGATATTACTGAGCACAATACTTCTCGTTGTCTTGTTTGGGAAGTCGTCAGCTAACTTGACAAGGATTTCTTTGTTGCGTAATTTATCGGGAGCCACAATTCTGATGTTGCCCTTCGGAATGTCGAGGTAGTCATGTGCATCATTCTCAGTAACCAAAATCTCTGCAGAACCCTTTAACTTGATGGTGCATTTACATTCATCAAATTTGCTAGCAACATATAGGTCTAGCCTCCCTGGCAAGTCTTCGACCTTCCACGCAAGCAATGCTCCAAATCCCATGTCTATAACAGCTTGTCTCTGAGCAGCACTGAAATTCTGTTCATCAACAAACATTCGAACAAGTGTTCTTGGGGATTTTCTACATAACAACCGAGGGTTATCATTCCTAGCTTCAGTTATCCCTTTCTTCACCTTCAATTGTTGCTTTGATACCTTCTCAGTGTCCTTCTCCTACTTTTTCCCTCTCTTTGATACCTTCTCAGTGTCCTTGTCCTCCTTTTTCTGTTTCTTTTGTCTAGATACCTCTGGTTCTGTAGGGATTTTCTTCCTCTTGCCTTTTTGTTTGTGTTTTTCAGTAACTTCCTTCTCTTTTGCTTCAGTGTGTGATGGCTTTGACTTCTTTGTATATCTCGGGGATTTTCTTGTTCCTTCTCTTTGTTTATTCCTTCTTGTTTCTGTGCCCAAAATAAAAGAAACACAATAATATTTAACATATGAATACATAAGTATTAAAGTGTTGTACACAGTGTACACAGCATATACACTTGTCTCAAGGTTTGCACACACAATATGAACACACATTAACTCATAGTATATGAAGACGAACATTATCATTGTATGCACACAAAAGCTTTAGTTAAATCATATGCACACACATGTTTCAACCATATGCACAAAGATGTTTTTATCCTATTTGTCATATGCACACAACACTTCAACATTTTGCATATGCACTCACAAGTGTGTGCATGTGCACATAAAATTTTAAGAAACATGCACACACAAGTTAAACACATATGCACACACAGTAAAAAGTCATGTGCACACAATTAAAAATCATATGTACATGTGTGTATATGCACACACAAGACTCATGCACAAATTTGCATATGCATAGACAAGTGTGTTTGCACATACAGTTATAAGAGATATGCACACACAAGTTAAACACATATACACACATAAGTTAAACACATATGCACACAAAGCTATTTTACTAACCAAGGGGAGTGTTTGTTGGAGGAGTGAATTCGCAACTAGAATCTTGTTGTTGTGTAGATGTTTGTCCTCCTTGATACACAACCATCATAGAAGCTGATAGATCCATCCCTCTCAGATCTGTGGAGTCTACTCTCTCTTCTTCTTCAGATTCAGAACTATTATTTTGTATTTGTCTGTTGGCCAACGTTTTTTTGATCTTCTTGTTTGTTCCATTCACACCTATTAAGTACATATATTCAAAACGTACATTTCATATGCACACCTATTAACTAGAGATATTCAAAGACAAATATGTTTTCAAATGCACACATATTTACAATATACCTTGTGTTAGTGAGAAAGTTGGTGTTTTGTTCTCTGTAGATCTGTTATTCCTTTGCTTTGTTCTCAACTCCCTATTTGTCATGGATGATGATGTTGGGCTTTGATTTGGATCATATGCAGACACATCCTATTTGTCATATGCACACAACACTTTAACAGTTTACAACAATCTATTTCACTACAGACAATAACATAGTTAAATCATCTGCACACTCATGTTACAACCATATGCACACACATGTTTTTATGATATGCACACAACACTATAACATTTCATAACAATATATTTCACTACAGACAATAACGAAGTTAAATGATCTTCACATGCATGTTACAACCATATGCACACACATGTTATTACTGTATGCACACAACTCTAAAAAAATTTAAAACACAATCTAAAGAATAGAAGCACATGAATTTTGTAGGAATCAGTTTAAACTAGAAGATTTATATAGGTTTTACAGTTTTCTTCATACTTGTTGTGCTTTCTCGTTTCTCGATTTTGGCATTTTTGACTTGTTTTTGTTCTTTCTTCTTTTGATACTTGAAAATCCACTAAAAATCTTAGAAGATGAACAAGAAATCTGCTTGAAGGAGTCCAAATCGCGCGGAACAAAGTAGGAAAAAAACTGAAATTCGAGCGAAAGAATGTTAGATGTTGAGAACAAGCATCAAACTGAGAAGAAGCGCTTGAAATCGCTTAAACGTACTGCAAAGCATGATGAAATAGATACATTACCTTGCGTTTGAAAACTTCTCTTGAAATCGCTCGAAATCAATCTTTGAAATCGCCTTAGTTGGGTGTAAATATGAAATCGCCCTAGTTTTGCTCTCCTTCCCTCCCGTTAACTGTCTCGTACTCTATTTTATGATTGTGTCGCTTGAAATTCTTTTTATTTAAGAAGCACATGTCTCCAGGCTGAGAGCGTGGCGGTTTCTCATCTACCAACACGCAAGCATTCATTTCCTAATTAAAAAAAAAAAATGGTTCCTTGACTTCATTCTCCACCGGCTCCGTCAGCTCTGTGCTCTCTAGCGGTGATCAGAATCCCCACCCTCTCCTCCGGCGATCCTTCGATGGAGCTAGATCTCGATTCCATTCTCCACCGCCACTGCACTGCCGGCGCCACAAGTATCACAGACTCCGACTCCGACGACGATCTTGACCCCTCAGCTCGCCGAACCGTCGACGACATCCTCAACGAGTCCGATACTTCTTCCTCTTCTCCAACACCATCTTTCCACGCCGGCGGTCTATCCTCTCCTTCTCCTAAGAAACCAGACGATTACAGTTCCAAATCGGATTCCGGAGCGGACGAGGATGACGTCGGTTCGGTGTATAGCAGCGTTACTACCAGCACCACTAGAATCAGAACCGCAGGTTTTGGAGTGGGATCTGCCACTAGAAATTTAAACTCGAAGCCTGAGTCGCCCCAATTGGATGATAATAATTACAATTCTGGCCGATCGAGGTATAATCTGCTTCAGAGATATAAGTCCGATGAATTCTCCGCTTTCTCAAATCGCAGGCCGCCAGTTCCGTCTCTCTTCGGCGGCGGCATGAGGTCGAGTGCTAAGCCTGGAGCAGCGCTGGCGGCGGCTGCGGCGGCGTCGAGGTCAATTCCCACGCCTCACGCTGCCGCGATTAAGTCTAGGAGGGCCATGAGTGTGAGCTTGGAGGGCAAGGTGTCGAGTGGTGACGAACTGTTGGGGTTTGATAGGGTTAGTGTGAGTAGTGTTCAAGATGAGGTAAAATTGGACGAGGCGGATGACCAAATGAGTGAATTTCAATCTGCTTTAGTTGGTCAGAAGGCGAGTTTGGATAATAATATCGAATTATCTGACAAGGATGTCATGGAACCCATTACAAGCTGTGCTATTGAATCATCCGAAGAGTTTAACAGGACGGAAGTGGATGAGTTGGGAACAGATGAATTTGAGAAGATAGCTATTGGGCAAGAGGTTTCAGTGTCGACTTCAATTGCGATGGAGGAAACATCATCGAATCATGAGCATGAAGTTGATCAGAATTCGGAGGAAAACATTGCATTATCAAGTTCTCATAGTGTACATCATGAACAAAATGTTTCCATGAGCTATCCAGACTGGGACGTGGTTGATTATGAGGAATCTAAACCTTCAAATTCTGCACATTCTGCTGAAGATGGAGAAGGTCTTCCCCTAGAATCAGCAAAAGAACGTGAAACATCAGAGTTTCATGATGTGGTGAAGGACACGCCTGAATCCAAAAATGAGGAAGTGGATTCCATAAGTGATGATATTACCAGGCTTGTTGAAGATAGGCTTGCACAGCTTGAGAGTGAGAGATCTATTAAAAGGACAGATGAAAAACTTCAGTCTTCAAAAGGGCCGTTGGAAGTAGCTGAAGAGTTGGAAAAGAAACAAGCCTCTACGGGACTCCACTTAGAGGAAGGTGCTGCTGCTCAACCGATGAGGCTTGAAGGAGTTCGGAGGGGTTCAACTGTTTTGGGATACTTTGATGTCAATGCTGGAAATAATGTCACTAGAACCATCTCCTCTCTGGATTTTAGGCGAGATCATGGTTCTCCAGAGGTTCTGGCAGTGCATCATAATTATATTGCAGTTGGAACATCGAAAGGTGTCGTCCTTGTTTTGCCCAGCAAATACTCTGTTTATAATCCTGACAACATGGATTTAAAGGTTGCTTCTTCTTCCACTAAAGAGTTACATTTTCTTCTTCATTGTCTTGTTTTGCTTGCTGCTAGACTCAATAAACAGCTTTGAGCAAGTCTGAGATAAAATGCTACACTTTTCGCGTGATGTTCTAAACTATGATGCATATGTATTCAGATTTCATTCCTTGGTCTGGATGGAGATAAATCTCAAGCCTCAGTAACTTCTTTATGCTTCAATCTGCAAGGTGACATGATTTTAGCTGGATATGGAGATGGTCACTTCACATTCTGGGATTTGCAGAGGGCAACTGCAGCAAGAGTTGTGACTGGAGAACACAAAGCACCTGTAGTTCATACTTTTTTTCTTGGACAGAAGGCAGTTACTGGTGACTGCAAAGGCTTAGTTCTGCTGCATTCAATTTCGGTAATGCCTTTGCTTGGGAGGCTCAAGGTTGAAACACAGGTGAGGTTTGTCTCTTTCAATAGTGTGCAACATTCGATTAAACATTACAGTTCTCTTAACTGAATTTGAGGATTAGGGAAAAGCTTGCATTGAATAATTGCTTGAAGTGTTAATCTTCTATGTTAATGATGTACTTATATTAGCCTTCAATTGAGACAGTGTCTTCTTGATGGACAAAGAACGGGCACAGTGCTTTGTGCTTCTCCACTTGTTCCTGATGTCTTTGCTGGAGCTACTTCATTAAATTATCAGGGCAGTTCTACAAGCTCTGCCAGTAGCTTTGGGGGGTATTCTGCTTGGAAGCTCTTTAGTGAAGTTACCTCATTGTCTGAAGATGGCGTTGTGGTCTTCATTACATATCAAACTGCACTTGTGGTACGAATCCCTTAAATAATTACAGAAGTTCCAAGTACTATTTGTCTGTAAGGTAGAACTGAAAACGATCTTTTTGAAGCTTTAATGAAGCCATGAGTGTTTGTTTTAGGTGAGGCTCACTCCTTCTTTGGAGGTGTATTCCCAACTTTCCAGACCAGAAGGTGTGAGGGAAGGTTCCATGCCCTATGCAGCTTGGAAATGCACAACACAGTTACAGGGTTCTCCTGTAGGTAAGTATCATTCATGTGTTATCTTACTCTTCGTCATGTAAGAAGCATGCTAAGATATCTCCTATTTCAGAGACTACACCTGTGGAAGCATCAGAAAAGATTTCATGGCTTGCAATTGCATGGGATAGAAAGGTGCAGATTGCGAAATTAGTGAAATCTGACTTGAAGGTTTGTGGCAAGTGGACACTTGACAGTGCAGCAATAGGCTTGACTTGGCTGGATGATCAGGTATGCAAATGTACAAGTTGCATGTCATATGTGTTTCTGTCTTCTCTCATAAAACTTGGATTGGTCTGATTTGATCCTTCCCTGCAGTCCCTTGGTTTAGTAAGTAGTAACCCTTCTTGCTAGAGAACTTAAATATATGTGTTTTTATACAATTATATTCTGTGGAACGAAGTAGATTTAAATTGGATTTCTTCCTTTTCTCCGGCAGATGCTGGTGATTCTCACCTTGACAGGACAACTTTGCTTGTTTACAAGGGATGGGAAATTAATCCACCAAACCAGTTATGCTGTGGACAGATTTGGTGGAGAAGATCTCATTGCTTATCATACACACTTTAGTAATATCTTTGGGAACCCTGAAAAATCTCATCACAACTGTGTGGCATTAAGAGGGGCTTCCATTTATATACTTGGGCCTGCACATCTTGTTGTCTCTCGACTTCTTCCCTGGAAGGACCGAATTCAGGTTTTGCGCAAAGCTGGTGACTGGATGGGTGCCTTGAACATGGCAATGACACTATATGATGGTGAGGCACATGGTGTGATTGATCTTCCTAGAAGCTTGGACTCTGTTCAGGAGGCTATAATGCCTTATCTTGTGGAGTTGCTCTTTGCATACGTGGATGAAGTATTTTCTTATATATCTGTGGCATGTAATAACCGAATTGGAAAGACTGAAGATTTAGATGGCTCAGTCAGTATGAATAGCTCCAAGCTATCTGAGATAAAAGAGCAATTCACACGCGTTGGTGGTGTTGCTGTTGAATTTTGTGTGCACATCAAAAGGACAGATATCCTTTTTGAGGACATCTTCTCCAAATTTATCACAGTTCACCATAGAGGTATGTTTCCCTGTCCTTTTCACTGGAGATACGTTATTGATATCTTGAAAAACTCCAGTTTATCTTTAATGATCATTATACTGATTTACAAAGGCCATCTGAACTGAACTCACGAAAAATTCTTATGTTCGATTCCAAATGGCTCGCTGACATATCTGTTTGTTGATCCCCATACCTGGAACTTCTGTGTTGGTCTTATTCCGTAAGAATAGAAATATCTAGTGGACTGATGGAAGCTATTCACCAAGCTGTTTAAAACTTTCATTCTTTTGTGATGCATGGTAGGCGTTAAACCTTGACTTGTTAACGCAGATAGAGAAAATTGTTTATTGATTCTGTTTTTTTAGCTAATTAACTTAGCATGGTCTTTTTTGACCCTGGTATTTAAGATTTTCCTCTTTAGTGTTTCTAAATAATGAGAGGCATAAATGAAAATCATATGTGAAGCATGTATATAGTAAGTACTATTTTTTTCACATACTAGGATGTCTTAAGCTGTAATTTTTCTTGAACATGCTTGAAGGTTATTCACAAGTAAACTTTTAACTAGAAGGATTCATTTAAATGTTAAAACTCTCACTTGTAATGGGACGTGCAACCTTCCACTGAAAGAATTTGTGTTTAGTTGATTAGGGCCAGTGACGTGTTGGTTGATATTTCTGGAAGTTTCCCCTTTCTGTTAAATTAGATGTTTGGTTGATAATATATGGACCTATATTTTAATATTGGTATTATGCTCCCTTAAAGATACATTTCTGGAGCTTCTGGAGCCATACATTTTGAAGGACATGCTTGGATCATTACCACCTGAGGTAACACAGGAGCAAAGTGTTTGTGCATTTGAAGATATTTAATAAGCATTTGCTAATTCTGTATTTGATCTATGAAGATCATGCAAGCACTTGTGGAGCATTATAATTGCAAAGGCTGGTTGCAACGAGTTGAGCAATGTGTTCTTCACATGGATATTTCCTCCCTGGACTTCAATCAGGTGATACCACATTTTCTATTTTGAGGTCCTGCAGTGACTTTGTGCTGTAATGATAGTTAAAACCATAGACTAGTTTCCATTGCGGCGTGAAACTTTTGTATTAATGATGTATAAAAGCATTTGTAGGTTGTCAGGTTATGTCGGGAGCATGGGCTGTATGGTGCCCTTATATATCTTTTTAACAAAGGATTAGATGATTTCAAAACACCTTTAGAGGAACTGGTTGCAGTTCTGCGGGATAGTGAAAAAGAAGTTGCTTCTGCCCTTGGGTATGTGATTTGCTAAACATTGCACATCAAATTCTGAATTTCTTGATGAAGTGATTCCTTATTTGAAAAATCATGGATACAGATATCGGATGCTTGTTTACTTGAAGTATTGCTTCATGGGTCTTGCATTCCCACCAGGTATAATATTATTTGGCGATGGTGGCTACTGGCTAGGCTTCTTACAAGTTACAACATGAGCTGTTTTTTTTTATGCCGTGCATTTAACATGTGCAGTTAGCACGCTCGTTCTGCATTACCAGTTACCATCATGTCATGTTTTGTTTTTATTATCCTCAAATTAAGTGGAATACGTAATAGTTTCTCTAGTTAATTCCATTAGTGTATTTACATGAACAAAACAGAATACTTGCATCTACCCAAGGATAGTGTAGGAAGCCTTTAAGGGGAACCTTGTATTTTGAAACTCAATTGTCTCACCATGTGGATCCAGACTATGCACGGGCAGACTTCGGGGATGGTTATGTACTTGAGCCTGAGCTGTGACTGTTCTCTTCATTGAACATAATATGGAGAACCTTTACTCTAAAGTTCTGACTTTATAGTGATGAACATATTTGTAAAATTTAGTTATTCTTTTAATAAATTGAATCTACTTCTTTTTAACATCTAATTCTTCTATAAACACCTACAGGGCATGGAACTCTGCCCTCTGCTCATATTCCTTCTCTGAGGACAGAACTTGTTCAGTTTCTGCTGCAGGATTCTGGTGTTCCGAAAAGTAGGCCAATTGCAAGCTTAGTTTCAACTGGGTCATATATAAACTTGTATTACTTGTTAGAATTAGATACAGAGGCTACATTGGAGGTTCTGAAGCATGCATTTGTGAAATATGAAAAGCTGGGAGATTCTATGGAAGGTTCTTCTGATGCAATTATTATGCCTCCCACAGTGAGCGAAGTAACAGATGATAGTCATTTACTCCAGAAAACAGTTGATTCTCTTGTCCACATTCTACATATTGATATTTCACGAGCTGTCAGATCTGCTGGAAATGACGATACTGGGTCAGGAATATGGCCTTCAAGAAAAGACATAGGTCATGTAATTGAGTTCATTGCAAGCTTTGTTGCATGCAAGAGAGCTATTGTGTCGAAGAGTGTCTTGAGTCAGATATTGGAGTACTTGATTTCAGAAAATATTGTATCACCAAGTGAGCCCATTGTGAAGAACGAATCTGCAAAGAAGAGGGAAAAACAGGTGCTTGCTTTGTTGAATGCAGTTCCTGAGACGGATTGGAACGATTCTTATGTCTTGCACTTGTGCGAAAATGCAGAATTCTACCAGGTAAGTCGTGGTATTTTTATTTGTTTCTTGTTTTGTGGATGGGAATCAGCAAGGAACTTACTTCACTTGACCAAATAAGGCCAGCAAATAGTACAAAGAAAGTTAAAATTAGAATAAACAAAGATGGAGAACAAAGTATATACTTTGCAATGTCCTACATCTTAGCCTTTCTCTTGTTTGTCTTTCCTATTGAAGGTTTGTGGCCTAATTCATAGTATCAGGCAAAGGAATCTTGCTGCTTTGGACAGCTATTTGAAGGACATTGATGAACCTATTTATGCTTTCTCCTTTATCAACACTACATTATTGAATTTGAGAGACGTGGATTTTTCTGCTTTCCGGACAGAAGTCATTTCCCGCATCCCTGAGCTTACCATTTTGAGCAGGTGATGCATTATGGTGTAGTCTCTTGTTAGTTCTGTTTGCATCCTAAACGATAAAGAATTGTATATCCTCAAATTTCCTTTTTTTCTCTTCTCACTGTAATTGCGTGTTATTCAAATTTGTAGTCTTCTACACGTCTACCTATTATTTCGATTCTCTTAGTTTCAGTATCTTCTATAAAGACTTTCATTTTTATTGTGTTACTTGTATTTCATTTTTTTATTATTATTCAGAGAATGCACATTGCTTTTGATCGTTGATCATTTAAATGACGAGAGAGGACAGATTCTCTCCAAGCTTCGCCCACATCCTAGAAGTCTCTTCCTTTACCTCAAGACTGTTATTGAGGTTCATGTATCTGGCACTCTCAACTTCCCTTGTTTAAGAAAGGATAATAGCATTGGTCATGGTGGAAATGAGATTAGGCATCAGCAAAATGGACTGGCAACATATTTGGAACGGGTTTCTGATTTTCCAAAGTTACTGCGTGACAATCCCATTGAAGTTTCTGAAGAAATTATTGAAATTTATTTTGAGGTAAGATTACAGTTTTATTCTGTTCAGGTTCACTGTGGTGTTTAATTGAGAATAAAAACTGACTAGCAAGGGTGCTACCACCTCTTTTTATGGTTGTGAAGTTACTCTTTTTATATTCAATATAATTTACACCTTAAGTAGTTTTTGTTTCCTCTAAACAGCATAAATGGATCGGTTTTTGTGTTTGACCAGTACTTTTAACTTTTTATCCTATACCCTTTGAACCCTCATCTTTATGTTGTCAATTATTCCAAGAAAAAGGTCCTGCATCTGGGTAGTTTTGGATTAGTACATTTTTTCAGTTCTTAGCTCCTTATACTATGGTCTCCTGTCTGAAGTTTGAACTTTAAACATGCAGCTATTGTGCCAGTTTGAACCTGATTCAGTTCTTAAGTTCCTCGAGACCTTTGAAAGTTATAGAGTAGAACATTGTTTGCGCTTGTGTCAACACTATGGTGTTGTTGATGGAGCTGTTTTCTTGCTGGAAAGGGTGGGCGATGTTGGAACTGCACTTCAACTTACTCTTTCTGGCATCAATAGCAAATTCATGATGCTTCATGCAGCCGTGGAAACTATAGTTTCAGATGTGGCAGCGACAAACATCTCTAATATGGAATATTTGAAGGGATCTTTAGGGTCAAAGGAGGTAGGTATTAATTTTTGTTATTTGCTATATTGTGTATGTTCTTGTTATGCTTAATTCTAGTTTTTCTGCCTGATGACTTGTCTATGCTTGCAGACACAAGACATTAGCAAAATATTGCATGCATGTATTGGACTCTGTCAGCGGAATACTCCTCGTTTGGATCCTGAGGAATCAGAAACCCTCTGGTTTGAGCTGCTTGACACGTAAGTTGAATGTCTCTATATTGGTACTTGGAAGTAAATTCTAGTTGGTGAATTTGCTTTCTGTGTTCCCTACTAATATAGTCACTTTTGAATGCAGTTGCAGGGCAGTTTGTCATATAATTATCTTGATTTGTCTGCCAGTGATGTTAATTTAACACAATGTTGGAACATGAAGCAGATAAATTCGATTTTGTTGATTTAAGCAAGGTGGACCTATTTGTATGCAGGTTTTGTAAACCATTAATTCTTTTTGCGGAACAAAGTGAAGTTCAAACGATCAATAAAGATAAAATAGAGACAGATGCTATCACGTGGAAGATCCCTAAAGCCCGAAAGAGTACTCCAATTCTGAAGCGGTTATTTGCACAATTCATTAAGCAGATTGTTGAAGGGATGATAAGATATGTGCGCCTCCCATCCATTATGGCAAAACTTCTTGCTGATAATGGTAGCCAGGAATTTGGTGATTTTAAGCTTACGATACTGGGAATGCTTGGAACTTACGGGTTTGAAAGAAGGATTCTGGTAAGCTTGGAAGTCTTGTTAGGCATCCTAGCTCATTTAACCCATGATTGAATATATAAACTATTGCGGTCCTTGATCTTTTTATCTGAACATCTGGATTCTGTTTAACACTGCACGAGTTCACTCACTTCATTCCTTTTGCTATCGTTCAGATGCACCTGTCATGTCAATAGTTTGAATTAAATTATAGTAACATGTTGGCATGGGATGAAACCAAGTAATACTACTGCTCATTGTTTAGGTATTGCAATGCTAAATGACTGATCTCTCTTTATTCTGGTACTGTAGGACACAGCGAAATCTTTAATAGAGGATGATACCTTTTACACTTTGAGTTTGCTCAAGAAAGGAGCCTCTCATGGGTATGCCCCCAGAAGCACACTTTGCTGCGTGTGCAATTGCCCTTTCAACAAGTCTTCTGCTGTTAGAGTTTTCAACTGTGGTCATGCAACACACATGCAATGCGAGCAAAGCGAAGAGGGCACTTCTAGTCGAAGCTTTTCTACCGGGTGTCCCATATGTGCTCCCAAGAAGAAAGTTCAGAACTCCAGAAGTAAAATGGTAGAACATGGACAGGTAAATAGAGCTTCGTCAAGGCCACAGAAAGGACAAGGAACCTCTTTACAACTTGCATATGAAAACGATGGCTTGGATAACAACCGTGGGATGCCTCAATTTTCAAGGGTATCTCCTTATTCCGGTCTACGCTACTACTACAGTATTCATTGTTTACTATATTGTTTAGATGACATTTGTGTTCTTTTGCAGTTTGAGATCTTAAATAATCTTCAGAAGAACCAGCGACTAATTCAGCTCGAAAACGTTCCTCAGCTAAGGCTTGCACCACCAGCTGTTTATCATGAGAAAGTCGTCAAAGGCGCCCACCTAACAGCAGGATCGAGTAGTAGCAGTGTCACTAATACCCCAAAACCAAGCAAAAACAAGCAGCTAAGCGAAATCAAAGCAAAGGCATCTTCAATTCGGTTTCCTTTGAGATCAAAAATATTTGGTACACTCCCTCTCTTATAATGAGCATACCTATAATCTGAAAACTTAGGACGGATTACAAGCAACTCTTTCGACTATATCTTTCTTGTAGGGAAGGAGAAGTCCGTTGTGGTATGACAGCCACACGTAAACTAACGTGAACACGAGATCAGCCCCAATGAAACAAATGGGGACAGCGGATCGTTTTATCGTAACCAACCGTTTTTTCGGGAGACTGATGAGATGCTGGAATCTGCTTTGTAGGTTTTTGTTGTTGTACACAGCTGCTGTAACTTTCTTTGTACATAGCAAAGATAGGTAGACAAGGCAGATTATTAATTTAAATGTCAAAGAGAAATCCTGGTAAAACTAACGTCATTGAGGCAGTTGCAAGTTTTGGCACTAATATTGGATTATTGTGGCTTGACTTCCATGGATCTCTTTTATAGTCCTTTTTAGAGCGAGTTTGCTATGATTCATTGAACCGATCTTGCAAGTGCCATGTAAGGTATCTCCAAAGTATCATTTGCTACTGGTTAAAACTTTTGAAATTTTTGCAGTTAGGTGCTTACATAATAAATGTTAACTATAAAATTTTCAAAATCAAGATCATAAAAAGCCAAAACCATATATGATTTGTCGAGTTGCTTTACGAATCTTATAATAGGAGATTGCTTTACATGTAACAGGATGCAAATGCCAAAAAGAAGGGTAGAGGGCCCAACCGGGTTCGAACCGGTGACCTCTTGATCTGCAGTCAAATGCTCTACCACTGAGCTATGGACCCGTTGTTGATGCTTAATAATTTTAAATATTCATAACGATCAGTATTTTTTCATATATTTGGCAGTTATAAAAACAAGTTAAACATCACGCATTTTTTTTACATAGTTAAGAATTATGATATCTTTATTTAAGAGGTCTAGTTTGGTGCATCTGTAGGTTTCTTTGAACTTTTCTAGCGCATGACAGAAAGTTAGTCGCGAATTAACTTTTGTTTTTACCATGTCTGCAATCTGGTTGTAGATAAAAATATTAAAAAAGATTCAAACTTGTTCGTTATCTGTTTTCAGACAACAACCAATTACCCAAATAAATAAATCTAATTTATTTTGTCTACTATCTCATAGCGGACAAAAGAACCTACAAAACTAAAATCCAATTATTTGGAGCGGGTTCATTTTACACACATATGGGTTGTCCGCTTAAAGTTTAAGTACAAACACACACATCTTCATTTAGAAAATCTTTATTCATATCATACACAGTATAATAACAAAGCGTAATATTTGCATAAAAACCTCTCCATCAAGAAAATCAAGATAGTTATATTCATCTCCACTAGACGACGACCTTCTAAAATCAAGACAATTAATATCCTGAATAATGGGTTGTGAGAGCACAAAGAATTTTCTTACATGAATGACCGTATCTATAAACAATAATATGAAAGACAAGATTTTCTCTTACATTATTATTTTGTCCGCTCGACTGTTACATCAAACCGGTCCGGTTTCGACGGATAGGAATCGAACCCGTACAGCTTATCCACTTCATAGTATTGGACAAATTGAACTAAATCCGATTTTGCCCGCTAACCCGTAGCGGGAAAAAACGAGCTTTGTCTGCATCCTGGTAGCGGACTGGTGTGCAAATAAAATAGCTCAGGCGCGCGGAACAACACCCTTTTTTATGAAGAGAAATCCACCTTATTCGGTTTATTTGGGGTTGAAAATGGATTTTAGTTTGCATTTGCATTTGAATTTCGGTCTAGACTGCCTGGACTTGAATGTTGAGGTGAATTTTGGAATGGACTTGAATGTTGGGGTGAATTTTGGTGTTGTGGTGAACTTGGGCCTGCATTTGAATGTTGGGGTGAATTTTGGAATGAACTTTGGCATGAATTTGAATTTGCGGGTGGATTTAGCTAAGGTGGCCAACGACTCAATGGCACATAATTAAACAATAATATCTCATATTTCCAAAGATCGAGCTCCTTCTTGAAATGCCCAATTGTGGTTTCTTCTCCTTTGAAGACGAACTTAAGATGTGTCCTTGTCATCGTGGGAAATAAAGGGAAAGAGGTTTTAAGGGGAATGGTGGGAATCAAACCCGCGACCCGTGCAGAGTCCTTCCTAGAAGGTTTGTCCACTCCTCATTGAACCTAGGATGTATCTGATTCTTGGTACCCCTGCCCCTCGTCACGACGTCACACCTGTAACCACCAGTGCACTCTCCCTCTTTCTACTGCCCACCAGCCCCACCCCTTCCCCCTCTTCACCCAACCACCGCCATCTGACCACCAGGCACGAGTATCACTACACACACAGCTCACCAGCCCCACAAAATCTCCCCTTCACTGGCACTTGCTACCTCTACCAGTTTACCATCATCAAAGCTCCAACACGCCAAAATAAAAAATGAAAACAAGAAGAGATTGCCCACCTACTTTTCTCTCTACTCACAACTTCATCACATTCATTAATCCACCGTACCCAAATCTCAAAACTTCTCCCAAATTTCAAATCAGTTTCAATCTGCTACTTTGAACGTGAACTCAGACCTCCCCCCTAAGAATTTAATCTATAGATCTTTTTTTTCTCTCTATTTTCTATTTCCCCTAAAAAATATAGCAACAAAGGTTGGAAATCCCTCATTACCCCCGTCACCTTCTTGGCCGCCCCCATCACCTTCTCTGCCACCCCATCACCTTCTTGGTCACCCGTCACACCTTCTTGGGCTAGGCCTTCCCCGATAAAGAAAGATAGCTAGGTTGATTCCCTGTCTGAGTACCCCATCGAAGAATCGACTGATTTGGGGTTGAAATGAATTTTGGTTTGCATTTGCATTTGATTTTTGGCCTGGACTGCCTGGACTTGGAGAATGTTGGGGTGAATTTCGCATGGACTTGAATGTTGGGGTGAATTTTGGTGTTGTGCTGAATTTGGGCCTGCATTTGAATGTTGGGGTGAATCTAGGAATGAACTTTGGCCCGGATTTGAATTTACAGATGGATTTAGCTGAGGTGGCCAACGACTCAATGGCACATAATCAAACAATAATATCTCATCTTTCCAAAGATCGAGCTCCTTCTTGAAATGCCCAATTGTGGTTTCTACTCCTTTGAAGACGAACATAAGATGTGTCCTTGTCATCGTGGGAGATAAAGGGAAAGAGGTTTTAAGGGGAATGGTGGGAATCAAACCCGCGACCGCACAGAGTCCTTCCTAGAAGGTTTGTCCACTCCTCATTGAACCTAGGATGCATCTGATTTTTGGTAACCTTGCCCCCTCGTCACGGCGTCAACCCTGTAACCACCAGTGCACTCTCCCTTTCTCTGCTGCCAACCAGCCCCACCCCTTCCCCCTCTTCACCCAACTGCCGCCATCTGACCACCAAGCACGAGCATCACTACACACACAACTCACTAGCCCCACCAAACCTCCCCTTCACTAGCACTTGTTACCTCTACCAGTCTACTATCATTAAAGCTCCAACATGCCAAAATCAGAAATGAAAACAAGAAGAAATTGCCCACCTACTTTTCTCTCTACTCACAACTTCATCACATTCATTAATCCACCGCCCCCAAATCAATTCAAAACTTCCCCCAAATTTCAAAACAGTTTCAATTTGCTACTTTGAACGTGAACTCAGACCTCCCCCCCAAAATTTAATATGTAGATCTTTTTTTTTCTCTATTTTCTATTTCCCCTATAAAATACAGCAACAAAGGTTGGTAATCCCTCAATACCCCCGTCACCTTCTTGGTCTCCCCCATCACCTTCTCGGCCGCCCCTGTCACCTTCTTGGCCACGTACCCATTGCACCTTCTTGGGCTGGGCCTTCCCCGATTAAGAAAGATAGCTAGGCTGATTCCTTGTCTGAGTACCCCGTCTAAGAATCGGTTGATTTGGGGTTAAAAATGAATTTTGGTTTGCATTTGCATTTGAAATTCGACCTAGACTGCCTGGACTTGAATGTTGGGGTGCATTTTGGCACGGACTTGAATGTTGGGGTGAATTTTGGTGCGGTACTGAACTTGGGCCAACATTTGAATGTTGGGATGAATTTGGGAATGAAATTTTACCTGAATTTGAATTTGCAGGTGGATTTAGATGAGGTGGCCAACGACTCAATGGCACATACGCAAACAGTAATATCTCATCTTTCCAAAGATCGAGCTCCTTCTTGAAATGCCCAATTGTGGTTTCTACTCCTTTGAAGATGAACTTAAGATGTGTCCTTGTCATCGTGGGAAATAAAGGGAAAGAGGTTTTAAGGGGAATGGTGAGAATCAAACCCGCGACCCGCGCAGAGTCCTTCCTAGAATGTATGTCCACTCCTGATTGAACCTAGGATGTATCTGATTTTTGGTACCCCTTCCCCCTCGTCACGGCGTCACCCCTGTAACCACCAGTGCACTCTCCCTCTCTCTGCTGCCCACCAGCCCCACCCATTTCCCCTCTTTACCCAACCACCGCCATCTGACCACCAGGCACGAGCGTCACTACACACTCAGCTCACTAGCCCCACCAAACCTCCCCTTCACTGGCACTTGCTACCTCCACCAGTCTACCATCATCAAAGCTCCAACACGCCAAAATCAGAAATGAAACACAAGAAGAAATTGCCCACCTACTTTTCTCTCTACTCACAACTTCATCACATTCATTAATCCAGCGCACCCAAATCAATTCAAAACTTTTCCCAAATTTCAAATCAGTTTCAATCTGCTACTTTGAACGTGAACTCAGACCTCCCCCTAAAAATTTAATCTGTAGATCTTTTTTTTCTCTATTTTTCGATTTCCCCTAAAAAATACAGCAACAAAGGCTGGTAATCCCTCATTACCCCCGTCACTTTCTTGGCCGCCCCCATCACCTACTCCGTCGCCCCGTCACCTTCTTGGCCACCCGTCGCACCTTCTTGGGCCGGGCCTTCCCCGATAAAAAAATATAGCTAGGCTGATTCCTTGTCCGAGTACCCCATCGAAGAATCGGCTGATTTGGGGTTGAAATGAATTTTGGTTTGCATTTGCATTTGATTTTTGGCCTGGACTGCCTAGACTTGAAGAATGTTGGGGTGAATTTCGGCCTGGACTTGAATGTTGGGGTGAATTTTGGTGTAGTGTTGAACTTGGGTCTTCATTTGAATGTTGGGGTGAATTTGGGAATGAACTTTGGCCTGGATTTGAATTTGCGGGTGGAAATGCCCAAAATAGTCGTGGGGAAATTGGTCGCGGTTGTCCTTGAAATCAGTCTTTGGCAAGGTAAAGTCAAACTGAGTCGTAACTTCTTCAATGTTGAGCCCAAATTGTTTTGCTACCATCATCAAATCTCTACCACGCCAAAATCAGGAATGAAAACAAGAAGAAATTGCCCACCTACTTTTCTCTCTACTCACAACTTCATCACATTCATTAATCCACCGCCCCCAAATCAATTCAAAATTTCCCCGAAATTTCAAATCAGTTTCAATTTGCTACTTTGAACGTGAACTCAGACCTCCCCCTAAGAATTTAATATGTAGATCTTTTTTTTTCTCTATTCAATTTGAAAATTTAGGGCTTTGAAATTGATTAAGAAAATCAAATTATTTGAGAAAATCGATTACCTGACGAACTCGTTGCCGGAGGAGTGAGGATTCGCGTTCGCCGGTGGAAGGAGTTGTCGATACGGAGTTGTCAAAGGGGCGAGGGTCATCAGTCAATTGTTCTGGGTGATTGTATCGTATCATCATGAGAGATGACACCCTTTTTTTGGGGGGGGGGGGACTAATGACTTAATGAGACCCTTGAAAGCTCTCTTTTTGCATGTAATTCATGGGAGGTTATAAATGTTCTTTGCAAATTAGCTTCATTAACTTCTCTACTGATGGTAGAAGTGGGTAATCCGCCATTTTTGGTGGGATTTGAAAGAAATCGAAATAAATTGATGAAATTGGGTATTTGTAAATTGGATTGGAATAAATTGATGAAATGGGTATTTGTAGATTAAATTGAAATTTAAAGGGGTTTAGTGTGTTTGTGAAGTTTTGGTGAAGGATTTGAGGGAGAAATAATAGAAACAAGAATAGTAGATTGAAGTGACAGAGAGAGTGAGGGAGAGATAATGCGGTTTCAAACTTCAACAAACTTACAGTTTTTTTTTCTTACATTAAATCACTTATGGTGAAATCACTTACGGAGTTGTCCAAGTAATGTCAAGAAGGTTTAGTAGAGAGGAGAAGAGGAAATGTGTAATGTCCGGAACCGATTGCTAGTTGAATGATGTAGAAGTGGAGTTAGCTGTTAAAGTTGATCGGGTAGTGAGATGGGAGGTTTTGTGAATAAGGTTGATGTTGTTGTTCATGAGAATGTAGCTATTAGAACCAAGAATCTTAGGGGGTTTCCTGGGCTACATGAGGTAAAGGAAACGAGATCAAGGAAGAGAGCTTTACCTACACAACAGTTGCTATCGAGGAAGAGCGCTAATGGGGGTTATCATATTTTGACGCCACAAATCTGATAATTGAACTCTGAAGTTGAATTTTGGAAATTGGCAGGTCTTGTCCTACATTGTGTTGTAACTTTGTGTTTCTGCAAACTACACGTATCACCACATCATTCTCTAACGTTTTTTTTTTGAATTAGTGGCTCTTTGATGCTTGTGTAGAACCTTCGTGCTTTGCCACTTTAATATCCCTTACATCATTCTCATCTTATGAAGCACATTGGATAAACTTTTTTTTTTCCGTTTTTGATAAATACATTAGTTGTCAATATTTTCTATAAGATGTAGGTACAACAGGCTTTGAAACTGTCATATGGGGCAATCAGTGGTAAGTTGATCAGCTTGAATTTGGTGTTCAAGCACCTTGACGGACCCTTTCGAGAGAGGCTCCGGAGTAGCGGGGGTCTCTATCAATTCATCTTCTTGACGCGCGCGAACATTCTTAGGCCAGTTGTTGAACTACTATTAAAAAGATTTGATCCAACACTTGATGCCTTCACGATAAACGGGCATCAAATCGGCATCACATTGGAAGATGTGCTATTCTTGACTCGTTTGCCTATTACAGGCAAACCAGTTCTTTGTTCAACATGTCCTAGCGATGAAGCTTACCGAAGAGTGTTCAACGAGGAACCTATAGTAGAGGACTCAAAGAGCTCAAAACTCGTTGTGACCAAGTTGATGAATATTGATGCGGACACGGACTGGGATGAGAAACAACGTCAGGTTGTGGTGCTACTAATGATCATCTGATGCTTCATCGCTTTATCATGCCCTCCACGAATGGGCATCGATTCTACTCCTCGTTTGTCCAAATTTTGGAGGATTTAGACAAAGTTCCGGAGTATGCAGCTGATCTGTTGTCCTTCCTCTATACGGGGTTAAGGAAGTTTCTGAAGAAGGAAAAAAGGGGTTAGATGGCAACTACTGGGTTTTCGGTAAGACAAATTTTTGGTTTTTGAACTTTTTTTAAATATATTTTCTTGTTTTGCAGACTTTTTTCTTTATTCGCATTCCAAAATTATGGAATGTTGTTGGAGTTAAGCCAAAAGAGCAAAACGCCACCCGAGCTTCCGTATCATTGGTCATTGAAAACCTGGCACCAATTTCTCAAAACCCCAGACTGAGGTACCTTGCTGAGGTGGAAGCGACTCTAAACTCTCTTACCGATGAGGTAATTAAAGAATTTTTATTATAGCTCTTTGGTGTCTACTTTAAAATAATCTTATAGTTGCTTCCTGTCTATGTATTTGAGAAGGGAAATATTTAAACTCTTCTTTAGATTCTTGACTTCTTATATGATGGAGATTAGGAACATAATGTTTGGCCATTCATATGTAGCACTGATGTGAGAGTTTGGGACACCTTGCAATGCCCTAGTTTATGTGCTATATGTAGCATAGTGGATAAAAAGGTTAATTTAACGTCATGTTCTGTGTGAATATAGAGCACTGATATTGCTAGATACTTGTGTGAGCCAATGGGTTAAGTTTTACCTTTTCTGTCCCGGAATGTCCAATCAATGCTTTCAACTTTGACATTATGAATCTCAACAACTAGCAGCTTCTATTTGGAATGTTATGTTCTTATGCAAGTGTTGACGTATGTAGTATTTTGACAAGACTTTTAGCTAGCATGTTGTTTGTCTTTAGGTCTTTCCTTGTTGCTTTTGGAACTCTGAACAATGTGTGTTTGTTAAACAGTTTAAGACATTAGCCTAATGTTATAACAGTTTAAACTCCTTGCGCATATAAGTATGTATATATGTATAATTTTCTTTCTTTGTACAAGTTATCAAACCAAACCTGATCTCTCTCACTAATTTTCTTTCTTTGTACATATGCATAATTCGATTCATGATCTCTCTCACTACAATATGATCTATCAAAGCTGTCACTCTACCTCCAGCCCCAGGTCCATCTTGCGTCTAGGGTTGGCCTAATTTTTTGCAACAATCATGTGGTCAATCATAAACCACACATTGAAGAAATTACGACTCAATTTGACTTCGCCTTGCCAAAGACTGATTTCAAGGACAACCGCAACCAGTTTTCCCACGACTATTTTGGGCATTTTAAGAAGGAGTTCGATCTTTGGAAAGATGAGATGGAAAACCCCGGGTTTGTGAGCCATCCGAAAAGAGCCACGAAACGGATAAACCGGCTTTCGTCGACCGACTCGACTAATAAAGGAGGATTAGTGAGACTTGATTTTTCACCCAAATGAAGGAATTAGATAGAGATAGAATCGGAGCTTCCAACATCCCCCAACTCCCTTCTACTAGACCACCTAATGTAGGGCATTGATGATCTTGTTCCGGTGTTGGTTTTGCCATGGAAATCTTTGTGTTGCACTCGGGTGCAATCTCACCGGCTCGTCCGTTCTTTCGACTTGCATTAGAGTTATTTGGTGGACCAAATCACTTATCTAAATACAAAAAATGGAACTTTCAATCCACACTGCGTATTTCTTTGGCCTTCTTGCTTACTTGTAGAGCTCAAGTTTTTAGTCCATGTGTAGTTGAGTTGGCTGCCAACGCTCTCTTTGTTCCTGGGCACTTATTCTCTTCTTCTTCTCCCTTGTTTTCTCCGCCCTTTCTCTCTTATTTCTCCCCCAATCCCCCTATTTCTCTTTCTCGTTCTCTCTCTCTCTCTCTCGCAGCGTATCATTATCATTATCACATCACATCCCATTTTTTGTTCCGAATCACAAGGTTATTTTAACAACAACAAGAACCCTTGTGATTTTAGTTTGCTTTTACCTTCTCCCACTGTTGATTGTATGCCCACAACCATGTCTTCAGCATTGGCGGCTACAAAGATCATCCACCCCCTGAATCTGACCGCCCAGATCAGATCCACTGATAAACCTCTCCAATCTGCCCCACCCACATCTTTCCTTGGATCCGCCCAAAACCTCCGTTTCCCCAATGCCCAAACTTTGTCCTCCTCCCACGCCCGCCACCGTGGATCCGCCGCCGCTGCTAAAGTTGTCGCCGTATCGGAGCTCATCAAGTCCAAGTCCTCCGCTGCTTCCAATGTGGTCAGTTTATAGGATTTGCTCTTCATATATTTTGTTTTGTTTTGTTTTGTTTTGCTTCTGTACCATTTATCAAATTTGTAGGTTTATTGCCCCTGTTCATCACTTGTAGTATTTTCCTTCGTGCGTTTGTGTAATTTATGGCCAATTACAAGAAATTTAGCCTTAATTTCATCCATAGTTTCTGGGTTCTCCCTGGACTTGTGAATTTGCATGCGTTACAGAAAACTACCTTGATTTACTCTCTCATGGATCCCCTGAACTTGTTCGCACCATATAAAAGAAACTTACTTCAATTTAATTTCTTCCTCTTTGTACATGTTTGCGTATGTAGTTGGTGACAAAGCAAGAAGGGCTTGAGCTGTATGAGGACATGATTTTAGGGAGGGCTTTCGAGGATATGTGTGCCCAGATGTATTACAAGGGGAAAATGTTTGGATTTGTTCACTTGTACAACGGGCAAGAGGCTGTCTCAACTGGGTTCATCAAGCTTCTGAAAAAGGATGATTGTGTGGTCAGCACGTACCGCGATCACGTGCACTCCCTAAGCAAGGGCGTGCCTGCACGCGCCGTGATGAGCGAGCTCTTTGGCAGGACAACTGGCTGCTGCCGCGGCCAAGGCGGGTCCATGCACATGTTCTCCAAAGAGCACAACGTTCTCGGCGGTTTCGCCTTCATTGGTGAAGGGATTCCCGTTGCCACTGGAGCTGCATTCACGTCCAAGTACAAGAGGGACGCGCTCAATGAGGATTGTGATGATGTGACGGTGGCCTTCTTCGGGGATGGAACTTGTAACAATGGGCAGTTCTTCGAGTGCCTGAACATGGCTTCGTTGTGGAAGCTGCCCATCGTGTTTGTTGTGGAGAACAATCTGTGGGCGATTGGGATGTCGCACTTGAGAGCTACTTCTGACCCCCAGATCTGGAAGAAGGGGCCCGCATTTGGGATGCCGGGTGTCCATGTGGACGGGATGGATGTTCTGAAGGTCAGGGAAGTGGCCAAGGAGGCAATTGGAAGAGCTCGGAGAGGTGAGGGTCCTACCTTGGTCGAATGTGAAACTTACAGATTTAGAGGACACTCTTTGGCTGACCCAGATGAGCTCCGTGAATCTGGTAAGTTTTTTCTCTGTGCATTTCAGTCTTTATGAACTAAAAAAAAAATCCCATTTTGTTTCTTTTTTTTCCTGGAGTATTTTCTTGTTTGTGGTTGATTGAATATGATAGTGCAGAGTCCACAGTATAACAAAAAAGAAACAATGCTTGATCAATTTTTCTTATCACGTATGTCATGATCGCCTTTCATTTTGTTTATTATGCTTGATCTACACTTGGTGGTTCATTATTGTCCCACTTGCAGCTTAGTTACATTTTGCAGCTGATGATCAAGCTTCGTAGAAAATACTTTTGTGCGATGTCAGGTTAATGTGGTATTTTGTCCGAATTAGCTAAAGCTTAGTACACTTTTTTAGTTACTTTTTTGTAAAATATAAAAATTAGTATCCACTTTGGAAGTCAGTCTGTTCTTGACACCACTCACACCGAGTGTTAAATGTCATGTTCCCGTGCCTTCAAGTTATTATTTGAAATCACGAAATCCATTTATTGCTTTCACTACTGAACCATAAGAATCTTTGCGGGGGTGTTTTTGCTTGTTTCTGCTGCATTTATACTTGCTTCATTCCTTGTACGCAATGCTATCTACAGCTTTGAGTCATATTATGGCAGACAAAGATGAACAGTAAGATCATTAGTTTTGAGGCATAACTTCATTCCCTCTTACATTCCACATCTTAGAATAAGGCCATTTGAGGTATAACTGGCTTTTAATGACAGCTGAGAAGAACAAGTATGCTGCTAGAGATCCCATCACAGCTTTGAAGAAGTACCTGATCGATAACAATATCGCCAATGAAGCTGAGTTGAAAGCCATAGTAAAGAAGATCGATGAAGTGGTGGAAGATTCTGTTGAGTTTGCTGATCAGAGCCCACATCCTGCACGCACTCAGCTTCTCGAGAACGTCTTTTCCGACCCAAAGGGATTCGGGATTGGCCCGGATGGAAGATACAGATGCGAGGATCCCAAATTCACCCAAGGAACTGCTCAAGTCTAGGAGCTTGAGTTATCTTTATTTATCCCCAAAATCACAAATTCGTATTAGTTATGCCCCCTTTTTATGACCTCCCTGTTTGAACTGCTACTATTTTGTTCTAGATGTGTCAGATTTTCTAACTGTTTGCTTATTTTTTGCTATAATTTTTTATCAAATGTTTGTTCTGTGTTTAATGTTATAGACTTATAGTTCATGTTACTTTGTTATGTGCCATAAAAGGGAGATGTGTTAATGACAGGAATTGCTGCTTTCTGGGTTTATGCCCATCAGATGCCATTTCCAGATATCCTCCCAAACCCACACAAAAAAAAGCATCAATCTTTTAAGCTTCACTTGTCGTTGATGGCACACACAAATTGGTTTTATAAAAATCAGCCACATCATTATTTTTATAGAAAATATATTACTTACTTGTTTAGCAATACTTGTTATTTTAACTTTTGACACAACTATTAAAAACTGTAATAATTAAGCTAAGATATTACTCCATCTGATCATGAATACATGTCGTTCTACAACTTTGCACATGATTTAAGAAACATTTTTAAGCTTTAATTAATTCTCTATCTACTTTATAGTTGGAGTAATTAATCTCAGTAAAATGCATGAACTTTTTTGTCATTTTAAAACCGTTTTATTCATGGGAAGGAGAAAACAATAATATTAATAGACAAATGGTCTTCATGTACTTAAAAGAAATGTAAACAACTTGGAAAATGAAATCAATTAATAGGCCCGGATTAAAGACACTATAGTAAAGCACAATCATAGCCTAGAACGTCAAATATATATAATCAATTTTTTAACTCTTAAATGTCAATTATTATTGATCGGAGGTAGTATAAACTTTTTCTAAAATCTATGATCTAAAAATTACTCACCTAATTTCCAACCAATAAATAAAGAGAATTTGCATAGAAAGTGTCAATACGTGCAATTTTCAATAACATATCTCATAATTTACCAATAAGTCACTACATATAATTCTTAAATGACAAATATTTCTTAACAAAAATAAAAGGCTAAAACAACACTTATTTCTTAACGGAAGAAGTATTACTTTATGGATCCTACTTATTTATAAATTGATACAAATTAATTATATGGATTATACAAATTATATTATTTTGTTATTATTGTTTATATCACTAGTTAAGTTTCTCTTATTAAACAATTGATTTATTATATAAGGAACTCTTAAGTCTTAACAACCTGATTCTATCAACTTTTTATTTATTATTTTTGAAAAATAATTATAAGAACTATTTACATTATATTTTGATTTTTTAAAACGTATCACACTTAAGGGCATGACCAGGGGCATACGACTTTGCAGGTCCGGACATGCGGATACGTCTCAGTCATTTAGATCCAAAAACAAACATTCAAGATTGATTTTCATTAAAAAAACGGCATGATCGAATTCTATCTATATAATTCACGATTAAAATTCGATGGGAGTACTTAAACCTTTGAGCACCACGTTGTAGCCAAAATGTGCATCGACGTGTAAAATTATGCATTTTCGTGAAAAGGTATGAGTTGAGATTGAATTTTCATTAAAATGATCATGTGATTAGCACATGTTTCATTCAATATAGTATTTTTCTATACAGATGGAAGTTAAAAATACACAAGTCATTGTAATGTTAAAATGTGCACCAAATATGTAAGAGTATGTGATACACAAACACATGAAATGTGGTGCACATAATAGCATAACTGTGATGCACAAACACATAAAAAATGTGATACACAAACACATTAAATGTGGTGTACAAACACATGAAATGTGGTGCACAGACAAATGAAATATGGTGCACAAACACAATAATGTTGTGCACATAATAACATAATTTTTATGCACAAACACATGAAAATGTAACGCACAAACATAGAAAAATGCGATGTACAAACACAAAATGTAGTGGACATAATAACATAATTGTTATGCACAAACACATCTAAGTGTGATCGATGCACAAACATAGAAAAATGTGATGCACAAACACATGAACTTGGTGCACATAATAACATAGTTGTTATGCACAAACACATGGAAATGTGATACACAAACATATAAAATTGTGATGCATAAACACATAAAATGTGGTGCACATAATAACATAATTGTTATGCACAAAACTGAATGTACATCAGACTACTAAAATAGCTTAATAATCCATATATGCTTAGTTAAAAATTGATTACAATTAGCAATTCAAAATAGTAAAGTAGTATACTAATCTCTTTATAAAGATTATTAAATGTAAATATGAAGCAATGCAATAATATGAGTTGACAAATAACATAACTTATAAAAAATAAGATATACTATAATAAGACTTCGATAATATTGTTATAAAAAATACAATAAGACATTAATATATGGTAGGGAAAATAATAATAGAACATGTTAATAATTCTGATTTTAAAAACTAAATTCTAATACATATCTTATAAAAATTTATTAAATAATATAAATACAATAAATAAAATAAAATTTGTTAAGTATAGGTTCTTAACATATGATGTTAGACATAAATTAGTAGGGGTGTTCATCCGGTGATTTTTTCAAAAATCTAAACCGAAGACCGGACCGGTTAGATCGGAATTTATTTAAAAAAAAAATAAAAAAATTCTTATTTAAAATCTATAAAAAAAATATCTAAAAAACATGTATATTTCTAACTTATTAAATTAAAAAAATATCTATAAAAAAGACATATAAATCTCCCAAAAAACATATAAATTAAAAAAAATCCGATCCACCGGTCCAGACCGGTTTTTTTTCCGGTTTGGACCGGACCGGACCGGAACCGGATTAAAGAAATTATCTGGACCGGAGACCGGACCGTATTTTCACCGGTCCGGTCATTTCCGGTCCGGTCCGGTCCAGATTTGAACAGCCCTATAAATTAGCATATGTACACGTGTCCTGCACGAATATGGTTAACTATAAATTATATATTTTAGCATTCAATTATGTTTAACTATATAAAGTCAAAAATGCACAATATGTAAAATAAGTAATAAAGATATATAATATAAACTAATCTTACTATTAACCATATAAAAATAAAATTAAGTTATTAATAGTATGTAAAATATACATGAAAAAATACTGTCTATAAATTTGAAAGATAGATTCTTAATAATATGTTAAATTTCCCGTTATATCAATAGAGTGAAAGATAAATTCTTAATATTATATTATTACAAATTAAAAAAGTATGTAGATCCGAAATTAATAATATTACATAAATTGACCAGACACTTTTCCCTAATCAATATGTTGGTTGATATCTTAACATAATGAAGTTGTCAATTAAAATTTGTTTTTATTAACTATGGATCATAAATCGTAGTTTGTGTTAGAAAATTAATATATAATTCGGGTAGAAACATGGTTAAGAATATTTTTATAAATTATTCACCAAAATAAGTTATTTAATATTTTTAAATAATAATTTAGGATTTTTCATTGTATATAATTCTTACAAAAGTATTTTTTAACCAATTAAAAACACTGACTAGAAAAACCTATTTGTCGTTATTTAACGTACAATAAGTGTACATATGTTACCTAATCAATGTACCTAATTATAAATATAAGGAAGTTACTAAGGTAAGAATATATAGGTTGTAAGGCTCGTGCCTCATAAGTGGCATCCCATGTTAACATGAGGACTTCCTAGGAGGTATCCTTCTTGATACTGATCTCGTCCTAACACGCTTAATTTCAGAGTTTTTTGTCCTTTCATGAATTGCTGAAAGAAAGAGCTCTTGTAGACATGATAACACTTCAATTCTTATAAATCAATTAAAGTCCGGGGTGTTACAAACTCCCCCACTCAAATCCCTTTACGTCTTTATCAATGGCCAAAGACCGCCTATCGGTCGAGTGACCGTCCACCAGACCAAGCACACTCGTAACCCAAAGTTGGCTCTGATACAATTTATAAGGCTTGTGCCGTTGAAGCGTCATCTCTTGCCAACACAAGGACTTCTCAGGAGGTCACCCATCCTGGAACTACTCTTGCTGTAACACGCTTAACTTCAGAGTTCTTTGTCCTTACTTGAACCATGAAAATGAAGAGTTTTTGTTGACATGTGTAGAACTTCACACTACTACAAAATCGCCAATTTAACCTGAGCGTTTTTTCAAATATAACTCGGATATTTCACGATTTAGGTCTGGGCATCAAGTTAAGGGTATAATAGGTTACATAACCCGGATGTAAAAAACACGCCCAGGTTAAAAAGTCTAGGGTTTTTAACCCGGACCTGACAAGATCCGTGATGAAAAATCGTTTGATTTAAAAAAAAAATTGAGACATTTTAGCCCGGATCTCTTAGATCTTGACTAAAAAGTCACACCAATTCGAGAAAAAAAAAATGTGCAGTGCACTACTAGAGTTGCCACTACCCATCTTCCACCCAAATTTGAGGGAGAAAAACATGCAAGAATTTTTATCTAAACAATATATAACATATATATTTAAGTATCTAAATGATAAGTTTATTTACACATTCACTACATAGACTATATAGATAATAAGCAAGATAGCGGGCAAGTTCTTAGAATTCAAGAACAAGCATCGAAGTACTTCATAAACTATATAACACCAGATGTGAGTTTGGATCATATGCGGAGCACTCTTCCCGTGCGGACGTGCGGAGCATACACTTTAGGGCCTTATTTGTGCACTTTAATGTCTTATTTGTGTACTTTTTCAAAAAAAAAAATTCTTTTACAAATTGTTTTCCAAGCATTTTTCAAAATTTTTGCAAAAGTGCACAAATAAGGCTCTAAAGTGCACAAATAAAGCCATATAGTGCATGTCCGCACGTCCGCACGGGAAGAGTGCTCCGCACCGGAACCGCACTCCACCAGATGTAATATAATTGCTTAAAACAATAATATGCCTTGGGATAAAAGTTGAGAAAGAGAAAGGTTATTGAAAAATATATATCAGTAAAAAATATTCCAATACTTAGAGTGCACTCTTGCATTAAATCCTGGCCACCATTGAGATAACATAAAGCTCCACAGTGAACTCTTGTTATCCATGTCAAGTATAAATTAAAACTAACAACAATAACTTCACAGTTTTAGTTAGCAAGATAGTAGGATGAGAGATATGCTTCCCAAACCCTGTTATCCAACATCTTGGCCAGTCTATGCTTCTCCTAAGGTCAGTATCGTGGCATTCACTGCTTGGCTCAATCTCCAGCTACATGGTAAAGTTTGTTAGGAAACGGAATTCTGGAACTTCGATTCCCCTGAGAGTTCCTTTTCTCAGTTTCTCTACTTTTGAAAATGACAAATATTTTGATACTAATGTTTTATCTCAAAGATGTGCTTTAAGGAACCACAGGACAAATACCGAAAGCATAGAAGCCAAACAGGACAAGAGAACCAAGCAGCAAACCAAAGGAAGGAACCCAGGTGTGCCCAGAAATGCAACATGTGATGTTGCGCTTTCCAAGAAATCTGGGAACACCAACCTCGGATAAGAGAAAGTTGAAAACGACTTGTGTGAAGCTTCCAAAGTCTGCCATTGTCCAGAGCAAAACAACAAGACACCTAGAACACATAACCTCGGACAGAGAAAGGTGAAAGCGACAGGACATGGAACATGTCGCTGTCCAGAAGACAGTTCCAAAGTGCCCAGATTATCGAACCTTGGAAGAAGGAAGCTGGAGAACGACTTGGCTGAAGTAGTTGACTAACCTAGAAGGATTCTGAGCTGCCTAGGTTGTTTGTATATGTCAAAGACAGCGTGGATCAAGGACAACCGCACATCCTAGGGCAAGCTCGATCTGTGGGAACCAAGAGAAGACCAAGCTGCGAAGAATCCACTATAAAAGGAAGACTAACTCAAAGGTTATCAACGAGCACAAAAATACACGAATCACACTCAATAGCAAACATCAAAGTGTGAACCTTCAAACAAGATCATAAAAGCAAACCAAGATCAAGAGGAACCAGTCAAGGAATCAAAGAGATGAGTGCTAAGTTTCTGTGACTGTAAGTGAGATAGTTCCTAGGTGCTAAGGTCTGTTTCTTGGATTATTTATTGATTGTGTTAAGTTATATAGGATTGCCTAACTGTGTGTAAGGTGAACAAACCGTGTGTTTGTTCCTAGGATAAGCTGTAACCAAAAGAGATAAGAAATCAAGAAGTAGACCTTAAAACCCTTTCAAAAGAAAGGTAGTGATTTTTATCTTGGATTGCTAGTTGGCAATCAAAGGTTTCCACTATAAGGAACTTGTTCATTTGTGCTTGATTGTTTAAATTCCGCTGCGAAGGGAACTGAGAATTGCTATTCTTAGTTCCTTTGTTTTTTTTTGTCTAACAATCTCGATCCTACAATTGGTATCAGAGCAGGAAAAGCTCTAGATCTTTGTTAAGTTTGCAGATCATGTCTCAACCAAGCAAGTTTGAGCTCGGAATCTCCACCAACAAGCCACATCTCCGAAAGAAAGGAGAAGAAACATGGTGGGAAAAGTGCATGGAAAGCCACATCAAGACCAACGACTACCAATGCTGGAGGATAGTCGAAAATGGAGATGGCTATGTCGATCTTACCATGAAGGAAGAAGACTGGAAACCAGAACACTATGTCATCATGGAAAAGAATGCCAAGGCCAGGCAGTTCATCCTCAATGGACTGGACAGAGAGGACATGGACAAGGTCATAGGCATCAAGACGGCAAAGGAGATGTGGAAGGCACTCAAGGATATTGATGTGACCATGGGTTACCCCTCAAGGACATGCCAAAGTCGGTTCAATGAAGAGGAAGAAGCAATCAAGCTGCATGGATGTGACCATGGGTCACCTCAGTAAAAGTGCCGTATCTTCTTATTCCCAACTCCGATCACTCTAAAATTTTGAGGCGTGAAACTAGACTTCAAGATCTATCTCTGGGCGTTGGAATCACTCCATTCCGATCACGGACGGGAGAGAACGAACCTTCTGAAACTAGGCCAGAAACTGTCTCCGCGGAAGATGGTTGATTTGTGTTTTATTATTTTGTTATTTCTATTTTTACGTTAATTAATTAGTGGGTAGATCGTGGGTTTAGCCAGTTAGTGGCTTAACTAGTTAGTGACCTATGTTAGTGGGTAGTTAATTAATTATGTAATTTCCTTAATGCATTATGGCACCTATATAAGGGTGACCGAGCCTTGTATTTCAATCAAGCTTGAATTGAGAGAAAACAGATTTGTTTGAATTCCAAGCTTCACGTGAATGATGGCTTCTTGGTGTGTCATATCCTAGAATGCTTAAGTTCTTATTTTGGTGTGTCATATCCAAGACGCTCTTTGGTGCGTCATATCCAAAGAAGGTTGTTTGATCTTGGTGCGTTACATCCATGGTCAATCAATATCTTCTCATATTTCTTGGTGAGTTGTATCCGAGGATTGTGAGTTGCCTATCCCAAACTCTTCAAGATCATACTTGAAGAGTTATATCCCAAACTCGTCTAGAACCGTCTAGAAGAGTTATATCTTTCTCTTTCCAAAAAGAAACACAAAACATATCAACTCTGAGCATTTTGTCGGGACCTTTCTAAACAAAGTCTCGTCGCCCTTCACCTTGTACTGATTTGGATCCTAGCATGTGCTTGAGCACAACAGATATGCATGAAGGAAGTGACGAACTAAAGCAAAGCAGAAAGTTTGCTTTGGAAGGAGAATACCACACCTTCAAAATGATGGAAACTGAGACCATCTCAGAGTATTACTCCCGCTTCAACAGACAGGTTGGAAAGCTAACAGCGGCGGGAGTCGACCTTGATGAAGTTTCCAAGTCCCTGGTGGTCATCAATGGACTCAACTCCAAATTCACCCTTCTCAAGGGAATCATGAAGAAAACTCCAGGCATCCAATCTCTTCCCTTGACTCAAGTCATAGGAAAACCGGAGGTTGAAGAAGGAGAGCATACCAAAGTCAATACCGACAAAAAACTGGAGAAAGGAATTGCTCTCAAGATCTCCAAAGCCTTCTCAAGGCTTGAAATGGAGCAAGAAAACTCAGACCTAGAAGAAGAGGAGGACGAACTAACAGCCCTCTTCACAAAGAACATCAAAAAATTCTTTGTGAAGGGAAGGTTCCAAAAGGGCAGTTCCTCCCACAATGGACCAAGAAGAGATCTCAAGGAAGTCTCATGTTACGAGTGCAATGAAAAGGGGCACTACGCTAAGAACTGTCCCAACAAGGAAGACTCCAAAGAAGATGAAAGACCTTAGAGAAAGAAGGCTCTCGTGGCATCATGGGGAGAAGACTCAGATGATGAACTGGATCTGAGCGGTTTCTCTGAAGGAAGATGTCTCATGGCAAAAGGAGACTCAAGCGACTCAGAAGACCTTGAGGTAACTTCTGATGACCTTCTAAAGACTCTAGTAGATTGTGATAAGAAACAGCTTCTTAAGATCATAAAGAAATTAGGAAAAGAAACAAGTTCCCTTCAACAAAAACTTGATGATTGTGAAGATGAAATTGCTTGCTTGACTGTTGAGAACTCTGTGTGGAGTAAGAAACTTGATGAAGTTGAAAAAGACCTAGCTGAAACTCATTCCAAACTCATTGATATTAGAAATGTGTATGCTAGTCACCTTAAAATCTGCAAATCTTGTGATGAAACTAGCATAGATTCTGTCAAAGTTCCCTTGCATGATAACCTACCTGGAAATGACATGTTTTAATCTATAATTGATAGGTTAGACATTCTCACTGACTCCATAAATGAAAAAACGATAAATCAAACTGTTTTTGTGAGACAACGTCATGGAATAGGATATGTTAATAACAAAGGGAACAATGATGCTGAAGATGAAAAAGCTAGGCGAGAACTTGTTGAGATGAATGAGAACCTCAGTACTGCTCTTGCCACTTCTCGTGATAGGAATCAATTTCTATCAGAGAAGATCATGGTTCTTGAGAATAAGGCTGAGGTTGCCAAACGTCTTAATGAAAGCTCTCAAAGTCCTAAGAGGGAACCTAAGGGAAAAGAAAAGATGGTTCCTGAAGACCAATGGTTCACTAATTCCTTTGCTCACAAAAGGTATGTTGATATGGCTCATAGTAAGGTTAGAAACAATGTTGATTTTAACAAAAAAAAAACTGAAAAACCTTTTAGGCCAGGAAAGGGAAAGTATGGACATGTTGTTTACAATCGCTTATGCTATTACTGTGATAAAAATGGTCATTACAACACTGATTGTCCTAAGAAAAAGAACTTTGAAGATGAGAAAAGAGCTTATTACCACGAAAGGATCCCGTTCCATGGTCATTCACAGACTCGCAATGCTAATCCCCCCAGTAAAGCCAAGCTTCGCTGGGTTCAAAAATCTTAGTTCCCTTGTGTGCAGAAAGAAGAGAGGCAACCTCGACTATGGTACATTGACAGTGGTTGCTCATGCCATATGACCGGAAGAAGAAATCAAATGACCTCTCTTCAACCCATCCAAGGAGGAAACATCTCCTTTGGAGACAAAAGCAAAGGGAAAATTTGTGGAATAGGAACTGTGAATCTAAATGACCACATTAAGGTAAATAAAGTTCACCTTGTTGATAATCTTGGCTTTGATCTAATTAGTGTGTCACAGCTGTGTGATCAAGGAGACAATGAAGTTAGATTCAAGTCAAGTGAATGCACTGTCCTAGACCCCTCGGGACAAATCATCTTAAAAGGCAAAAGATTCAACAATGTGTACGTTGTTGACCCATCATATTCTCCCAACGAGAAACTCTGCCTTTCAACCGTGAATGATCAAACAGAACTGTGGCATCAACGCCTTGGTCATGCTAGCACCAAACTGATCCACAAGCTTCACTCAAAGGAACTAGTCCGAGGCCTTCCAAAGATAAGTAGTATATCTTCGGAACCATGCTCAGATTGCGTTAAAGGGAAACAAGCAAGGAGTTCCTTCAAGTCCAAAAATTTGGTAAGTTCCTCAAGGCCCCTTGAACTCATCCACATGGATCTCTGTGGACCCATGAGAGTTCAAAGCCTAGGAGGAAACAGGTACATCTTTGTTCTTGTCGATGATTTCTCTCGCTTCACTTGGACTATCTTCATAAAATCTAAGAGTGAAGTCATTGACCGCTTTAAAGATCTGGTTCCTTTGTTAGAAAAATCTCTCGATTGCTCACTCAATTCCATTCGGTCTGACCATGGTATCGAATTCGAAAATGGAGAATTTCTAACATTTTGCAGAAAGCATGGTATTGATCACAACTTCTCTGCACCATACACTCCTCAACAGAATGGAGTAGTGGAAAGGAAGAACAGAACTTTAGAAGACATGGCTCGAACTATGCTCATCTCAAGTGGACTCCCTCAATCATTCTGGGCTGAGGCAATCAACACAGCTTGCTACATCATCAATCGAGCCATGCTTCGCCCAATCACAGAGAAAACACCCTATGAACTCCTAAAAGGAAGAGTTCCCAACATCTTACATCTGAGGGTGTTCGGATGCCAGTGCTTTGTGCACAACAATGGGAAGGACAATCTTGGCAAATTCGACCCAAAAAGTGATGAAGGAATCTTCATTGGATATGCCTCAGGCAGCAAGGCATACAAAGTCTTCAACAAAAGGACTAAAAAGGTAGAAGAAAGTGTTCATGTTATTTTTAATGAAAAATCACTTGGAAGAATTGTGCAGAACACTACCACTCCCTTTGAAGATCCGTTCCCCAAGTCACCTCAAGAAGATCCAGATGAAGATGTGACTCCACCCAGTTCCTGCCCTGCTGCACAGAATCCCCCACTGGCTCCTCCACCAGTTCCCATGGATAATGAACAACAATCCATTTCTGGGAACCATGAACATGACGACAATATCTGTGGAGACATCAACGATTCATCCTCTCATATGATCTTCAATGGAGAAGGTGATCCCAACCAGAAAGCTGAAGCTGAATACTCAACTCAAAATGTCTCCACATCAAATGCTCTAGCTCCCAACAGAAAAAGAAGAACCATCAAGCCTCCAGTCAGGTTCGAACATCTAACCTTCTTTGCCTTCAATGCCTTTCTGTCTATTGTGGAACCAAAGAACATAGGTGAGGCACTGAAGGATGCAGACTGGATCCAAGCTATGCAAGAAGAGCTTCATCAGTTTGAAAGGAACAAAGTATGGCATCTAGTTCCCCGCCCCAAGGACAAACATATCATAGGAACTAGATGGGTTTTCAGAAACAAGCTAGATGATACAGGAGCTGTAATAAGGAACAAAGCAAGGCTTGTTGCTCAAGGATACAATCAACAAGAAGGCATCGACTATGATGAAACCTATGCTCCAGTGGCAAGGATTGAAGCAATAAGATTGTTGATTGCTTTTGCATCACACAAAGGGTTCAAACTGTTCCAAATGGATGTAAAGACTGCCTTCCTCAATGGAATCCTTCAAGAGGAAGTCTATGTCAAGCAACCACCTGGCTTTGAAGACGATGATCATCCCGACCATGTCTACTTTCTAGACAAAGAATTGTATGGTCTCAAGCAAGCTCCCAGATCTTGGTATGATCGTCTTGCCCAGTTTCTACTCTCAAATGGCTACAGGCATGGAGTCATTGATAAGACTCTCTTCATCCTAGAAGAAGAAGGTAACATTTTAGTGGTTCAAATTTATGTCGATGATATCATCTTTGGTTCCACTAACCTGTCCCTTGTAGACAAGTTCAAAGACTTGATGAGCAGTGAATTTGAAATGAGCCTAATTGGAGAACTCACCTTCTTCCTCGGATTGCAAATCACCCAAAAGAAAGATGGCATACAAATTCACCAACAGAAGTATGTCAGGGAACTACTGAAAAAGTTCAAAATGGATTCATGCAAGCCTCTCTCCACTCCTATTTCCACCATTGCTCACTTGGACAAGGACCACTCAAGTCCTCCAGTGGAAGAGAAACTCTATAGAGGTATGATAGGCTCACTCATGTATCTAACCGCTAGTCGCCCAGACATTGTTTTTGCTGTTGGATTGTGTGCCAGGTTCCAATCTTGTCCAAGAGAAACCCACTTGGCTGCTGTGAAGAGAATACTCCGATATCTCAAGGGAACTGATTCACTCTGCATTTGGTACCCCAAAGAATGTCCCTTTGAGCTGATGGGTTTCACTTGTTGGATCGTTAGAGTTACGTCTGAGGGAACAAAAGCTTTGTTCCCACAGAAGGCACAACGGATTTAAATAGCAAGAAAGATAACAGAACGAACTCACGATATATAGTGGAAACCCTGATTAGCAAAACTAGCTTCTCAAGGAAAAACCACTACCTTTAAGCTTTCGCTTGAGAGGATTTTGAACTGCGTACTTGTCTTATTAGTTTCTTGCTTGATTACACTTGTATCCTGGACTTCGACCTCTAAACAACCAGCTAGACTCGAAACCTCTTCTACAACGATGAATCAAACTCAACTCTCAAAGACTCACACGCACCTCACTCTCTTTCTCTTCTTTTCTTTTTCTCGTTCAAAGTCGTTCTCAGCCGTGAAGTCGTCCCTAAGAAATGAATCCTCACTTTACTTAAATACAACTCGGCAAAAACCCTAATTGACACAAATTAGGAAATGCTAGAATCGGATTACAAAGATATGATTTTGTTTGGAAGATAAGATATCACAACCGATTATATTAATTAACGAAGGAGTTCCCTAATTAATCCAACCGATTGGATATTATTCTTCTCTCTCCAATCGCCTTATCTTAGGAAAGATTCCTAGGATAACACGATCAGGTATTTTCTCTCTTTCCATATCTTCGCGCAATCCGGCTTGATCCTTGGAGCCGAAGTCTTCATCCTCTACCGCGTGGCTTCTTGATTTGTTTCCTTAATTCTGCACGCTGTATGACTTCTTTCCTTTTGCAGCCTCGATCTTGGTCTGTCACTTCAGTTCCGGGAGAGGTAACAAAGCACTTGCTCAGTCTTCGTTCCCTCTGAGATCCTCTGCTGCAACGCTCCCTGGGAAAACTCTTCTTGTCCCTGAAACACTTGGTACACATATTAGTTGAGTGTTTGTAACCATCAAAACCTAAGGAATTCAACAAATTCCCCCTTTTTGATGGTGACAAACACCCTTAACAATAAAGCATATACCAACTAGAACAAGACAAAACTGACAAGAAAGTTTCCCACTAAAAACACCGTTAGTTCCCCCTTAGTTCAACAATACGTTTTACCTGTTCTGTTCCCCCTCAGACAATGCTACCTGTCATTTTCCCCCTTTTGGCATCATTAAAAACACAGTAAAGAGTTAGAGAAGAAAGATCAATGTCAGATAAACAAAAACACCCCTTGTCATTAATTTAAAAAAAAACTGGAAAACATGCAAACACAACCAAAACAGACAAAACGTCAAACATTGTCAACTGCCACAACGGGCACATAAACCAGATAACAAGAAAACAGAACAAGGAGGGGTAGACAATAAGGGAACAAAAGAAGATAGGATGGCAGGTAAGCGATCAGGCACCACTGTGACTAGCCGATTGAGCCGATGCGTGGTGAGAAATGAGCGTGCGCACATCTGCCATGAGAGTCCTCACATCCTTGCAGAGACTCCTCACGTCCTTCCCAAGATATGACTCCTCGTTCAGTTCCCCCTCAGAGCTATCAGCCTCAGACTCCTCCACCGCCTCAGAAACTACAGGAGAACCCTCAACCTTCACCCAACCTTCATCCTCTTGAAGAACAAACTGCATCTTGTGCAGATTACTCGCATTGAAGGGGCGGGAGAAGATGCTCACTTCCTCCGACGCATTGTATACTTTGTGGTACTCAAGGATCTTCTTGACAACGCGAGGGAAGGGAAGAGCATGCTGGGTGGTGTTCCTGGCATGGGTCATGTGCTGCATCAGAATCATAGGGAGGCAAACGGGCTCCTTCTTCAGCAGTAGGGACAGTAGGACAATGTCTAAGATCAGAAGCCGATTCCTCTTCTGTCCCCTTAGTGTGATGTTGCTGATGAGGAAGTGGTACAGTACTTTGTTAACAACAGACATCTCAGAGATGTCGAGATCGGCACTACCTTGAGTGTTCTCAATCCCTGCAACAGCCAGCACAGACTCTGAGTAGGCGAAATCTTTTGGCCACCTGCCCTTTGGGTATTCTCCATATCCTTCGTGAGGAACTCCCAGAGCCATGCCTAGTTCAATTCTTGAGAAAACATGAACTTCCCCATTCAACTTGTAGCTCCCCAGAACAGCATGGGGCCTCACCTCTATAGCAAACGTGGAATAGAATTCCCTCAGCAACTCTTCATCCATCTCCACTTCATCTACAAACAGCTTGCTCCATTTCTGAGCCTTCAAGATGTCAAGCACCCAATCCAGAAAGTTCTCCTTGAGGAACTCAGGGTCCAGCAGCAGCTCCTTCACCACAGACTTGTGGCTCACATCTTTAACATCATCAGCCGCCACTGCCTTTCCTTTGGATTTGGCCGGCAGACGACGCTGGCTTTGACGGACGGGAGCGGCAGACACCTTGGCTTTCTTTGCTTTGTTCCCTGAGAGGGGTACCGACTCCTCATCGGAGCTCACCGTTATCGCCTTCTCAGACTTCCTCTGAGAGAGTGTCTTCCGCTTGGAGGAGTAGGCAGTCTTCACCCTACCGGACGCCTTAGGGGCCTTTGGGGGCTCCTCCACTTCCTCTTCCTCAGCGAGCTCCCTGGAGAGGTCTCTCACCACTGACTGAATCTTCTCCTTGACGGCCAGGTGCTCCTCCACCGTGACCGGGGTCCCTTGACCGGGCAACTCCTCTGTCTTCTCCTTAATGGGATCGGGATCGGGATGGGTAGGCGAGGAATGTACCTCCTCTAAGTTAGTAGAGGAGATGGCTATGGGGACGACAGAAGCGGTGTTAGGGTTAGGGTTTTGTGGAGCGGGGTCTGAGTTTGGGGCGATTGGGGCTATGTAGGGGACCATGGCGAGTTAGTCCTGGGTGGGTGATAGTGGAGGGGTGACAGTGGTGGTCGCTGGGGTGGTGGAGGTGGAAGGTAGGGACTGGGTAATGGCGGCGAGGAGAGCGGGATCTGTCCCCATGGAGGACAGTTTGGCAAGGAGGTTTTGGAGGTCTTGGGCAAGGTTAGTGTTTGAGGCCATTTTTGAGAGAGAGAGAGCACTGGGAAGACGAGAGGCAGAGAGGGAGAGGAAGATAACTTGAGGAAGATAAGGAAACAGTGAGGAGCAAACTTACCCGGAAGCCACAATATATATAGCCCTCACAAGATCTTCAAAGGTTTCCAAAGATAAGACCAAATCAATCTGTTTCCAAGAGATAATGAACGCGATCTTCCAACTTCCCAAAAATAATTCAAAATCTCGTCCGAATCCAACTGAGCCGGCTGAATTTCTCTTCCCAACTCTCTTTCATCAAAACATCCCTAAATGCACGACGCGGCTCAACACAAATTGCCATCATTACAACCTACAAACACGTCAACTCAACCTGCAGACACAGAAGCCGAATCGTTTCCCGCCAATCCAAAAGAGTAGTAAGGTGTGATGTTGGGGGTTAGTTACCAGAGAGGGTACAAAAGACCATCACACCAAAGTATATGAGTTTTTGCGATTGAATTTTACATCATGCATAATAGGTCTCCAGTTGTGGATGATAAGAGGGGTTCATAGGAGACTTTAAGCACGGCGGTCTGGGTAAGCTGTATAATCAACTATCATTTGGGCTTATGATGAGGGAACAAAATATCAAGTTGATTCTTTTGGGCCGAAATAGAGCTGATTCATGTGACATATGATAACATAGATGACCATGCAAGACATTCAGTACATAAAGGAAGTAAAAGCACATAGTCAAGCTTTTCGAAAATTAATACCCAAGGAAGCTAATGCATAATAAGGCATGAAGATTCGACTTTCACAGTTTACCACGTAATCTAGCCAATCATCGAGGGAACACAACACATAGACATGTAGTTAGGGGAACAAACCAGACTTCGTATGGAACTGAATGCAGAGTTTCCCAACATGTGTTCCAATGAGAAAATTGGCGTTTGATCCCCCGTTTGCCAATCTTTCTCGACACAGTGATGTCCTTCCTAGATGTACATGGTACCTGGAATTTTCACACAAGGAACATATTAGTCAATAAGTCCTTATCCCTATTTTCTTTACCTTTGACACCAGGTCTTTGAGTCTCAAGTATTCCATGCAGAAGTGAGGTGAGACTCGCTTTGTTCCCTGTCAAGTAACTGACCCTTGAATGAATGAAACACTAGGAACATTCCTCACTTTATCATGCACAGAAAGAGTTAGTTCTTGCGAACCCAGATAAGCTTATACTTTCTGGGTTTGGGAGCAACATATCTAATCTTAGGAGGTTCAACTTCTATATGTTCCCTAGTAGTGCGAACAATCTCCTCATTATGTTGCTTCAGCAGGCACTCTTGCTTGTAATGACCAGAATGCCCGCAATACCAACAGACCCTTTGACACTTCAGATCTACATACTTGCTATGTCCTGGCCAAATTGTTTTGTTAGCAATCCTTGACTGAAAATCAATATTATTGGACTTACTGCTTTGGGATTGCTTCAGCCAAATTGCATGAGCCTTCTGTCCATGATACCAAGCCTTGCCTTTCTCAGTCGAATTAGAACAGTCTTTGTCTTTATTCCCTTCGGAGGAACATTCCCCCTTTTCTTTTACAGACTGTTTTCCTTCGACTTTGGAGCCTTTTTTCTTAGTGTCATCAACAGGAAGCTTAGGTTGATAGCCAATTCTAAAGCGAGGTACTTCCTTCTTTTCAGGTTTCTTTTCATTCTTGGCTGCAACAAAGACAATACCTTTTGGCTCGTCCTTCTGTTCCTCATTGAGTTTGGTTAGATCACTAGAAAGTTTTGCATTTCCTAGTTTTAACATTAAAGACTCAGCCTCGAGTGAGGAAACAGTGGACTCTAGAGACTTAATCTTTTCAGTGAGTTCTGGACACTTAGAGCATGTGTTTGAAGAGGAAGATGAACCTTTCTCAAGCGTGAGCACTTTTTCAGCCCAAACCTGATTTTCTTCGATCAGACCTGAGATCGATTCATCTTTCTCTTCGAGTTGCTCACTGAAAAGATTACTCTCGCGAACGAGATTCTTAATGAGAGAGATCATGCTTTCTTTAGATTTGCATCTTAAGCTTGATATAAGATCAGATTCAGTTACCTCATCGTTGATTACCTCTCCCTTTGTCTCGTTTGGAACTTCAACGGCCATTAAGCATACATCCCTGGAATGTGACGAATCTTCGTCATCTGAGTTTGATTCTCCCCAGGTGGCAACCATTGCTTGCTTCCCTTCATTTGCTGGAGGCATTCCTGTCTTCTTCTTGAAGCAGTTTCTGGCCATGTGTCCCTTGTTCTGACAGTGGTAACAAACCACATCTTTCATGTCTCTGTTCCCTTCAGAGGAACTGGGCGAGTCCTTGTTCCGAGACCATATATTCCTCATTGCCCTTGTGATAAGAGCAACATCCTCATCTTCATCGCCCGTTTGAGACAAATCAAATGCCCTTTCCACCTTCAGGGCAATGCTCTTCGCCTTCTCCTTTCCTTTCTTGTTTATCTTATGGTTATAGACAGAGGCGTTGCTTTCCAGCTTAGCAACCACCTCTTCCATAGTAAGGGTCTTGACGTCTGTTTGAGAGTAGAGGGCAAGAGCAATGGCATCCCACTGAGTGTTGAGACCTTGCATGAAGTGATGAGTCAACTTCCAGTCTGGCATTGTTTCACCAAGGTACTGAAGCTGACCAACTAGCCCATGGAACCTGGAGTAGTACTCTTGAATGTGTTCATCTTTCCCTTGAGAAATTTGGTCGTACTCCTTGAACAGGGAAAGGATCTTGTTCTTCTTCGAGTCTTCATTTCCTTGATGAAGACGTTTCAGGGCATCCCAGATTTCCTTGGCAGTCTTATAGCTCATGACTTTCTTGAGATCGGAGGGAAGAAGGGCCATGTGATGGATCTTCTTAGCCCTGCTGTTTTTCTCCAGTTTCTTCCAATCCTCATCGGTGTAGTCGACCTTTGGTTTTGGCTTTGTCTCGTCTGTCTCGTTCTTGATCACAAAAGGTCCGACTTTAATAAATTTCCAGAGCTGTCCATCAAGGGAACAGATATGGGACTCAATTTGCTCCATCCATCATCTATACTCACCAGACTTCAGAGTTGGTGGTTTCCAGAACGAATCACCGATTGCATTGCTGTTTGACGACATCTTTCCTGCAAATTCTGTAACGAAAACAATCTAGAGCACCAGGCTCTGATACCAATTGTTGGATCGTTAGAGTTACGTCTGAGGGAACAAAAGCTTTGTTCCCACAGAAGGCACAACGGATTTAAATAGCAAGAAAGATAACAGAACGAACTCACGATATATAGTGGAAACCCTGATTAGCAAAACTAGCTTATCAAGGAAAAATCACTACCTTCAAGCTTTCGCTTGAGAGGATTTTGAACTGCGTACTTGTCTTATTAGTTTCTTTCTTGATTACACTTGTATCCTGGACTTCGACCTCTAAACAACCAGCTAGACTCGAAACCTCTTCTACAACGATGAATCAAACTCAACTCTCAAAGATTCACACGCACCTCACTCTCTTTCTCTTCTTTTCTTTTTCTCGTTCAAAGTCGTTCTCAGCCGTGAAGTCGTCCCTAAGAAATGAATCCTCACTTTACTTAAATACAACTCGACAGAAACCCTAATTGACACAAATTAGGAAATGCTAGAATCAGATTACAAAGATATGATTTTGTTTGGAAGATAAGATATCACAACCGATTATATTAATTAAGGAAGGAGTTCCCTAATTAATCCAACCGATTGGATATTATTCTTCTCTCTCCAATTGCCTTATCTTAGGAAAGATTCCTAGGATAACACGATCGGGTCTTTTCTCTCTTTCCATATCTTCGCGCAATCCGGCTTGATCCTTGGAGCCGAAGTCTTCATCCTCTACCGCGTGGCTTCTTGATTTGTTTCCTTAATTCTGCACGCTGTATGACTTCTTTCCTTTTGCAGCCTCGATCTTGGTCTGTCACTTCAGTTCCGGGAGAGGTAACAAAGCACTTGCTCAGTCTTTGTTCCCTCTGAGATCCTCTGCTGCAACGCTCCCTGGGAAAACTCTTCTTGTCCCTGAAACACTTGGTACACATATTAGTTGAGTGTTTGTAATCATCAAAACCTAAGGAATTCAACATCATTGATGCTGATTATGCTGGATACTTGGTGGATAGGAAGAGCACCTCTGGAATGTCACAGTTCCTAGGCCCTTGCCTTGTGTCATGAGGCTCAAAGAAACAAGTCTCAGTCTCTCTCTCCACCACAGAATCCGAGTACATCGATGCTGCCTCCTGCTGTTCCCAACTTCTCTGGCTAAAGCAATAACTCGCGGATTTTGGTATGTCTTATGGTCCCCTCACCATTCTTTGTGATAACACCAGTGCTATAAACATTTCTAAGAATCCTGTGCATCATACTAGGACCAAGCATATAGACATAAGACATCATTTTCTTAGAGATCATGTTGAGAAGGGAAACATCATTATGAAATTTTGTAGAACTGAAGATCAGGTTGCAGATATATTCACCAAAGCCTTGAATAGAGTTCCCTTCGAGAACCTTAGATTGGAACTAGGAATGATTCCTATAACCTAGCAGTGACCTTAGTTTAAAGGCCCCTTTCCAGTTCCCCTGATTAACTAGTTTAAGATCTTTCACTTGTTGAGTCTTGATATCTCTGTGTTATATCTTTTGCTACAAACCCTCTTTTCCATAATGGTTTCTTAAAAAGGCTTGGATAAGTTTTTATAGTTCGTATCCTTTGGTCCTCATTGTTCTTTCAACTCTTTCATTGTTCAAGTTTCTTTGTTGGCTCAAAAGTCACAATCTGATCATATTCTAACCCAACAATACAAGCCGAAATGATGATTGTGTACTATGACCCTCCTTGCCTCATTGCTCAATTTAATTCCCTATGATCCATCTCTTAAACCCTCTTTGGGAATTATTGTGTAATGCGATAAATGGCCTACCTGATTCCTTGTATGGGAACGTACTTCTCGATTCCATGTTTTAAACCCACATCAGAGTTCCCATATATCCCTCTAGCACACTGAATATATTGCCAGAAAGGAACCAGGATGAAATGCTCTTCCAATGGCTAGTTCGGCACCTCCCAAGACGATATTTATGGCAAATCTGCAGAAAACGGTCATGTCTCGTCAGTACAGAGCCTCCCTCTCTGAATGGGTAAATTTTTGAATTGCTTTTGACCGTTCGAAAAAGCTGCAACCGCCTTCAATGCCCCAGATCTTCCCTGATCTCCTCAACGGCCAGATTTCTCCCAACGGTCCCTTCAGCCCTCAATCCGTCTTTAAAGGGTGCCCTGTTGATCCAAGCTATTCCCACACTTGCCATTCTCATCTCTCTGATCCTCTGTTTCTCCCTCTCTCTCCAACACAAATTTCTGACTCCTCAAAAATGGCTGACAAGAACCCTAACCCCAACTTGATCCAAGACAAAGAGGAAGTTGCCCTTCTCAGAGCCCATAGAGAAAAGAAGGCAGCATCGTCTACCCAGCCCATTCTTGACACCACCTCTCAAAATCCCCAACCTGAGAAGAATATTGAGGAGAAAACTAAGGCAAAAGCTGAGGAGAAAGTGAAGGAAATCACTCCTGCATCGGCATCGGCTACAAAATCTGTCTCGGAAAGAGGATCCCATGACTCCTCCCCAGATAAGACCACCTAGGAGATCCTCAGCCAAGAGCCCTCACCTGCTAGCCTCAAGTCTAAACCCATCTCCAAACCTGGTCCCTATGTTGCCACAAGGCTGAAACAACGGAAAAGAAGTTCTCAAGCTTTGTTTCCCTATGACCCACCATCCAAAGAGCAGAAACCCTCAAAAAGAACCAAATCCCTCACCCTCTCCTCTTCCTCGCTCGGGCAGGTCTCCTCCTCCCTCTCCAAGAGGAAGATTCTTAAGCCACTCATCATCGGCAAGGATTTCTGGACCCAAACTCTCGAAGAAGAAGATGAGGAACTATTCAGCGAAGCCCTCAGTGAGTTTCATTCTCTGTTACAATACCAAGGATGGGATGAGCTCTTGGTCGAGCCCTTCTCCGCCTCTGATGAAGTAGTCCGTATGTTCTATCAGTCTCTCACCTTTGTGCCCGCCAAAGATAACTCTCCCTACAACGACGCCATATTCCAGTGGAAGGGAACCATGTATCCCCTGTCCCCCAACCTCATCGCGTCTGCTCTTGGGATCGAGTCCAGATCTGGTTTTGACATACTGCATCAGAAAAAGACGTGGCCCAAAGGAAAGGGTTACAAGCCCAAGGGTGAAGTGGTAAGGAAACTCTACGACGGCGACTACCCCTCAATCCTCCAAACTAAGGATCTCTCCATCGCCAACAAGCTTCTGCATTTCTGGATCATCTGAAACCTAGTTCCCAGGCAAGAGCACCGGAATACAGTTCTCATCATGGATGCTATCCTCATGGATAAAGTGTTGTCTGGTGCACAAGTTGATCTCCCCCGCATAGCGTTGGCTCACATGCAGTTCTGCAAGTCCCATGATTCTCACGCCCTGCCCTTTCCCCATCTCATCAAAAATCTTCTCTCCCTACTTCACCAGTACCCAGATGATTTGCCTGAAACTGTCTACAGCAAGCTTCTCACCTTGACCACTGTCCGGAAACTCAAGACAAAAGATCCCCAAGTCCCTCTCTCTGACCCTCAGTAAGAACCGCCCAAAGCCAAGGCCAGTTCCCAGGCCCCTTCAAGTTTCCTACCACCGCTCAACCCCTCTCAAGACTCCTCTGCGATCCTCTCTGCTCTGGATCGTATTGAAAAGGCCATCACGGGAGGCTCGACTGTCCTCACGGTCGCTCTCCGTGATCAAGTAAATGAGTTGGGAAAGATGAGCATTGCAGTCTCAAGTCTGGTGGAGGTACTACAGAAAACATGGGAAGATGCAACCGGCGCAAATCAGGCCACGAGCCAAAATGAAGGAACTGACGCCAACAAGGCTGACGAAGAGGAGGCCACTGCTCTGCCATAGAAACGCTTCTCCTGGTTCCCAGTGCTGTAACCTCACAGTGTGCTAGTAGCTTTCCTAGGATCCTACTACCCTCTTCTATCATTTTGTTGTCCTCTTTAAAGGTTGCTTATTTTGTTGTCTTTGTAGGTTGTTTTTGTGTTGTTTTGTGATTTGTCTTACCCTGCCTTGAACAATGTTAAGTTTTTGTTAAAGTTTAATGACTACTTTTGGCTTCATTTCTATGATTAATTTGTCTTTGCCTTAAGTTTCTATTATGGGTTTGATGCAATTGTGTATTTCCTTGGATATCCTGTTCTTAACTTATCAACTGATATTTTCGATGATGTCAAAAGGGGGAAGAAGGAAAGGAACCTTGAACTTTGGAAACTACTGGACTAATAGGAACTCTGAACTCGTTTTATTTCTAAGGGGGAATTTGAATAAACTCATTCATCTGCTTAGGGGGAATTTGCAACCATTGAATGCTCTTTCATTAGTTTATAATGTTGTAAATCCCTTAAACTCAACTGGTCTCATGAAATTCAAGTCCTATTATGTTGCCAGGTTCCTTGTATTTGTCATCATCAAAAAGGGGGAAATTATTAGGAAACGGAACTCTAGAACTTCGATTCCCCTGAGAGTTCCTTTCCTCAGTTTCTCTACTTTTGAAAATGACAAATATTTTGATACTAATGTTTTATCTCAAAGATGTGCTTTAAGGAACCACAAGACAAATACCGAAAGCATAGAAGCCAAACAGGACAAGAGAACCAAGCAGCAAACCAAAGGAAGGAACTCAAGTGTGCCCAGAAATGCAACATGTGATGTTGCGCTTCCCAAGAAATCTGGGAACACCAACTTCGGACAAGAGAAAGTTGAAAATGACTTGTGTGAAGCTTCCAAAGTCTGCCATTGTCCAGAGCAAAACAACAAGACACCTAGAACACATAACCTCGGACAGAGAAAGGTGAAAGCGACATGACATGGAACCTGTCGCTGTCCAGAAGACAGTTCCAAAGTGCCCAGATTGTCGAACCTCGGAAGAAGGAAGCTGGAGAACGACTTGGCTGAAGTAGTTGACTAACCTAGAAGGATTCTGAGCTGCCTAGGTTGTTTGTATATGTCAAAGACAGCGTGGATCAAGGACAACCACACATCCTAGGGCAAGCTCGATCTGTGAAAACCAAGAGAAGACCAAGCTGCGAAGAATCCACTATAAAAGGAAGACTAACTCAAAGGTTATCAACGAGCACAAAAATACACGAATCACACTCAATAACAAACATCAAAGTGTGAACCTTCAAACAAGATCATAAAAGCAAACCAAGATCAAGAGGAACCAGTCAAGGAATCAAAGAGCTGAGTGTTAAGTTGCTGTGACTGTAAGTGAGATAGTCCCTAGGTGCTAAGGTCTGTTTCTTGGATTGATTATTGATTGTGTTAAGTTATCTAGGATTGCCTAACTGTGTGTAAGGTGAACAAACTGTGTATTTGTTCCTAGGATAAGATGTAACCAAAAGAGATAAGAAATCAAGAAGTAGACCTTGAAACCCTTTCAAAAGAAAGGTAGTGGTTTTTATCCTGGATTGCTAGTTGGCAATCAAAGGTTTCCACTATAAGGAACTTGTTCATTTGTGCTTGATTGTTTAAATTCCGATGCGAAGGGAACTGGGAATTGTTATTCTTAGTTCCTTAGTTTTTTTTGTCTAACAATCTCGATCCTACAAAGTTACTGCTTAGTTTCGAGAAGACCAATGGGTGCCCATTCAAGAGATATAAATAACAAGGACTTGAGAGAAAGATACAAATTCTCTGGACTTTAACCGTGATCAGCCAGAATGCTTCCAAAAGAATTGTGTCAATTAATTTTAACCATCAATATCACAATATAGGCCCACTTGTTGCTCACGCTCATGCAATATCTTTTCCTCGTCTAACCTTTGTTGATAAGCAGCTTCAATCAAAGGAGATTCCTCTTCTCTTTTGGCCTTCACCAAATGATCCATATGTCTTACTAATTTCTGCAATTTCTTCTCCATCTCCTGTCTCTCCTTTAGTTTCTCATTGTGTGCAATTTCCATTAAAGCTTCTTTTGACAAATTCTCCTAAACACGACAAAGCACATAGTAATCAACAAGTTTTCAAGTGAAGAATAAAGAGGTATAGTCCAATAAAATACATTGTAACCTTCTTATGTTACAAATATAAAATATGAACTAACCCCATCAATAATTGGTTTCTTCCCCTTCTTCCGACATTAATCAACTCCTTCAAGTAAGGCTTTAGTTTCTCGTTCTTTATGTTCCTTGATCTCTTTCAAGATCTTCTCATCTTTCCTCTGCTCAGTCATTTTCAGCCTCTTCGTCTCCTCCTCACGTTCCTTCACAGGTGAAGAACTCATCAAAATTCTCAATGGCAAGATTGTCTAGAAAATAGAGTAAAAAACATAAGATTTGCTCGTCTTGTCAGAAAGTTAATCATAATCTACCTTCTTTAGAAGTTGGCGCTCTTGCTCTTCTTTTCTCTTTTCAGTGGAAGTTCACTCTTGCATTAAAACCATGTCACGTATAAATTAAAACCATGTCAAGTATAAATAAAAATGATGAAGATTATATTAGACCGAGACGCACTTTGTGACTATTTATCTAGTTAAATAAGAAACTACAGTTACAAATTTTGTGACTTTAAGTTAGTGACTTGTCCTATTTCCTTAGGTAGCTCCTCTGAAAATGCATTGATCCCAAAAGTCCTTCATATGTCTCAAAAAGCATTTCAAAACTAAGATTAAAAAAATGTTAACAATAGTAATAACTTACAATGTGCTTACATCCATTGCATGTTATGGACGACTATATAGAGCATGTAAGGTAATTTTGAGCAATGTTCATGCAACAACAGAAAATTAAAGCATTGATATACATGACTACTTCATAAACAGGACAATCTTGCTTCTGTTGAAGTTAAATTATACAAAGGCGCAATGCGCTTAATACATATCAGTGAAGAAAGTCAAGTTCCAAAACTCATTCTTAGTGATCAACAAAGATCGGAGATGTTCGGAGTAACCTCCTGTTGTAAAGAAGAAACCGTAACTGAGAACATCAACCAAATAACACACAACTTAAGAGAGCGAGAGCAGCAGGAAGTGATTAACAAGCTTCAAGTTTGAGATTTATGATGTTGGTTTTATTGATAATGTCCAATTTCACATATTTAAGTTTCTGATGTTGTTTATCTTCTCATCAACAAGAAAAGAAATGTTCTTCATTGGTTGAGAGTTTGAGATCCAATTTGGTATTACTTTTCCTTCTTTCCATTCACTCACTTCAATATAGTAGAATTAATTAGAGCAAAAAATGAACTTAGGGTGTGTTTGCATTGCACAAGATAATGCAAAAACAACATCAGCAGCAACAACAACAACAATTGGTTATAAGGATTAAAGAACATTATTGATGTATTTTCAAGTGTTGTTCTATGCTAGGCGGAGACACAACAACAATTGGTTACCTTTGACAAGAGAGTTCGTTAGCTTGAAACCCAAGTTTTGGAAGAACATCGTGTGTCTGTTAATAGAAAAAAGAGTAAGCATAATTATAGATTGGACTATAATTGAGTTTTATCTGCTAGTTGGATTTTCCTATTCAAATTGCAGGTTTTAACTATCTTATTAACCTCAATTTGAGTCGCCCACCAGAATCCGGTTTCCAAGAGGCACCGGTTCCAGATGGGTTTCAGTTGGGACAGTCAAAGAAGTTGAACGGAAGAGTGATATCATCAACTGCAACTAATAAGAGTAGCACATGGGATGAAGACTGGGCTTCCACTGTTCAACCATCAACAGTCAATCTGTCATCAATCAAGCCTAATAATGATAACGAGGTGATGAATGGTCTGTCCATCCAGCCACCTTCTCTTACAACAACTTCCACTTCTAATCCAATGAACTCTTCATGGCATGCGCTTGATCTCGAGTGGTCACCTCGTACATCGTCTAGTGTTGCCACACCTGTAGTTGAGTCAAAGATGCAAACAAAGTTGAAGCACTGCACAAGGCTTTGGAAGAAAAAAAGAATGATCAAACTGCCTCTACTGAAATAGCAGGACATAATATCTATAATCGCTTCACTGAATTCCCAACAGATGTGATGATATTACTAATTAATGGGTATAAATTACATGATTCTAGTTTTATTTAACAAAATTAAAGAGGAAGGATGTAGCACGAACCGATTGCAGCGAGGCAGCAACTTGAACACGACTTGCACTCGTAAATTTGGGTTGAGTGTTGTACCAGGCTCGAAAACCAGCAGTAGAACACCGATCGAATTGACAAATTGGGGCCTCCAATCCCTCTACATGAGTCGCCCATCAGGAATTGATGAAGGAAGGAAGCAGTAGAAATCATGGCCTCCAACAGCGCATCAACACCGTATTGAATGCACAAATTAGGGTTTGGATAAATCAATCTATCGGGCTAGCTAAAGGCGTAAATTGATAGTTTCTCTTTTTAAAAATATTAAATAACCCGAATTTTTATATATCCGGGATATATCATGTATGCACTTCGAAAATGCATTACTAAATAACCCGGGCGTATTTCATTTACACATAGTCTGGGTTATTTGCTTAAATTACAAGGCTTAATAACCCGGATATAACAGGCAAAAAAACGCCCGGGTTATTCTTGCACATGGCTTTAAGAGTTGTGTACTTAAATAACCTGGGCGTGTTACCATATATCCGGGTTATTTGCTATTATTATAAAATTTAAAAGAAAATTAATTTTTTTTACCGTTTTGACCCCTATTATATCGGATAAATGATGTCCGGGTTATTATATCACGTGTTAAAATATCATTTTTGTGGTAGTGTCAATCCTTATAAACGAATAAAAGTATGGGGTATCACATATGTAGTATATGGTCTTTGAGAGAATAATTAATACATAATTGAAGTAAGTTGTTTTTGGTAAAAAAAACTAGATGGTTGAACCCGTGTTGCGCACAGGGAAGAATATATTATTGTTTTAGTTTTTTATAATATATCATTAATGAGTTTGCATTAGTGTGTATTTGCCTTTTTGTTTCATAAGAGGTCGTCTGTTTTTTGTTCACGATTTTAGGTCTATTCTATTAACAATTTGTGATTGAATATTTAGTTTATAATTATGACTAATATTGAATAGTTACAAATTAGTTTATTTTTATTATAACACCCCCAAAATACCTTTGGAAATATTACCGCCAGTGACCTCAGAATACACTCCCGGGGTCACCCAAGGCTTACCATTTTTATAACAATTAATATAATGTTGGAAACTTTATTAAATATCATTAAAGTTACCCAAATACATTTGAACCAACGTCATGGTTTTACAACTGTCAATAACCAAATACAAAAATATTTATTACAACGGAAGTCTTGAAATTTAATAACGCCATGAAAGGGGTTTTGATCTGAGCGATCTCATGCCTAGGATCTTCAACCTTGGAAAAACACTTAAATCACCATCTGCCCTCAACATCGGATTCTGGCCTTCACGGAAGAGAAAGTTTACCTGATGTGCCGTATGAGATGGATGACACCCGCCAACCATGCAAGGAATAAAACCGGTGGGTTAGTCTAATGAAAGACTATGCAAGGGTACAAATAAGAAGGTTCTAAGTAGTCGTATTAGGTTACACCCATCGCTTCTCGAATAATAACCGATGACGACAGTGAACCTCAACACTTCTACAGAAACGTAAGAAAAGGCATGATCAAAAGAAGACTCCAAAGGAATTGAGTCTTATGGGAAACATACGAAGAGAAGACTCCAAAGAGTTGAGTCTTATGGGAAATGTATGACAAGTGTTTGGGAACGTTAAGTTTTCACAACTTTAAAACATGACCTTGATTATTTGGGTCCACGACCAACCTCACCGCGCAATGCGAATCCAGATTGGAAAGAAGACTTACTCTAACAAGAGTCCGGGCGGTTTCCACGTTGTACTCCTCGCCCGAGGGTATATTAATTATGTGCATAACTGCACTTATCTTATTTAATTCCAAAACGTATATTCACGTTAAAGCTTTTAGTACATATCATCTCGATACGAGAGATATTTTGGGAATTAATCCCGATTGTTGGCACCAGCTGTGTGCACCTACCGTGAATAAGGGTACAGTCATGACCAGAAAGTACTAGGGCAAAATCATCCTAATACCAGTTATAAATAAACGACTAGACCTCGCAAGGTACATAGCGTTCCTACGAATACTCGTTCTAACTACACATTTAAGTTCACACAGATATCCACACCAAAACCATTACGGCAATATCATGTATAATAGTGTTGTTTCTAGCAATATATACAACCTATTATAGAATCATATTTTATCACATTGTCTTATTAAATTTGTTCTCAAACCAAAAACAACACTTCATTCCAATTTAATTAACAATCAAGTAATTGATAATTAAAGTAAATATGGAATGATAAGCAAGAGCGAACCGCCACTTGCCTTAGTCCAGACAAACATAGTTTTGATCTTACGGATCGGGAAGACTGGACACGTGCTCAAATGCCTATTGGAATTCCCGTCGAAATCCACCGTCGTCCCGAAGGTCCATCCCGATGATGCACGTGAAACGAGGTATGAACACTCTAGTTAGATATGGTACCAATAACCAAAACAAAATGAAGGGAAAAAGAACTGAGCCGCGGCTGGTATGGCCGCGATCGTGGCTTTGCTGGGCAAAGCCGCGGTCGCGGAATTCATACCCGCAGTCGCGGAATTCTGGGCAGAGCCGCGGTCGCGGTATTTCATAACTGGGGTCACGGTTCTCTCTCCCGACGCGGCGCTAAGTCGGCTTTGAAGCTTACCGACGACGAAGGCCCGAGTTCTTAACTCCTGGATGAATGCACACTACCACCACCGCTTCCCGGACTTCACAGGGCTACCACGACCTCCGGCGATGCTCCGACGACCACACGAAACTCCGGCGACGAGCTAAACTGAGAGCAAGAGAGAGATGAGGTTTGCAGCTGCTTGGATGAAGAAATTGGTGGCGGAAGGCCCCTATTTATAGGGTGGAGGAAGCCCAACGCCGAGAAATCCAAGCGGTTCACCTCCCCCACCGGCGAAACACCGGCAATTGAAGCGACGCAATGCGGGGAAGAAAGAAGAAGAAGGCGAACAGAGTTCCGTGATCGCGGAAACAGAGCTGCGATCGCGGTTTGGCTCTGGGCGAATCCGCGCCCGCGGAACTGCCGCGATCGCGTCCCTGGGTCTGTGGTCGCGGGTCTCGTTCGAGGATATGCTAAATCTTATTATTTTTAGGGGTTATTACAATACCTCCCCCTTAAAAAAAAGTTTCGACCCCGAAACTAAGCCGAAAATAGGTCGGGAAAACGACTAAGCATATCAGACTCAGTCTCCCAGGTTTCCCAAGTTACCTCCTCAGATCCCAACTTGGACCAGAGGATCCGCACTAATGGTACCACCTTGTTCCTCAAGTACTTCTCGCGGCGTTCGAGAATACGCACATGTCTCTCCTCGTATGTACCATTTGCCTGAATCTCGATGTCTTCATAACTCAGCATATGAGACACATCTAGCACATACTTCCTTAGCAGAGACACGTGGAACACGTTATGCACTGGATGCACCGACGGCGGCAATGCGAAATGGTACGCTAAAGATCCCACTCTATCAAGGATCTCAAACGGTCCCACGTAGCGAGGGTTGAGTTTCCCACGCTTGCCGAACCTGAACACACCCTTGGATGGTGACACCCTGACAAACACCTTGTCACCAACCTCAAACTCGACATTCTTGCGCTTCAGATCAGCATAAGACTTCTATCGACTCTAAGTTGTAAGCATCCTCTGTCTGATCAAGGCAATGTCCGAGGCAGCCCTTTCGACTAACTCCGGTCTGAGCAGAATCTTGTCGGCATTCTCATCCCAACAAATCGGAGATCTGCACTTCCGACCGTACAAAGCCTCAAATGGAGCCATCTTGATGGTAGAATGCCAGCTATTGTTGTACGTGAATTCAATTAGACTTAAGATGTTCTCTCAGCTGGTCGGACGATCTAGTACACAAGCTCTCAGCATATCCTCCAATGTCTGGATGGTCCTTTCAAATTGTCCATCCGTCTGAGGATGAAACGCAATACTAAACCTCAACTCAGTTCCCATGGCCTTGTGGAGTTCCTTCCAGAATCTCGACATGAATCGGCCATCACGATCCGATACAATGGTTTTTGGCATACCATGCAATCGAACAATCTCGTGTAGGAAAACTTCTGATAGCCTCTGGGTTCCCCAAGTTGACTTGATGACCACGAAATGAGAACTCTTCGTGAGCCGGTCAATGATCACCCATATGGCATCCTTCTGACTCTGAGTCTTCGGCAACCCCGTGACGAAGTCCATCGCAATATCCTCCCACTTCCATTCTGGCACTGGGAGAGGTTGCAATTCACCACCTGGTCTGCGGTGTTCAATCTTGACCTTTTGACAAGTCAAACATCTCGCCACAAATTCTGCTACGTCCCACTTCATGTTGGCCACCAGAATTTCTTTCTGAGGTCTGTGTACATCTTGCTGGATCTTGGATGTACAGAATAAGCTGACGAATGGGCCTCCTTCATTACCAATTGGCGAAGGCCATCTATGTCAGGCATACAGATCTGGTCTTGAAACCAGAGTGATCCATCATCTTGAATCACGAATCCGGGAGCTTTCCCATCCATTACTTCACTGCTTAACTTCACTAAGATCACATCATCAACCTGCTTCTCTTGACCTAATCTAGTAGCGTAGCCTGCATCTCCAACATACTCAGGCATCCTCGACGCTGATCGTACAAGACGTCAATCTCGCACAATCCTTGGTGAAGTTTGGTCTGAGCAGTGAGCATAGCTACCACGGTCTCGTGCGGCGTCTTCCGGCTCAATGCATCGGCTACCACGTTAGCCTTGTCCGGATGATACAGCAACTCGATGTCGTAGTCCTTGAGTAGCTCTAACCAGCGACGTTGCCTCATATTCAACTCTTTCTGAGTGAACACATACTTGAGACTCTTATGGTCGGTAAAGATCTAGCACCTAACACCATAGAGATAGTGCCTCCAGATCTTCAGCGCAAAAACCACAGCCGCTAACTCCAGATCATGCATCAGATAGTTTGCTTCATAGGTCTTCAATTGCCGAGATGCGTATGCAATAACCTTTCCCTTTTGCATCAATACACATCCTAGCCCATGCTTTGAAGCGTCACTATAGACCACATAACCATCAGTTCCTTCCGGTAGCGCCAAGACTGGTGCGGACGTCAGGCATTTCTTCAACTTTTGAAAACATGCCTCGCACTTGTCGTCCCATATGAACTTTTTGTGGACCTTACGGAGCAACCCGGTCATGGGTAGAGCGATCTTTGAAAATCCCTCCACAAACCGTCTGTAATATCATGCGCACCTCCTTCACGTTCTGAGGTCGCTTCCAGTCGGCTATCGCTTCGATCTTCTGAGGGTCGACCATAACCCCATTCTCATTAATCACATGGCCTAAGAAAGCCACTTCCTTAATCCAGAAGTCACATTTAGACAACTTTGCATACAGCTGATTCTGCCTAAGGACTGACAAAGTGATACGAAGATGCTCCTCGTGAGCCTCCTCGCTCGGAGAATAGATCAGAATATCGCCGATGAATACCACCACGAACTTGTCCAAATACTGATGGAAACATCTATGCATCAAATCCATGAAAATTGTCAGAGCATTTGTAAGCCTAAATGGCATGACTACGAACTCGTAGTGTCCATACCTCGTCCGGAACGCAGTCCTCGTAATATCTTCCTCACGAATCCTGAGCTGATGGTAACCAGATCTCATATCGATCTTGGAAAAGACTTTTTCTCCCTACAGTTGATCCAAAAGATCATCTATTCTAGGCAACGGATACTTATTCTTGATAGTGACCTTGTTCAACTCTCGATAGTCAATACAAAGTCGAAACGAACCATTCTTCTTCTTGACAAACAAGACAGGAGCGCCCCAAGGCGATGCACTCGGCCTTATATATCCTTTCTCAAGTAGGTCCTCGAGTTGTTTTTTCAACTCTTGCATCTCCGCTAGAGCCATCCGATAAGGTGCTTTAGAAATCGGCGAGGTTCCAGGCTCAAGATCAATAGTGAACTCCACGTCACGATTCAGGGCTAAACCGGGAATCTCATCAGGAAAAACATCCGGATACTCGCATATGACAGGAACATCATGAACTGAAGTCTCATCCTTCTTGGGCTTATCCAGATAGCACAAATACCCGACACAACCTTGTCGAAGTAGCTTACACGCAACCATCGCATTAATGAGCTTTCCGTTATCAGCGTCATTATGACCCTTGAACTTGCACACAAACTGGCCCCCAGATGAAACTGTCACTGGCCTTGAGCTAAAATCAATTACCACCCCATGACGCGTCAGCCAATCCATCCCGAGAATAATGTCGTATGGAGCCATGGATATACAGATCAAGTCCGCTTCGAACTTTTGACCTTGAATAGTAATCGGAAATTTTGACAGACGCTTGGTCCCTACTAATTGTTCACCATTGGGAAGGTTCACCACAAATGGTTCGCAAGATTCATTGCATTTCAACCCTAACTTACTCACACACTTCTCCGAAATAAAGGAATGAGTAGCACCCGTATCAAACAATATGCAAACGGATGTAGAGTGAAGGTATAGAGTATCTTGGGCAATTGGAGCGTTGGATCCGTCAGCCTCGCGCATCTCATACAGCCGCTGACCCTGACCTACTGGAACAGCTGGGGCTTTCCCCTTGTTCTGAGCAGTAGTCTATATTGATGTATTCGGAGCTCCAACATGCCTGAATCGGGGTCGGTTGTTATGGCTAACTGACCCTTGCTGCGACTCAGCCTCCTTTTGCCTCCTCTGAGGACAAAAAGTCTGTAAGTGCCCCTCCTTTCCGCATGCAAAGCACGTCCTCCTACCCTTCGGACACTCATTGCTCTTATGCCCCGGCGTTCCGCAGTTATAACACTGAATCGGATTCTTGCCCTGGCCCGAGCGTTGAGTAGGACCTGACTACGTCACCTCAGTTCTAGCACGGCCAGACTTGGCAAAATGCGATGGTGGCGCGGGTCGTTTAAACCCACTAGCCTGAGGCTGGCTCTATGCCGGTCTCTGGCGATTGCGCTTCTTCGCCGACTCCTCCAGAGTCATTTCAAGCTTGTAAGCGGCATCCACATACTGCTCCAGAGTAGAGCAGCCATGGAGCACCATCAACGGCTTGATGTCTAGGTTCATCCACTCGTGGAAATGTCAGATCTTATGCTCCTCGCACGACACTTCCGGTCCATCATATTGCAACAAGTGATTAAACTTAGCTGCAAGCTCAGTCACCTTTAGCCCATCCGTCTTAGGGTAAAGGAACTCCTTATGCTTCTCTTCCCTCATAGCATGGGAAAAGAAACGGTCGGTCATCTTTGTTTTGAACATACCCCAGTTCAACCCGGGATGATCAGCTAACCCAATGCTCTCTCACCATTCGCTAGCCACATCCTTAAGTTGAAGGGATACAATGTGCTCTTTCTCAGCCTCAGTGCAATCGACGTTCCTGAACAACCGTTCCACGTGCGAGAACCAATACGCCACTCTGACTGGTTCTCCAGTACCGTCATAGCTGTCAGGCCTCATTGAGCTTATGGCCTTCAAGGCTCGACCGTAATTTCCTATGTTCCTGACGGCATCGACCTGAGGTACATGATCCACTGGCTCCTCAAATTCAGGAATAACCCGAGGAACTGGACCACCTTGTGCCTGTGGTACAACTGGCCGAATTATGTCGGTGACCTCCTGCACGACAATCCCATGAATGGCCTCTATGGCCGCAGCATCGAACACCACCTGAGGGTTAGCCTGAACTTGGCTATTGTATGCGGGGTTATTGTGAGAGACAGACTCGCTCTCATCCACCTGATTAGCGGCGTTTCTCGGGTTCAGCCTTGGATTGTTACTCGACCCAGCACCAGCACGGATTGTGTTTCTTGTGTTCACCATCTGTTTGCCGATCAATTATACAAGTACTTCACAACATTAATATCACACTTTTTAAGACGCACAATACATGGAATTGATTCGAAGTAGATCAAACTGGCAAACTTTATTGATGAAATGAACCGAAACCATGTTTGATAAGTTTTACAATTATCCTCCTAAGCGATAAAACAAAATTGCTAGGAGGCTAAGGCTCTAAGACAACAAAACAGAACAACTAGAAAAGAGAATCACTAAGACATGCTATTGTCCCCCTCGAGGTGCCTTGAAGAGATTCTTGTACACATCAGACCTTTGACACCTTCTCTTTGGAGGTGAACCGTCCTCGGGTTCCGGTGTCGGCCTCCTCGAGCTACTAGGGCCCGGAACACTCGGCTCCTTCCTAGGCATTGGAACACTCGGCCCCTCCCCAGGTACAGGTGGGTAGCAAAACCGGTCCAAGAACCCTGGGCGAAAATCCGCCATATTCAGCTCATAGTACGGGTTGACCAGATGCTTGGTCTGCCTAATGTTCTCTTGGAGCTCGCGGACGTCATCCAGCATGCAAGAAAGACTGAACTCAGCATCGTAAGCATGTTCCTCTATAGCGTACAACGAGTCCATCCACTCCTCCATGTGCTCAACTAGCACTCGAGGCCTGACCCTTGCTTGCCGAACGGATACATCCACAGGAGCCTCCCACGGCCTCGCTCGCCTACGAGCTTGCTCCGTCATCTCCTCCACTTGGCGATGAGCCTCGGAGGAAGCCATCTCACTCTGATCGTGCACATGACGAGACGCAGGGCTCATCACCGGCTCTCCAGGCACGTGAGTAGGATGCGGATCCACTGGCGCATCCAAAGGCTCGTACTCCACCCTGTCAACACCAGGCACACCAAGTGCCTCCCATGCAGCAGGGGACAACGGCGCGTACTTCTGAAATGGTGGAATCTCCGGGCTAGGGAAGATGAACTGCATCCCTGGATCTTCGCCATCTACAAGCAGGTGCTCCAGACCATCCGAGTCGTAATCGTACTCCTCGAGGTCCTTCTCGAGGTCCTCCTAAGGATCCTCTTCAGGGTCCACTTCAGGATCTTTCTCAGGATCCTCCTCGGGATCCTCCCCGGACTCTACCTCGGGGTCTTCGTCGAGATCCTCCATCTTGTCGGAGATGAGAATCATCGACTCCTCGAGGATAGTCTTCTCCTCCACCTGAGGACTATCCGGAATCCCGACCTGAGCACACTCGGGAAGAATAAGAGACTCCAGCTCAGCCTTAGGTGTCGGAGCTACCTCGGCGTCCCTCTTTCCCGTGAGTTGTGACACGACATCACCCATTGCCTGCGAGGTGACGAGAGAGAATTAAAACTTTCTAGATATAGAAGCTAACTTTCTATATTAGACAGAAGAAGAAGGCACGACTTGAAATGGCAGAGGTTTCAAAATATAGAAAAATTTACTCAAAAGTATAATCTTTGTTCAAAACTTTAACTCGTCTTTTTGAAATACTCATTTAATTTTCTTACTATGAACGAAGAATGATTTTTAAAAGAATTTTTGTTTTAAAATAAAACGATTTGAAACCTTAAACCCGTTTAAAACTTTTAGCTCTGATACCAAATTTGTAACACCCCCAAAACACCTTTGGAAATATTATCGTCAGTGACCTCAGAATACACTCCCGGGGTCACCCAAGGCTTACCATTTTTATAACAATTAATATAATGTTGGAAACTTTATTAAATATCATAAAAGTTACCCAAATACATTTGAACCAACGTCATGGTTTTACAACTGTCAACAACCAAATACAGAAATATTTATTACAGCGGAAGTCTTGAAAATTAATAACGCCATGAAAGGGGTTTTGATCTGAGCGATCTCACGCCTAGGATCTTCAACCTTGGAAAAACACTTAAATCACCATATGCCCTCAACATCGGATTCTGGCCTTCACGGAAGATAAAGTTTACCTGATTTGCCATATGAGACGGATGACACCAGTCAACCATGCAAGGAATAAAACTAGTTGGTTAGTCTAATGAAAGACTATGTAAGGGTACAAATAATAAGGTTCTAAGTAGTCGTATTAGGTTACACCCATCGCTTCTCGAATAATAACCGATGACGACAGTGAACCTCAACACTTCTACAGAAACATAAGAAAAGGCATGATCAAGAGAAGACTCCAAAGGAATTGAGTCTTATGGGAAACGTACGAAGAGAAGACTCCAAAGAGTTGAGTCTTATGGGAAATGTATGACAAGTGTTTGGGAACGTTAAGTTTTCACACAACTTTAAAACACGACCTTGATTATTTGGGTCCACGACCAACCTCACCACGCAATGCGAATCCAGATTGGAAAGAAGACTTACTCTAACAAGAGTTCGGGAGGTTTCCACGTTGTACTCCTCGCCCGAGGGTATATTAATTATGTGCATAACCACACTTATCTTATTTAATTCCAAAACGTATATTCACGTTAAAGCTTGTAGTACATATCATCTCGATACGAGAGATATTTTGGGAATTAATCCCGATTGTTGGTACCAGTTGTGTGCACCTACCCTGAATAAGGGTACAGTCATGACTAGAAAGTACTAGGGCAAAATCATCCTAATACCAGTTATAAATAAACGACTAGACCTCGCAAGGTACATAGCGTTCCTACGAATACTCGTTCTAACTACACATTTAAGTTCACACAGATATCCACACCAAAACCATTACGGCAATATCATGTATAATAGCGTTGTTTCTAGCAATATATATAACCTATTATAGAATCATATTTTATCACATTGTTTTATTAAATTTGTTCCCAAACCAAAAACAACACTTCATTCCAATTTAATTAACAATCAAGTAATTGATAATTAAAGTAAATATGGAATGATAAGCAAGAGTGAACCGTCACTTGCCTTAGTCTAGACGAACGTAGTTTTGATCTTGCGGATTGGGAAGACTGGACACGTGCTCAAATGCCTACTGGAATTCCCGTCGAAATCCACCGTCGTCCCGAAGGTCCATCCCGATGATGCACGCGAAACGAGGTACGAACACTCTAGTTAGATATGGTACCAATAACCAAAACAAAACGAAGGGAAAAAGAACTGAGCCGCGCCTGGTATGGCCGCGATCGTGGCTTTGCTGGGCAAAGCCGCGGTCACGGAATTCATACCCGTAGTCGCGGAATTCTGGGCAGAGCCGCGGTCGCGGTATTTCATAACCGCGGTCGCGGTTCTCCCTCCCGACGCGGCGCTAAGTCGGCTTCGAAGCTTACCGACGATGAAGGCCCGGATTCTTCACTCCTGGATGAATGCACACTACCACCACTGCTTCCCGGACTTCACAGGGCTACCTCGACCTCCGGCGATGCTCCGACAACCACAAGAAACTCCGGCGACGAGCTAAACTGAGAGCAAGAGAGAGATGAGGTTTGTAGCTGCTTGGATGAAGAAATTGGTGGCGGAAGGCCCCTATTTATAGGGTGGAGGAAGCCCAACGCCGAGCAATACAAGCGGTTCACCTCCCCCACCGACGAAATGCCGGCAATTGAAGCGACACAACGCGGGGAAGAAAAAAGAAGAAGGCGAACAAAGTTCCGCGGTCGCGGAAACAGAGCCGCGATCGCGGTTTGGCTCTGGACGAATCCGCGCCCGCGGAAGCAATCCGCGGTCGCGGAACTGCCGCGATCGCGTCCTTGGGTCTGTGGTCGCGGGTCTCGTTCGAGGATATGCTAAATCTTATTATTTTTAGCATTCCCAATTACTTTATGACCCACAATTTTATTAAACGTACAATAATACGTTCAAAAGATTATTACAGAAATTGCCCATCACGTCTTTTTTATAAAACGACAGTTCGGGACTTTTAGGGGTTATTACATTTATATCGATGTTTTTCTAATAATTTGGCTAAAGTATTTATGTTGTGTACTTCAAATAAGGAGTGATTTTATTTTATTGTACAACAAAAGACATTAAGAGTTGAACTTTTATATTGTCAGATTAGCTAACTAAAATTTAATATTTGTCTATAGTTTATTTTATGACAAAAACTTAAATAAAAGAAAGATGATAGTATATGATCATATTTTTAAATATATTAAAATGACATTTTTTTCCTACTGAATATAATTAAACATTTATTACAATAAACCCTAAATCGTTTTAACTTATACTATCATAAAAAATATTTTATCATATTTTCTATTTTAATAAAACATAATATTTTGTTATTGTATGAATGTTATTTCATCTTCCCTTGATTAGGGATATTTACCATCTAACTTTACATGTATATATTTCCTATTTTCAAATCTAATTTTGTTATTTGCATAAAGATATTATTTCATCCTCTATATCTTAAATAGAGTCATTTATTTTCAAAAAATGTTAACTTAAATATAATTTTGTTATTTACATAAAGATGTTCTTTCATCTTTTATATCTTAAATAAGGTCATTTATCGTGACAAAATGCTACCATTTTATGTTATATAGATGATGTAATATCATATGTAAATTTCAAAATAAGAGAAGGACAATAATGAAAAAGGACATTAAAATTTGCATACGTGGCATAACTCAAGGCTGACACTTAGGAGAGAGAATTATTAACTGTAATATATATATAGATAGATTAGAAAAAACATTAATCATAATCGGTTTAGGGTATAGGATAAGGAACCAAATTTGAAAATAATTTGTAAATTTTCCTTTCTAGAATTCTATAAATCTTTTTCTTAACGTATTTATATGTTTTATTTTAAGGTTTTAATTTTCGAACCTTATTCTTTATCATGTACCGTTAGAACATAAAATAGAAAAACCAATAATAATATACATAATACTTAACTTCTGAATCTTATTTTTTATCAAGTCACTGAAATTTCACAAATGTGAAGAATATGTTTTGTTGAAGCGTCGAAACCACACGTACCTAGAGTTTCATGGGCACCACAAATTCTCTTTCTTCCCTCCAACTCCTACAAAAAGGCTTATGTACTGGGCTTATCTACGTCTATGCACTCGTGTCCGCACGTCCTCAGTCAATGGGTCCATGGACTTTCACATGGTATCAGAGCTGGTTCGGTCATGGGTCCTTTTATTGGGTTGATTGGGTCTGGCTATAAAGAGATTGAGATTCCCACCCGCACCCATTTGTCCAAGTGTCAACTGGGTCAGACCAATTGTCCGCCTGTTGTACTTGCGGGGGCGTGTTGAATATAACATCTCATTAGAAGACATAATTTGTCTAGCATATAAGCTTGATGAGTTACCCCTCCTATTGCCAATTGATTTTAGGATCAAACCACACTAGGCTTATATACTGGACTTATCTACGTCTATGTGTTCGTATTCGCACGTCCCCAGTCGATAGTCCACGGACTTTCATACAAATTAAGATCAAAACATGATATATACAAAGCAGGAACAATGGTCACAAAATATATTATCAAGGTAAAATAAGACGTACATTATATGGTCAAATAAGCTTATTTAATACATCCACAGCCAAACACAACTTTTAGATTTAGTATTTTATAGTTACCTGAAAGCATTATAATACATTAAAAAAAGAAAATCCAAACACATAAGTTTATCTCTATCACTCAAACGTCTAATTTGGTGAAAACCAAAAAGAAAAAGGATTTGTATCCATTAAGAATGGGCTTAATTTGGCATCCACTGGTATCACATATGGAGACAAATTTTACCTTACAAAGCCAAAAAATAGAGGAAGTAGTTGAATTATTTTTAATGTTGTTTTATAAATGTATTTATTTTTTACTAAGGGTTATTTTTATAAATTTGTTATTAATACATAAAATTATTTTTCTTTACCCAATGACAACCATATTGTATAGGTTTAGAATATTTTTGAATAATAGTTTATTTTAGGATAGTATTCATATGTTAATTACATTTTTTATTATTAAATGTATATATATACTAAGTAATAATACAAAAACAAAAACATGATATATTATATTAAAAATAAGCATTACATTAAAATCATAATAATTAAATATAAAGCAACATTACATAAAAATCAAACCAGACCAAACTACTGGCAACGTCATGGTAGTCCGTTTAGCACTTCCGCAGGAGTACTCCTGTCTGACTCGTCTTCCGGTGGCGCTTTTGTTTGATCGTGCTTGCTCACCACTCGATTTAGGTCGTTTTAGCTCTTTTTTTGCTTTGTTGTAATTTTCATGCTTGTTTTATTGTTTTTATTGTCCGGTTTTGACCGGCGCCAATTTATCGACCTCTCGATCTACCCGATGTTGTTATGTTGGGTATTTCGAATTATTTGCTCATCAAAAAAAACCCAGACCAAACTAGTAAACCATACCAAAAGTATTATGTTATGAAATTATTTATGTTAATTATAGTAATAAATATGTATTTTTCAACTATATTGATTTATTTAAGTAATAAACTAAATATATTATTCACATTAATTTTTTTATGTAAACTATAATAATGGCATATGTAATTTAATATGAAAAAGAAAGTAAGAGAACCAAAATTTCAAATACCCTAAGTATTCTATGTGTTGCTGCATTGTATTGAAAATAAGTAAATAAGTATTTAAATAATATTACAATAATAAAAATATTGTTTTATAGTTAAGTACCTTAAAATACCTTGTTCCATTAAAACTTTTACGTACCTTCTTTTTTCATTGTCACGTTTTTCATATTTATTATTCATTACCGTTATTAGATTGGTAGCTTATCTTTCTTTTTTCTAGCTTAAAGAGGGTTATACAAAACCATGCATGATCAAGAATGAACACTTTTGTCTTTTTTTTCTTTTCCTTTAATAAAAGAATATCAGAAAATGGCATAGCTTCAACCCATCTTTTATTTACCTTTAATAAGCTAATATCAGAAAATGTCATAACTTCAAGTCTTCAACCCATTAGTGCTTGATCTAATTAAATAAAAAGATTTGGGTAGTACACAAGAAAATAGGTATTGTTTGTGGGAAAAAGAAAAGAAAAGAAGGAATGATAGCATATTGTTGGTTATTGATGTGAGTGAAATTAGCATATAAGTGAGATCAACTACATGTTTATATTAAACATGAAATTTCAAAGGAAAGAGAACAATTAAGTTTCATAAACAACTATGGATACAGAATTCCAACACTATACATAATACATAAAGACTACACATAATACATAAAGAAATTACAGATGAAGATAATGTCAAACTAACAAAACTATCAACAAAAGAGGAAATTAAGTCAGCTAAAAAAAAATGCCTACAGATAAAATACTAGGCCCACATGGGTTTCCAATTGACTTTTTCGAAAAATATTGGAACATAGTGGACAACAATGTTGTAAATACAACAATAACTTTTTCATTTAGGAAAAATACTAAAAGAAACAAATCATGTATATATTGCTCTCATATCAAAAGTGATACACCACTCACTATTAATCATTTTAGATTCGTCTATGCAATACAACTTACAAAATAATTATAAAAATATTGACAGATAAAATAAAACCACTCCTCCCTCGATTGATCCATCCTTTACAAGGCGCTTTCATGGAAGGTAGACTAATACAAGACAAGATACTTGTAGCACATGAAATTTTCCACTCGCTTCATGATGTGGCTAAAACCTACCCGCAAGTGTACGTGATAAGTTGTAGTGGTCAAGTGTCGATCCCACAAAGACCAATGTAATATTAATTGAAAAACTATCAGTGAACTAGGCTAGGAAAATAAGGAATTGATGAAATCTGTAACTAAACTAATAACTAGAAAAACAAATAAGAATGATAAAATCAATTGGATAAATGTGTCTAAGGTTAAGGATCACCGCAATAATGCTTCAATAAATAAAATTACACTTCATCTGAATCTAGTCCAAATTATTTGAATGTAACTATCTAAGGTAATTACTAATTCCTCTCAGATGATAGTAAATGTGCCTAAATATAATTAACATCTACTCTCGTGACTTGCCAATCAAAATCTAGATCCTTTGGGCACTTAGAATCGAATGTCAAACTAAACTAACATCCACTCTCATGACTTGCTAAATCCAATCTAATCTTAGGGTTTCTATGATAGTTATTAATCCACAAGAGAAATTAAGATGCTCTCGCAATAATAAAATCTCAGGTTCAATTCCTAAGAATCCAATAGAAGTTATCACCTATCGGTCTCAAACCTTATCTGACTACCTATTAATGTATTTACCTCTCAGTTGTAAACCCTAATAGCAATAGGATCCAATTCGCATAAGCTAATATGAGCATAAAACATCTAGGAATGAATCAAATACTATTTCAATTCAGGTAAAAAAATAATTATAATTACATACATATCGTCGGGATCACCCCAACATTAGAACTAGGAATTTAGCCAAGCATAATTGAAGACATATTCAATAGATTTAAACAAGCCAACAACATATATGAATTATTCAATAAATACGGGAGATAAGAAAACTTAGTCTCAATGTAGAAATAATCCTAGTTGACAAAGGTTAGAACGATAATAAAACAATTGTTTGTCTAATGTGTGCCCATGGGCACATGTTAAGAGTCCAAATTTGAAATTTTTTTCAAAATATTCTCTAAAGTAAAAGGGGTGAACCCTTAGGAAAAACATTAAACTAGTGACTAAAATGGATTATTACTAAATATGGAGTTTTTATTGTATGGCCATGGACACACATTAGAAAAATTCATAAAATAATGTTCAACGGTCAAATTCCTTCGTTAAAACTCCCCTGTACGCAGTCTTCCACCCAAAAATAAAAACCAAAGTAAAACTCCTCTAAAACCTAATCCAAAACTAATATATAACCACGTAAAAAAGTAAAAGTAAAACTAAGGGTCTGTTTGGTTCGCAGAGACTGAATTGAACTGAAACTGAACTGGGTATAAAACTGAACTGAAGCTGTAAGGTAAAATTTAAGCTGACGACTGAACTAGACTGAAACTGAACTGAAATAGATGACTGAATTTAATAAAACTGAACTGGGGGTTGGATTTTTTTTTGTTAAGTTCAGTCACCTCAAATCAAAAAGTCAGGATTCCTAGCTTAAATTTTTTTAGTAAGTTCAGTCGTTTTAAGTCACTTTAAGTCGACTTAAATTTTTGGCGAACCGAACGGACTTTGTAAGTAAGTTCAATCATCCTAACTTAAAATTTTAATTAAGTTCAGTTAAGTCACTTTAAGTCGACTTAACTGGCGAACCGAACGGCCTAAATCTAAAAGCTAACTTTCTTCTAGGCTACGTAATTGGTTCCTCAAAAATAAAACTAAAAACTAAGATAATAATTCAAACTCTCTTAATCGTCCCCCATGCTCCAGTAGTACCCGCATGCTTTGCCATGTTGGGTTGTGGCCCACTATTAAAATTTGCTTGTGTTTTAGGCCTTGGACCACCTTATTCTCCATTTGTTTGACGTCTTCAATAATAGTCTCGTACCACCTTTAAATTGCACCTAAAATACCTAAAATCATAAAGGTATGAGTGTAGATTCCGAATATAAAATAATGCAAAATTATTTATAAAATATATAAAATATGCATGAAAATGATCTAATATGCAACCAGACTCCTAAAATCTGTATAAATTAGGTGTTATCACTTCACCAAAGGAAGACAGGTAAAAAATGATGGATGGCAATCAAATTACTGGGAGAAATCGTATGACAAGATAAGATGAGACTTCATTGAAATATACTTCTTGCCTTTGGTTTCCACACAAACTTTGTAAAATTAGTTATGGCTTGCATTACTACTGCATCCTTTTTGTTATTATAAACATCGAACATGGACAGATCCATACACCTACTTGTGGCATTAGACAAGGAGACCTTATGACTCCTTACATTTTTGTTCTTACTATGGAATATTTAGCGAGAACACTAGCAACTGAAGCAGAACAACCAGAACCTAGGATTGAAGTTAAACTGGTCAGGAATAGAACCCCTATACCCTTTCTAACTTTTGCTGATGACACCCTCATTTTTGCAGAGGCCAACGTCTCTTCAACAATGTATATCAAAACTTTTCTAGATGATTTCTCCGATAAGACAAGATTGATGATAACCTTTCACAAAAGCTCAACATAATTCTCATCAAACATCTCTACACAAAGCTCTTCTCAATTAGCAGGTATTCTATAAGTTCTCATAACTAGAAATCTTGAAAAATACTTAGGCATCCCAATAATAAGAGGGCGTGTCAACAATGCCACTTTCCAGGATGCTATCACTTCTCTGAACAACTAACTATCTAAATGGAAGGTGAATTCACTCTCACAAGCACGGAGAGCTACTCTCATCCAGGCTAACCTAATCTCCAAAGTAAACTTCTTAATGCAAAGCTTCCTTCTCTCTAAAGGTATTTTGGATGATATTGATAAAGTTAATAAAACCTTCTTTGGGAACAAAACGGACTCTTCAAGATACCACTCACTTATTAGTTGTGATCGCATTTGTACCCCCAAAAAAGATGGTGGTTTGGGCTTCCGCACTGCTGAAGTCAATAATAAAGCTTTGCAAATGAAATTACTCTGGAAAATTATAACTGAACCAAATAATCATTGGGTCCAAATCATCAAGGAAAAATATATATGTCTATTCTCTTTTCAAAAAAAGAACTGCTCTTGGCAATTTACGAGTTCACTTAGCCTCAAAAATGAATTCAAACTCGACTTAGATGGCAACTAGGAAACGGACAAACAATTGATTTCTGGAATGATAAATGGCTTTGTAACAAATCTTTGAATGAACTTCTGAACCAAAGTAATCCAAGCCAAACAACTGCTAGTTTTATGGATGAAAATAATGAATGGAATGAACAACTCCTCCTCAATACAATACCAAGCAACTTAGTTGATATGATTAAAAAAATACAAATACCGTTACATAATTTGGATGATCAACTCATTTAGGAGCCTTCACCAACTAGTAAATACTCAGTCAAAATAGCTACACAATATCTACAAAATAAAGGGGGGGGGGGGGGGGGGGGGGGGGGGGGGAGGGTTCCCTAGAGATAACCTATCCTGGATCTGGCACTTAAACTTGCCACCTAAGATCAAGCATTTTCTTTGGAAAGCTTGTTCTGATTCACTATCAACAAATGAACGATTAAATATGCACTATAACAGAGTTCCGACTGAATGTATATTATGTAAAGAATCAAATGAGGATATCAACCACTTATTTTGTAAGTGCTAATACACGTCCACAGTATTCAATGAGACATGGTGCTTCTTTAATGAATCTTTGAACCCATACTTATTCAATGAAAATTTTAATGAAAATATAACATATAATAGAGGAGCCATATCTATATTTGAACTTGCCTGCTTTGCTTGGTGGCATATATGGAACTTTAGAAACGCCCTGATCTTTTGTAACATAACCAACGATAGCCCTAGATGGGATCATATTTGTGCATCTTATAGACTTTTTAAAAATATGGAAATAGAAAAGCGTAGTACAAAAATCGTGAAGAGGGACAAGTGTGTTGCCTGGTCAAAACCAACCCATGACCACATCAAACTCAATTTCGATGGTTCCAAGAATACAAATGGTGACACGAAAATAGGTTTTATTTTGAGGGATAGGAAGAGTAACGTTATATTTAAGAATAGTCACACTATACAGCCTACATCTATTTTACAAGCTGAAGCGATATCGATGTGGTTGGGCGTGGCTCAGGCGCATCAGTTGGATATTAAGAAGATCACTATTGAAGGCGATAATCTTATAGTTATTAATGCTATACAAGAAGAATGGAAACACTATGGGAGGTTGATATGATCATCAAAGACACTAGAATATTTCTAGCCTATTTACTCAAATTCGTCATTGTTTTCGCGACGCAAACCAAGCAGCAGACTTTCTTGCATCAAAGGACTGCGATTTACTCACTCTATGTCAATTCTTTAGGAATGGAAATGTTAGCCATAATGGGAACGTCCACCCAATGTTGAAGGATTTTCTTATGATCATTCGCAAGGATGATTTAGGTTGGGCCTTTATGAAAAGGCAACCTAGTCTTTAACTATGTACAAAAAAAACTACATGTTTATATAAGTCAAATCATAACAAAAATGGAATGTCAAACTTATCCAACCATATAAAATTGTTGGAATCCAAATAGGTCTTCAAATAGCTAGTAAGTTACCAGGGACACAAGTTTTTATCGTACGGGGTCTTCTTGGGGTGAAATTACCATATTATAGGAGGTCTACCATACCCAATTTACCTAAGGAGGGAGTATAGCACGTCAAAAATGGCTGAAAAGAGCCACAAGATCCAACCAATCCCAACAACAACCCTGAAGCCACATAATCTCCTAACCCGAACAAGGTCCATGAGTAACTAGCTAGAAAGAACACATGTTTCTATCATGCAAGGTCTCCTTCGAGTAAAATCATCATATGATAGGGGAATACCATATGATAATTTTAGCTACATGTTAGTTAGTTAGCTAGCATGTTCAATAAGTAAGTTTGTTGATACGCGTGTTAGTAGTATAAAACCTAATGTAAGTGTAATTTGGAGTCATTGATTGGAGTAGTAAGAATGAGATCTAAGATCTTAGTATGAATTCTTTCGCTTTCCTCCATTCTTCTCTCTTATATCCTCTTATCAATATTTCTCATTCTCTGAGTGTTGATCTTACTTAAGTTATCTCAATTTCTTTGATATAATATTTGAGCTTTGCTCGATCGTACAAATATAATGAGAAACTACAATGATCTCATTCAATTAGATCTAGATTTGCATAGCTTTGTGCAAATTGTGATAGAAAGAATTTACAAATCTCCTTTGATTGGATCTAGATCGATATGCTTCACTTTGCGGAAATTGTGATCAAATGAAGTCAAGAAACAATCTTATTTGCAACTTCAAATTTGATTGCACAGTGTCTTCTCGATTGTTGATTTCACTTGGGAAAATTGAATTGATCTGATGAGAAGAAAAGTGGAGATCATCATTGTGACTGATCGGCTCAATCATTTCTTTATACATACATCAATTAACTTACTAATGACTCTCTCTCTCTACAATTGAATTCGTAGGAGAGAATTACATGTGATAAAATTCAATTATGAAGGCTTTGTTTGTGAAAACTAAGACGTGGATGGTAGATGCATCTATAGTTAGAAGTATTGAGAATGCTGCACAATGGGACATAAGCGATGATATGGTTTGTTCATGGATATTGAACCCAATATCAAAGGATATCTACAACACTATAGATGAATATGAGAGTGAAAAGGAAATGTGGGAGGATTTGGAAGAAAATTATGGTAAGAAGAATAAGCCACTAATCTTCCAGATTAAGAGAGAAATCCAGGAATGTAGCCAAGGCACTATGTCACTTATTGAATACTTTGAAGAATTGAAAGGTTTGTGGCTTCAACTTATAATACTTCTCACTTACTAAATTCAGTGGCTACACTTCTCTTTACAAAATTGAATGTAGCTAAGAAACGACCCGTTCTACTCGACAAGAAGCACCTACAAGTGTTCTCATGACCAAGCAAGAAGATGATTGAGTTAGAAAAGAGAAGTGTAGCCACTGCTCAGGGAATCACAAAATGGAGAAGTGTGGGGAGTTGGTTTGTTGTACTAGATGGCATCATAAGAGCAAGACCAAGCCACAAATTATACGTGATAATCCTATCGAATCTTAACTCATTGTTTGGTCTTGTTTTGGAGTCAAGTTTCTTGGCTTTGTTCTCTTACCTACGACATCTAAACCTCTCTAATTTATCCTAATCAATGATTACCCAAGCTTTAGGCTTGCACGAATGTGTAAATATTGCACCTTTGCTCAATAACGCGTGAGAAAGCAGTAACAAACATTTAGAACAAATGAATGCAAGATAGTGAAGGCTTTGATGTCAAGATAGCCTCGGACAAGGAATGGCACATTGATCAGGATTTAAAAACTAATATTATTAATACAAAACTGGAGTTTAAATAACAAATGGTTCGGTCTTACTAGCCAAGCAACCGAGAATCTATCTTTAAGCTAAAAAAATACTAAAGTATAATAAAACTACTAAAGTCAAAAGAAGTTGACTTAAAGGAATAATGATAATGTCTAGAATGATAAAATAACTCAAAATAATCTAGCTAAGATAGAATGTGCACGAGTGTCACGTGTGTCTCGCTTCGCTTGTCGGTGACTTGCCAAGTAGAATAGGTGGGTGAACTCGCTCGAGCCAAGTCAAGAATCGTGGGGATCTCTTTGGACCAACCACTAGGACTATAAGAGTGGTCCACATAGGCTAAAGGATGTGTGGGGAAAGTCGAAGAGTTGTGAACCATGATCGATGCCCTAGTTGTGCGCCAACGAAGCCCATGGGTGCGCTAGAAATGGTGTCTCGAGCCATTGGAGCCACGGTCGAGTTGGTCCCACTAAATATGGACTTTGGAGGCCTAATAGGATGTGGAGGACCCATTGAAGTCAAAATTGCTCGTGTAATCTCAAAGATGGTAGGACGGCCGAGCATGAGTCATGTGGCTAAGTTTCGGGGCACTCGTCGTTGAGTTAGTTAGGGAGCCATCATCCCTCCTTCTTGGCTGCATAGTGTCTCTAATTCGGCCTTGTTGTCCAGTACGTATGGTGAGGGAAACCACCAACAAGCCAAGGTGGTTACGCTCCAAGTGATCCAACTCCTCCATGTTCCAATGAAGCGCCCAAAAGTCCTCATCCTCACAAGGCTGCATCAAAGACCTGGAAAAAGGCATGAAAACATAAGATAAGTGATTTACATCCACAAATATTAAAGTACATGCATGGATGAATACAAATAAGTACATGGAACATCCCTTAGACACAAGCCAATCCATATTAGGCCAAGAGCCAAGCAAAGAACTCAAGGAGGTGATAAAACTGCTCAAGAAAGACCTCAAAGGGCTGGAGTGGGCACCAATGATGTCCAAAAACCAGAATTATGTGGTGCCCCATGTAACCACACACCAGGTCCCAATCGGCGGCGACAAGATAGGGCAACGGCGACACCAAGGAAAAAGAAACATTCCCACGACCAACCAAGTGTTAATAGCCCCCAAATAATTTCTCCAACATGGTGTCAATAAGAGGTGGTGGAGTCGGTGTCATCGAGATCGCTGGTGAGGTGTGGGTGTGATTGCCAGTGTTGTGGGTGAAAGAGTATGACACAAGAAAGCTTACGGATACGATCAAGTTGCAGTAACCACCAGGGGTTGTGGGACATTCAGTGGGTGTGTCCAAGTGGTAGACATTATAAGATGGCGGCAAAGTGGCCACTGGTGTGGAGAACGCAAAGAAGGTGAATGTGTGGTTGTCGCGACCAGGCACTGTGATGAAGGGTAACACATCTCCATGGGCGGTGATCTGCATGTCTTGGCCACCATGGGTTGTATAACCACCAAATAGTGTAGAAGATGTTGTTCAACCAAGGAGTGGTGGCCAAAAGTCTTTGGGGTCCGAAAAACTGAGAAGGCTTCACTAGCGGCGACGATGGCGTGAGAAAAGGGGGTGCACAACGTCCAACCTGATTCTGGAGAATTTGCTCGGTCACCAAGCAATGTAGGACATCACATGGTGGTGTGGTGATGGAGAAGTGGTCGTGGCTTAGTAGAAGGACCGCACACCTGGTGGACGATCATGGTGCACTTGTATTGGCGCCAGGGGGTGCTTTAATGAGTTGCTTGGTCTCTTTCGTCTCCTAATTCTTCTTCTCCAAGTAGATGGTTTTCCAGTGTTCCCTAGAATAGGGTGATAGTGGGAGAAGATGACCCTTTTCTCGTTATGCATAAAGGAATGTGTATTAAGGAAGCCATCATTTATAACCCTTTTGTCAAATAACCAAGGGCGACCTAATAAGATATGAGAAAATTTCATGGAAATAACATCACTAGGAATAGTATCATGGTAGTGACCCCATACTCAAAGTGACATGGCATTGTCGAGTTACCATCTTATCACTTTTACCATCAGCGAGACATTGAAGTCCATAAGGTTGGGAGTGTCACTTTGTCTCCAAGTTGAGTTGGTTAACCACCTTTTCTCCCACAATATTACAGCAACTTCCCCCCATCAATGATCACTCCAGAAGTGGTATCTCGAATGAAGCATTGCCCATGTAAAAGGTTTTCCCTTTGGTCAATGTTCACGTGCTCTTACATGGTTAGGGCTCGGCAGGTTCCTAGCGTGGGTAATCCAAATCCATGTGCATCCACGCGTGTCAGATATTCTTCTTCCTCCTCCTCCTTCCCTTCTTGATAGGATTCCTCATCCTCTTTGTCCTCACAAGACTCATAACCTCCATGGCTATTGAATAATACCCTCTTGTTGTTAGGGAAATCACATTGGATGTGATCACGCCCTTGACACTTGAAGCACACCTGGTCACGAGCTCTTTCTTGTGGTGGAGGGGATGTTGTGCACGCCTTAGGGTCAGGTGGTGGCGAAGAAGAGGTATTAGAAGAAAGAGAAGGATTATGATTAGGGGTATACCTCTTTTGGCCGTTAGAAGACCAAGTGTTCTTAATCTTCCTCAATTCTTGATTGCAGGCCTTCATTGCCTTATACATCAAGGTATTCACATCCTTGATGTCATGCAACTCGAGCTTATCTCTAATGGAGACGTTGAGGCCTGAGAAGTACCGTGTGCGCATGGCTCTAGCCGATTGGTGTACCCCGACTAAATGGGACAAGGTGGCTCTAGCTCATTGTGTAACACCCCAGATTTGTATTCCTTTATAAGGATTTGAGTTCTACCCATGTCAACAAGAGCTCTTCATTTTCATGGTTCAAGTAAGGACAAAGAACTTTGAAGTTAAGCGTGCTAGGGCGGGAGTAGTACCGAGATAGGCGGCCTCTTGGGAAGTCCACAAGTTGGCATGAGATGGCGCTTCTAAGGCCTTGGGCCTTGCAAATGGTATTAGAGCAGACTCTGGGTTACGAGTGGACTTGGCCTTGAGGACGGTCGCTCGACCTAGAGAGCGGTCTTTAAGCCTTAACGAGGTCGTCAAGGGTTTAAGTGGGGGTGAATGTAACACCCAAGATTTGTAATCCTTTATAAAAATTTGAGTGCTATCCATGTCAACAAGAGCTCTTCCTTTTCAGGTTTCAAGTGAGAACAAAGAACTCTGAAGTTAAGCGTGTTAGAGCGGGAGTAGTACCAAAATAGGTGACCTTCTGGGATGTCCTCAGGTTGGCATGGGATGACGCTTATAAGGCCTCAGGTCTTTTTACACAAATAACAAAATTCCACCAAAGGTGTTGCAATTTATGAGAGGATCAGGGCCGACCATGTCATGGGACGCGCCATCTCTCTCTTGCTCTTTGTGTTTACCTATTTAAACTCTATTTTTGTTTAATGAAAAAATTATATTGAGATTGAGGAATAACTTGGCTAAGTTATTTTTTGGTCATTCAGTCCCAAAGACTCTTATCTTCCTTACAATCAGACATTCAAAACCCCCAAGAATTCGTGTTCATCAACAACATCATTCAGATCCAAACCTCAATGTTTAGTTCAAAAAGAACTAAACATTGAGGTTTATTGCCATCTAGCCCGAGACAAATTGATGAGTAAAGAAGTTAATGTGAAGCAATACAAAATAGGAACATGTAGATCTTTTCACTAAAATCCAGAGTCAAGAACACAATACTAAACTTCTGATCAAGCTAGGAGATGTTAATCCATTTTGAACCTCTTAAAGGCGAGCGATGTGAGTAATATTAGTATAAGGGTATGTTTGATAAATAGGGATGATGTTGATACTTATGCTAATGTTGATGCTGAATTACATACTCAATCTGATGTTGAAATTTAATTTGTTATGTATGTTCGGTATACAGTACTCATAAAATAAATGGGTGAAATTATCTAAAAGGACATAAAAAAATCAGTTGCACGTGATGTGCACGCGACCCTGATTCTCCTAATTACCTACAACTCCTCTTCCTCCCACACATACCCGACTCCGTCACGACTTCGATCCCAAATCACGACTTGTGCATTCTAGTTCACCGTCTTCGAGCTCAAATTGGGCCCCAATCTTACTACCCCCATCACCAAGCTACTCGTTGGGACATCCTCTTCTACTGCCTTTGTGGAGTAGTGGGCCAGGACTTCATCTTCCTCACCATCAACCGATTTGGCTCTTTAACTAGTACAACAATCACCATGTAACCCACAAATTTGTTAGCTTTATGGTCTCTTCTCTTCTCAGTGGTAACCCTCTGCGTAGATACCAATGGGGAAGCGTTTTCATGGTCTTTTCTAGACTCTCCTATCAGATCTATCTTAATTGGAAGAAGTTGCAGAGACTTCAAAAGAAGCGGAAAACTACATAAGAAGAACATAAGTCAAACAAATCAAACCCTAAAAAGATGCTTCAAAAACCCCTTATGACTGCTCAAATCACGAATGTATTGGTGAATAAAAGTCGAAGGTGAGAACAAAATTCGAAGAAATATCGAGCAAAAGAGAGGATGATGAATTACCTCCACAAATTCGTGGTTTCTTTCAGCTTCCACGAGAGAGGTTTGTCGGGGACAACTAATGGAAAGAATTGCAAGTATTTGTATGATAAATACCAAAAGTAGGGGAGGCAAGCTTTTTTGTGGACCCATTTTTAAGGGGAGGAAAGCACTTAGAAGAAGATTTAAGGATCCATCAACACTCCTAGCCGAACGAGCCATCAAATGCTTATTTCTAGAAAAAAAGCAACATGAAGTAAATGAAGTAGGAAAAAACATAAATAAGCACCCAAACGAACACACTCTAAGAGAGTGGTGTCAACTGAGTTTGTTTGGTAAAGGTGTTTATTGTTTATAATGTGTTTTTTGTTAAAAAATAGATTTTAAAATTTAAAATTTGTGAGATATAGAAATTCATGCAGAGTTAAAAAAACAATTTTTTGTTTATAAAGTGTTGGCCAAACGGACCCTTAATATCAACGGCGTGTTAGTTAGCTAACTTGTGCAAGAAGCCAAATTATACTTATCTTACTCACATCACGCGCCCCCAAACTATCACTTGGACTCGAGTGTAATATTTAGACTTTGTTTGATGATATATATTTATAAAGACTTCTTCACTTATAATATACTTTTTAATAATAAAAAATTCACCTTACAGTTTAAGTACATATAAAAAAATAAAATAAAAAAGTTAATATTTGTAATAAAAAATCTTTATTAATAGATTATCAAACAATCCCTTAATTTTTACAAAGGACGTGACAGGTAAATTTCGAAGTATAAAAGAGTTCTTAATTTTTTGGTCATATCGAAGTATAATATGAGCCACAAACTTCAAAAGAAAGAGGATTTACCACAAGGGGCTAGGCATGTCAATGGGGCGGGTTCGGGGTAGGAAGTAGTATCCCCGTCCCCATCCCCGTTTAAAAAAGCACTCATCGTCCCTGTCCCCATCCCCACGTGGGGAACTAAAGTTGTCCCTGTCCCCGCCAAATCCCCGTCCCCGTCGGGGATTCCCCGTCCTCGTTAATTTTTCTCAATTAACATTTGTTTCGGGTCTTTCCGTGGAAATTCATACGATTTGTCCACTTTCAAACAAGTTCCCCATAAATATCCCCATTTAACCCTCACGAAACTTTTCTTACTCGTTTTCCTTTAATGATTCTCCAATTAATCTACATTGTCAAACAAAATACAATAATATAATACGTGAGTTGAATTCAATAAAAACAAGTGTCTAAAATTTTATAGTACATGCGTATTAATATTTATAAATGTTTATTATACCGTGTTTTCAAATAAAGAAATCAATTACCAACTATAAATTATAAATATGAAAAAATACCGTAAGCTCCCGACTTCACCCATGAAAATTTCTCATGAGAAATCTCACCGAGTTTCCAAGTGGGGATATTCAATGGGTAATACCGTGAGAAAACTCAATGAACAATACCATAGAGATTACCAATGAAGATACTCGTAGGGATCCCGACAGGGACCGGAACGGGGACGGAGCGGGGAGTGGGATGGAGGGCTCTGTCCCCGTCTCCATCTCCACACAGGGATATGTATTTTGCCCCATCCCCACCCTCGTTCCCATTTAAAATCCCCATCCCCACCTCTATAGAGGAGAATCCATGCCCCATTCACATCCCTACAAGGGACGGTGGCGGACCAGTGGAAAAAATATCCTCCTGCGTCCAAGTGGCAGATGGTCGACACGTGTCACGAACATGGCCCCATCAACGGAGAAATCTGGACCGCACAAAAACCGGTGGGGCCACATGTAGTGATGTAGATATTAGAGGAATCAAATGCGTGACCATGAAGAGGCCAGCTCAAGCCCACCAACCAGAGACCAATGGTGGCCCTTCTTTCGATCCTTCCCCACAAACAGCACCCGCAAATCTAGAATATTAATAAAAATAAAAATAAAATAGGAATGAATAGGGAGAAGATATTTTTCTTGGCTATCTGAGGTTCAGAGCAAAAGCTGATTCGTCGTCTACTACTCTCTACAAAGAGGCGGTTAAGCAGCATTCTTTCTTTCATTAACTAGATATTTTCTAGGGTTGGTCTTTTTATCTCTCTCGTCAAGCTTTCGAGTAAAATTAAACAGTAGGAAGAGGGATTTGGGTGAGATCAATCAATCTAGGTTTTGGAGCTCTTTGCTGTGAAGTTCTGTGCGTATCTATTAGAGATCAAAGGGATTGTTGGTGAGATGGGTGAGTTCGTGTTGGTTGATAGCGAGGAGGAGGGTTCGAAGATGGAGGTTGAGAAGGGGGAGGAGAGAGACAGTGGAGTAGTCAGATGGGAAGAGTTTCTGCCGAAGATGGTGATCAGAGTTCTTTTGGTCGAAGCGGACGATTCTACTCGACAGATCATAGCCGCACTTCTCCGTAAATGCAATTACAAAGGTCATCTATCCCTATCCTGTTTTAATTTGTTTGATCTTTGAATCTCTGCATCAGATTGTTATTGCACTTATTTTGATTGCTATTTTATGGTTTTTGGAAGATCTAGTGTAGAGGCTTTTAGTAGCTGACCCTTGTGATTAAGCAATCTTGTTTTGGTTCTTGGTTTGCTTGCTTTAGTGGTATGTGATTTCTGAGGGATTTGGAGTTCGAATTGGGGAACGGTTTCATTTGAAGTTGGAATCCTGCTCGATTAGTAATGGTGCAAATAAGGCAATCAAATAGGAAATCGAGCAGGTTGGTGCTCATAAAGCTTTATCAATTTGCTGATCATTTTTTATGTTTTGACTTTGATAGAAAAGTAATTGTAGTTCATCTCATGATTAAGTGCCAATGCAGGGTTGATTTGGTAATGTTGGATTGGATTCACCAGAGACACTTGCTTTGTCAACCAAATAATCGGAGAGAAAGGGTTCTATAAAAGTGGGTTTTAATAAGTAGATCTGTGTTTATTTTCATTTTATGATCTCTTCTAGGTTATCAGTTTAGTACTCTTAAGTTGATCTTCATTTCCTTGGTATTTTTCCCCGTGATGAATGTCTTCTGTTGCTGGTCCACTTCTGAGCAGTCTTTATTTTGGGGTAAACTTAGCTTATAAACTATAAATATATTCTCTGATATTGAGTAATCTTAATTTGATATGCAGTTGCTGCAATCTCTGATGGTTTAAAGGCTTGGGAGATCCTGAAGCAGAGGCACAATAACATTGATCTTATATTGACAGAGGTGGACTTGCCATCTATATCTGGCTATGCACTTCTATCTCTAATCATGGACCACGATGGTTGCAGGAACATTCCTGTCATAAGTACGTCTTCTGAGTGACAATATGTGATGAAATAAAGGATTTAATCTTTGCATGTTCAGGCTACTAAAATTTTGTTTGCATCTCATAATTGGCAGTGATGTCTTCAAGCGACTCAATTAGCACGGTTTTTAAGTGCATGTTGAAAGGTGCAGCTGACTTTCTTATAAAACCTGTTAGGAGAAATGAGCTGAAAAACCTGTGGCAGCATGTTTGGAGAAGGATATCAGTGAGTCCATTTATCTTTCTTTTTTAAGCTTCTTTTGTTTATCTATTTGATGATTATGTGATGCTCTGTTCTTATTTTCTTGATTTTTTTTTTTTTTTATAGCTAATTTTTAACATTTCCCTCATATAGCAGGCCAACAATGGAGCAAGTGTACAAAATTTACATGGTGGTGATTGTAAAGCTGAAGCCAGTTCCCAAAACGGAGCCACTAGAATTTGTTCAGATGATAATGTATCTTCTAGCAGGCACAGAAGTCAGGCCACTGAGAATGATAGCAATAGCCAAGTGAGTATTTTCCATGCATAGCTTCTGACATGGATAATTTTTCACTTTCTCCTCATTTTCTGTGACATCTCATAGTGTGATTCTTGCTTTTATACGAACTTTCTGAAAATGGCTATTCATGTATCTAATATAAGCATTACAAATAGATTTCTTGGTTAAAATAAATCAAAGGCGCATTGTGTATGGAGTAAGTGTGTTTTGTTTTTTTGCTCCATGAAGATTACTTGGAAGCTAACATTGTATATGTGGAAATATGCAGGGTTCTTCACAGATGAAGCATCATGGAGCATCTAATTTGAGCAGCAATGAAGTGCACCATCTTGACAAGGGCATGAAATTAGTGGTAGATACTGAACAAGGTAAAGGAAATGGAAGTTTACTTAAATTTCACAAATTCTTATCAATTTTACCCTGCTAACATCCTAAGGTCACCATGCAGAAAGAGCAACTAGGTTTGAGTCATCTGAAGGAGCTCATGGTGATGAAGCATATGCCTCAACTTTTAGACTAGAACGGGTAGGGTCCTGTTCTGGAAGAATGGCTCAGTATGAGGGAATTGAACTTGCAAGTTGTAGGAATATGGATGATATGCTCAATGGTGAAGTCAGTGAACATACAAGACAAGCTGTTGACTTAATTGGTACAATAGATAATCACCTCGAGTGCACCATAGATTCATCTACTTCAAATTGTGAAAAGCATTATTCAAGTGCAGCTCCTCAGCTTGAACTGTCCTTGAGAAGATCCAACGACCCAGATAACCGAAGAACTGATAAAAAACAGAAACTAAACCACTCTAATGCCTCTGCCTTCTCAAGGTTAGTCACTTTAAAATACTTTGATTTTTCTCTCATGATATCCACAACATTGTCTGATCAATAATGCTGTTCTGATGTAGGTATAGCACTAGCAAAAACTTGAGAACCTCTTTCCCGTCGATAGACTATGCTTTTAGCAGTGACGGAGATAACAAGAGCACTGTTATGGGTGACCCAACTTTGCATATAGAGCGAGCTTCACCAGTCCCTCAAGTAGGGCTAGCTCCTACCCCTGGAGTTGGTACCTGTCCTGGTTATGCTCCTACATATCCATCCTTGTCTAGCCCACAAGTTAGCCAAGGAGCCATTGGTCTAAAATCAACCGATCAAAAGGAGTCGTCTCCCTTTTTCGATCAAGGAACTAATTGTTCAGGCCTAGGACATTCTGGGTTTGATGAAATTAGCAACAATGAGGAGAAACTCGCATCAGACGATCAACAGCATGCTACTGGGTCCGCTTCACAAAGCGCTAATAGCACCTTGTGCAGTGGTGGATTTGTAGCTCATCTAGGTCAAGGAAATGATAATGTGTATCAACCTATGGCAAGGATGGACAATGCCGAAGATGAGCATTTGAGGGAAAATGGTAGCAATATGCTAACGAATGAGCAATTTACTAGAGAAAGGAGCACTCACCACCAGAACCCCCAGAGAGAAGCTGCACTAGCTAAGTTCAGACAGAAGAGGAAAGAAAGATGCTACGAAAAGAAGGTATGATCCGATTTGCTAAATGATTTGTGCAACATCAAGAAAGCTGACTAATGAAACTGTTTTCCAGAGTTGACATTGGGTGAATTCTGTTATGTGCAGGTTCGTTACCAGAGCAGGAAAAGACTGGCAGAGCAGAGGCCTCGGGTGAAAGGACAGTTTGTTCGACAAGTACAGACAGATCAACCACTTGCTTATACTGATAGCCGGCGTGAAGATGATGAAGGATGATCTTCTAATTCATTGTATGATACAAGAGATAATGCTTTCCTTTTTTATTTCTGTGTTATCTTTCTTTAAAACTTCACGTGTATAGATAACCACAACAGGAGCGTAGAAACTAATTTCTAGGTTCTGGTGTTGAATATGCTGATTTCGCAACACCTTTAGCTATGTTTGTAGGCCTTTTAAGATCTGTACTTTCTGTTTGGTTTGCAATCTTAGGTTAGATTGGATTGTGTATCAGGGTTTCCTGGTGAAACATTTGATTTTTTGTGCTCTTGGAGCCTGATGCTTTCTTCATACATACACCTTTTTATGTCTTCTGGGCTGTAGACTGTATGGTATATAAATGTGCTATAGATTTAGGGGTTTACTTTTTAACGCATAGACATTTTTGTTGTTTAACGCATAGGGCTGACATGTAACGTGTGGAACCTTTTCCTACGTTACGTGCCGTTTGCTACATTTCAAGATCCACACGTAACGTGGGGAGTGTCTCTGCACGTTGGCTCCACACGTAACGTGAGAACCAACTTTCCACGTTACGTGTGGAGTGTAAGTGGTTATAAAAGCCAAAATTTTTCTTCCTCTATACTAAACCGCTGCCTCCTCTCTCAGCTCATTGCTCCGTTCGCGTAACGTACCTCGTGGACATGTTTAGGGCATAACGTGTGAAATTGTTCTTCAATGTAACGTGGAACTTGCTTGAATAAACATGTATTCCTCAAAATTTAGCGTATAAAACTTGGTTTCTAACACCTAAACAATAAATATCAAGTTCAAAACTTTGAAATCTAGTATGTGAAACTTGATTTCTAACACCTAAACAATAAATATCATGTATTGTTTTCAACAATTAAAGATCAAAACTTTGAACATGTCTCAAACAAAAAATGAAAACTTTAACTTTAAATAACGGAAATTATCTCACTTGGAAGTAGATTCTCTTCAACATTGTTGTTCCAATACTCATTGGTGTTATATTGTCCATTTTTAAAAAAAAAAATTAAGGGTGTAAAACACAAATTTTTGAGTGTTTCAAATGAAGGATTTAGGCTCGAAATTGGGGCTTAGCCGGGGAAGATGAAGAGGGGACCATTAATTCAGTTAGGTGGGGACAAAACGTTTAATTCAATGCGTTTTACAACAACCGTATTCCCACGTTACGTGTGAGGTTATCCCACACGTTACGTGTGAGCCTCTACCACACGTAACATGTTGATTATGCTCACACGTAACGTGGTGATTTCCCCCCCTTAAGGGTTTAGGTTTTAGAGTTTAGGGTTTAGGGTTTAAGGTTTAGGGTAGTCTTTAAATATACATGTATTGTGCAGTGATGATGTTGTCCTTGTCCATCACGTGAATTCAGATTGAACAAGGTGCGCACACGTAACGTGGTGATACATTTCCCCCTTAGGGTTTAGGATTTATGGTTTAGGATTTAGGGTTTAAGGTTTAGAGGTTTAGGATAAAAGACTCGTGACTATAACTGTATACAGCTATATACAACAGCTGGTTATTAGCTGTCAAAGATTTGTCAATCAAATTTCTCATTTTTTTCTAGCTGGTTATTAGCTGTCAAACACATTGTTTTTTCACTATATAAGAAGCATTAGGGTTGTTTGTTCACTATAATAATTCCAACACAAGCAGCGCCTACAGATACACTTTTGGATAAGCTTCTTCTTTCAGTTTCTATCGATTTAGTAACCCTAATTTTTGATATTAATGGATTTATGATATTTGTAGGAAACCAAACACTATAACAAACAATGACATCTTCATCCAAATCATCAACAAACGCAGATAGGCTATGTTATTATAATTTGAAAGCCGTTGTCCGAACTTGGGATTTGCAGTGGAACTACGGAAGGAGGTATTGGGGATGTCCAGAAATGGGGTGTCGTTTCAGGGAGTGGATTGATCCAATGTACGAGGACAGGACACACGCGGTTATTCGACAACAATGGCAGGAAAAACAAGATCTTGTTAAGGAAAATCAAGAACTTGTTAAAGATCTTGATAACATTCGTAGGTATAACTTCAATCTATTAAATGATGTACATCGTAGGTGATTAATGTCGTATCTTTTGTGTAATGTTGTTTATGTACTATCAACCTTTGTAGGGAGCAAGCAATTTTAGCAAACCAGAGATATCATATGAAGCGAACGTTCACCAGAGACTACCCTAATTGTGTACGTTGTTTTAGTATAGAACTGGGTGTTGTCATCATGAGGATACTCTTGGTCCAAAAAGGGCACCTTGCCAAAGACCAACACCGGTGAATAAAAAGGCGCACTCTAGGCACGCCTAGGTGCGCCCAGCCCAGGACAACGCTTGGCTAGCCTCAGGCGTGCCCAGAGTGGTTGGGCGCACCTCAGGCGCCCTAAGCGTCGCTTAGGCACTCAGGCGCGTCTTGGAGTCAGGCAAGCGCCTCTCAATTATTCCTGTACTACTTATAATCTTTTCTCTCCCTCAAACCCCTAAAACACGTCCCAAAAAAACAACCCCTCTCTTCCTCCTCTGTTGGTTCCTCTGTTTTGCAACATCTTCTTCTAGCCATGTTCATGTTATACAACTTTGATTGACTCATTCCATTCACTCTTTGAGCTTTATACTTTCAGTTTCATTACTTTTTATGCTTTAAAATTGGTCTTCTTATGCTTTAAACTTATTTTCCTACTTGTTTACTAGTTTAGACTTGATTTTATAACATTATGATGCTTTAAACTTCGTTCTATTTCATTATAAGCATGTTTTCATAGCATTCTGCCGCTAAACTTAGTCCTTTTCTATAATAGTGTGGCTAGGCACGCGCCTAGCGCCTCGCAGGCGCGCCTAGGCTCCAGGGAGCCCCAGCGCCTGAGTGCGCTTAGCGCTTTTTTAATCACTGAACAACACGTTACCCTTGTTGCAACATGAGAACTCCACGCCCCTGTAACGTATAACCTCAACACATTCTGCATCTTCCTAGACTGGGAAATCAGCTAAACTGTCATGTTTCGAGTCGATTAATTCAAGTTATCCTCAAGCAGTCATGTCTACCACTTTGGAGTGGTGCTCTTAAATGACTTTTTGAGCCTCTCATTTGAAGAAAAGGCAACCAATATCAAACCTTGAATGATATCAGCATTACCCTTTTCTACAATAGGAGCAATTGCACTATACGAATCAAATAATGGTATTTTAGTCCTTAAAACCCAAATTGATACTCAAACAACAGGTAACTTGTGCAAATCAAGTTTATATTCAACCAAATCAGGCCAAATGTGTCATTCAAGTGTTAGCCTTTGTATAGTTATGGACCATTTCACTATTTTATAGATGGGAGCAACTAACTCTCTTCGAACTATTTGCACAAGATGATTCACAACTAGAACATCACAGAATTCATCAATTAAGAACAAATCATTCACAAAAGAAAAACTCTAATGCCACAGCAGCAACAACTCAAGTCTAGATTTGTTAAAAGTCCATTCTTGGCAGGGATCTGAAACTTGTGAGACTAATCAAGAATTATCGAAGCCACCAGAGAAACCACCCAAGCACACACACCATACAACCTCCGAAGATGCAGGAAACCTTTTCCCAAACTGACCCTGGAGCTCCACCCACACAGAATTAACAACTGTTAAGCACACAAATTGAAATTAGGGTTTTCAAATTTGCAGCTAAGATGAGGTTGCATACCTGGACGTGATTTCCAGAAGAGGAACCATCGAAAGCCCAAGATAACCGGCCATGATAATCGGAAAATACGAGGGAGGTTGAAATCGAGCAGCGTCGGTAGAAGTGGATGGATGGGAAAGGAGAGGGAGAGAGGTAAAAATGGGAGGGGGCTAGGCGGACCAGATAGCTCCACCGAAAAAATTAGCCACAGGGAGAAACTGTTAGATAGGGTATATCGATGATCAATGTCTCGGATAAAGATTGAATCGTGTTTGGACACTTTCCAAAATCAATATTTCGACCCTATACATGTTGCCTCGGGTTACACGGAATTCGATTCGGGATAAGACAATCTCAGACCTCTAAAGATTCAGGCTTAATCAATAGAGAACACTTGAAGATTTCGGTATTGTTCGATATAGAGAGATCGTTTCTTCTCGTATCCGCAAAACTTGCCCCAAATCCGCTCTTATATAGAGCATCAGATTCTAGGCAGTTAGATGTCGGTTTAGGAGGTCAAAAAGTAGTTTTAGCGGTTAAGTTAGGTAAAAACCCGCCAAAAACCGCCAAAACTTCCTTCCTGGCAAGCCGCATGGTTTGTCACAAACCGTGCGGCTTTACAGAAGCCAAATTTGTTGCTCCGGGGCACCGCACGGTTTGTGACAAACCGTGCCACAAACTGTGCGGCTTTACAGAAGCCAAATCCGGCTTCTGTTTTGCCCTGACACGGTTTGTCCCCACATGCACGGTTTGTCACAAACCGTGCACGTCCTTAGGACCCCCGAAAACACCTTCTCGGTGTCTGCCTCTTGAACCCCGACACGTTTTGTAACTCCGAGTCTGAAACCACACACACGAGTGTGCACTCCGCACCCCCGAAACTCGTTATGCGCCGAACGAACTCCTTAAGTCTTGAGCGAATCCCGACTACACTAAATGACCGATGACACTAAAATCACCAACATTCCTCCCCCATTTTAGTGTAATCCTTGATTCACTATACATACATCAAACACAAACTCATGCATAAATGAAAATGTCCTTAGGATTGAATTTTCACATTAGTGTAGTACACATTCCAAATAATCGAGAATCAGAGTGACCAAAGGATTGAACCCATCAACTCATTTGACTACCCGAAGATACAAAAACACACAAGTTTCTACACTACTCCAAGTGCTAACTTGACACTATTCTAGCCATGTGTCCTTATCCATTCACGAACGCATACAAAGCCAAGCCCGGGCTAGTTGAAGCGGCACCACTTCACGCTCGTATAGGTGGATTCTTTTAATCATGCACCTACAAATGCATTTTTTCAAAAGATCCATTAAGAAGAGAATCTTCAACCTAACTTTACTTGCAGTTCTGAGCACATACCTTGGGATGAAGTATGAACATGTGCTCCAAACTCTAAGTGTAGGCTTTCCACATTAAATTCAGCCTCCAACGTCATATTAGAGGGGAATTGGGTGTCCTACCATTAGAGATTTTAAACGGGCTTTAAACCCATCCCGATAGCCGACTTGATCACCAAGTCCCTGGCTAACCCCTTTGTCAAGTGGTCCGCCAAATTTTGTTGAGACCGAACAAACTCAATAGTAATCACCCCATGAGTGATCAACTCACGTACCGCGCTATGTCTAACACCTAGGTGTCGCGACTTACCATTATACACTTGGCTATAGGCCTTAGCCAAAGTAGCTTGACTATCACAATGGATAGAAATGGGTGACACCGGTTTCGGCCACAAAGGAATCTCGTAGACTAAGTTCCTTAGCCATTCCGCCTCTCTATCGGCAGCGGCCAATGCTACGAATTCCGATTCCATAGTCGAACTTGTAATGCAAGTTTGCTTCTTAGAAGCCCATGAAATGGCACCTCCCCCAAGCAAGAATACCTAACCACTAGTAGAAGAATGATCTTCTATGTTAGTGATCCAACTCGCATCCGAATACCCTTCTAAAACCGAAGGAAATCCGACATATGACAAACCATAATTCATGGTTCCCTTTAAGTACTTGAGTACCCGCCTTATTGCTTGCCAATGATGAGTACTAGGATTACTAGTATATCTACTCAACTTCCCTACAGCATAAGCAATATCCGGCCTTGTGCTCGTCATGGCATACATTAAGCAACCAATCACTTGTGAGTACTCGAGTTGTGATACAGCTTTACCCGAATTGGGCATAAGCTTCACACTCGGATCCATAGGAGTGCTAACCGGAGAACAAGTCTCACAATTGAACTTCTTAAGCACTTTCTCAATGTAATGAGATTGTGACAAAGAGAGTCCCTTATTCTCACGTTTGATCCTAATACCAAGGATCACATCCGCCTTCCCCATGTCTTTCATGGCAAAGCTTGATGACAAAAAGGCCTTTGTAAGGTCCACTTGTTTTTGATCTGTACCAAAGATCAACATGTCATCAACATATAAGCAAATGATTACCCCATTACCGGATTTATCAAACTTGCTGTATACACACTTGTCCGACTGATTTAACTCGAATCCGCTCGACAAGACAACCTCATCAAACTTTTGATGCCACTGCTTAGGTGCTTGCTTTAGCCCATACAATGACTTTACCAACTTACACACCTTATGCTCATTATCGGGCATAATAAACCCTTCAGGTTGCTTCATGTACACCTCCTCCTCCAAATCACCATTTAAGAATGCCATTTTGACATCCATTTGGTGAATCACAAGATCGTTAATAGCCGCCAAGGCAATCAACAACCTAATGGTGGAGATCCGAGCAACCAGAGCATAGGTATCGAAATAATCAATACTTTCCTTTTGTCTAAAACCTTGGATAATCAATCGAGCCTTAAACTTGTCAATAGTACCATCGACTTTCATCTTCCTTTTGAAGATCCACTTGCAGCCCAAAGGCTTGCAACCCGGTGGGAGATCCGATAAAACCCATGTGTTATTTCCCATGATGGAATCCATCTCATCATTTATTGCTTCTTTCCAGAACGCAACATCTTGAGACCTCATTGCCTCATTAAAAGTCCTAGGATCCTCATCAATACGATAACAATATGAATATTGGAACCCAACTTCATCTCTAGATCCTTCAACCAAGTAAACTTGGAAATCTGGACCGAAAGACTTTTCAATCCTCCCTCGCTTGCTCCTACGGAGCATAGGTGACTCATTAGAAGGCACGACCGAACCGTCTCCTTCTTTAGTTCCACTTGTACTAGGAACCAAATCCTTTGGTCTAGGTATGGACGAGAATCGATTCTCATCAAATATTGCATCTTTAGACTCAATCACGGTGTTAACCGAAATAGAATCATTGGGCTCTATCACATAGAACATATAAGGCTTGGAATGCTCAGCATATCTAATAAAGATGCAATCAATACCTCTTTCCCCCAAGGTTTTAATCTTGGGCTGGGGTAGTCTAACGATCGCCCTACATCCCCAAACTCGAAGATAATTCAAGCTTGATTTCTTTTTGTACCAAAGTTCATAAGGGATAATCTTGTTCCTTTTGTTAGGAATCCTATTTAATAAATAGCAAGCCGTTAGCATGGCTTCACCCCAAAATCTGTCACTCAATCCCGAGTAGGATAACATGGAATTAACCATCTCTTTTAGGACTCTATTCTTTCTTTCCGACACACCATTTTGCTGTGGCGTGTAAGGAGCCGCAATCTCATGTATAATGCCTACGGACTAGAAATACGCAGGATCATAATATTCTCGACCTCTATCGGTGCGCAATTTCTTAATCAAGTCATTTTGTTGCAATTCAACCTCAGTTTTATAAACCTTAAATTTATCTAGGGCCTCGTCTTTAGCATGCAATAAATACACATAACAAAACCGTGAATAATCATCAATGAAAGTGATGAAATATTTCTTGTTTCCTAAAGACGGAGTAGCATGCAAATCACATAGATCACTATGTACAAGTCCAAGCACCGCATAATTTCTTTCAATGCCTTTGAATGGTTGTCTAATTATTTTAGTCAACATGCAAGTTCTACACTTCTCTAAATTCATGTCAAATGCAGGGATTAAACCTTCCTTAGACATATCCGTCATTCGCTTATAATGCACATGACCTAATCTTGCATGCCATAGAGAAGATTCATTTGTATTAGAACATGCCATATAAATAGAATTAACTACTTTATTAATGTTGAGCATAAACATGCCATTACATAAATATCCAAATCCTACAAACACACCACACTTCGATAAGATATACTTATCGGATTCAAAGACTTGTTTAAAACCACACTTATTTAAAACACTATCGGAGACTAAGTTTTTCCTAATTCCGGGTACATGTAAGACATCCTTGAGTTCAAGGGTCTTCCCAGAACTAAATTCTAACAACACTTTCCCACGGCCTAGGATAGGGGCGGTTGACTCGTTGCCCATATGCAGAACAGACCCATCTTTAACCGGTTCGTAGGTCTTAAACCAGCCACGGTCCTTGCAAACATGCTTTGTTGCACCCGGGTCAATCCACCATGCCACTTCATCATCCTGCACATAAAATGCCTCAGAAATTAATGGTATATAATTCACAACCGAACTAGAACCAAAATCTGAATACCGACCTTGATGAGTGGTTGGGCCTTGGTCCTTAGACCCTTGCCCCGAATGGTTTTTCCCCGCTCTATTCCTATCCTTAGCAGCCCGACAATCACGCTTGAAGTGACCCGGTTTGCCACATATCCAACAAGTGCCCTTAGGCTTCTTGTTAGATCCACCGTTGGTGTTCTTGGAA